>CM041630.1:35144221-35249247 GCA_023333625.1 Bothriochloa decipiens | reverse complement strand
AATACCAAATCCGCACAAGAAAGAAATGAAAGCATCATGCAGCAAGAGAAAAGAGGATTAGCTAGCTTAGCTGCCAACATGACCAGACACAAGGACCTGCAGCTGCAGGCAAGGCGCCTTACATATAGATATATATATAGGTGGCAAAGCAAAGACGACAAACATATATAATCCATGGAAAAGGGTGCTGCTACTGCTAGTAGGAGGTTACTAGCTTTTTGAGTGTGTAATCAGTGAAAGCAATTAGCATTTCCGGACTTCGGGAAACAAATTAAGAGAGGAGAGAGAATTTCTTCCACAACATACGTCGTTGTTGTTCTTGATCGTGGCCATCCTCAAGGTAGAGAAAGATTGCTGACTGGTCGAATTCCGCCATGTCGTAGCTTGCTGCTGATTCCTTGCTCCTAAATTAAAAAAAGGGAAAATATATCTGAAGATGAAACTTCAATTTATTGATCATTTTCAGGAGCATCAGAAAGCAAGTAGCAGTGGGATAGTATCTTTGTTTGTTTAGTTGATATGTATAATGGAGCAGATAGGAGAGTCGGTATGAAAAATCCTTAAAAAGCCTCTCATCTAGCTACTTGTTGAAAGATAAAAGGAAAACAACCATATCCATGTATTCGGTAATTCGGTGTCCTCCTTCCTTACCTCAGCACCTCAACTATTCCCATAATCCCTAACTAACCAATAAACTATCTGATATTGTGTCTTTCCCAATTCTCACCCCTTCTTCTTTTTCTTCACCATATGTGTTTGAATTCTATATAGAAATATAAGAAATCAAGAAAAACTTAGAATCAACAAAGATGGATTATGCAAGATAGAGCAGAATATCTTAATCCCTTGTACCAGAAGCAACATATGAGGGAGAGAGACAGAGCGATCAAGCGAGAGTTGTCAATCAAATCCCTAATATATAATCCGATCAGCTTGAGAAAAAAAAAAAAGCAAGCACAACAAAACACCTCTTGTTCTCTGTGGAAAGGAAATTTGAGCGATAGATAGGGCTCCTGCAGCTCCCCAAAGCAGGCACGAAAGAAAAGAGAAGAGGAATTTGGCGGCAGCAACTTGTGCGACTTACATGGTGGAAGAGGCTGCCATCATCGTCGTTGGTGGGGAGCTAGAGGCGCTCCGGAGACATTGGGGGAGCTCAGATGCCCAGTGATGGTGGCGGCGGCGGTCGTCGTCTCCAGCAGAACCCCACCTGAAGCCCTTATGAAAGCTCTGACCATCCTCCACCCTGGCTCCCTCACACTATGCACATCGCCAGCAAAAGGATCCAAAACCAGTCATTAATGGCAAAACCGTCTTCTGTTTGCACCCTCTCTTTATATAGTTGGCACCAAAGCCTTAAAGGAAGTCTGCAACCTTTTTGTTTGTATGTCACCTAAAATCTTCCTTGCTTCTCCTTCGCCTTTTGACCAAGAACTGAGAGAGGACTTTTTAAGAGAGAGAGAGATGAGATGAGAGAGGAAGAGAGACGATAGACACGCACGGGGGTGACAAGCATACTAGTCTTTATATGTTAAAATTGGAAGGTTGTGAGGCCTCCATAGGAATCAAGGTAAATGAGGTGGGCCCATGAATTTCAGTGGCTCCATCAAGGTAAATGAGGTATAAGCTGTTTAGTTGTACGTGTGCATCCAACATGCATCGACACATTCTTTGTCAAAACAAAAACATAGAAATATCGTTTATCAAGGAGTCAAGTACGTCAAGTTTGACTAAATATATATAAAAATAGTAATATTTATAATGTATATAAATATATCATTAGATTGATGGCCGAATATATCTTATAGTAAATATATTTATTTCTAAGATACAAGTTTTCATACTATCTTCTTATAAATCTAGTTAATTTTATGACTGTTTGACTTCTCGGCAATGAAATTTTTATTTTTTTTGGACAGAGAGAGTAGTTATTACCCGTGTCTAAAAACTACATCATTATCAGTGACTATAGTTTTAGAGATAAATATGAGATTAGTCTATCATGTATTTTTAGTCAAGTACATGTTTACACTTCCCCTGATTTAAAATACATGTAGTTTTAGTATTTACAGCTTACATGTCATCATCAAACTTCTAACCACTTCTCATTTTCTTCCTATGTTCTTCTTTATAAACAAGTATTAGTATAAGTATGACCACTCTCATAAATTAATGATGTATTGTTTGTAATATATTACTCCCTCCATTTCAAAATGTAAGTTGTTATGTTTTATTTAGGTATATAACTTTTATAATATCTAAGTGTATAGTAAAAGTTATATATCTAGAAATGACAAAATAAGTTAGAACAGGTGGAGGACTAATGGAGGGAAATAAAAGTTATTTGATCCACTTTCTGAGGCATCTCTAAGGGAACTGCTCAAACACTCCCATTGTTTTCTCCCCTTGCTTAGGCCAGTATCAGTATGGTTCCATTTGGGTTTCATACACTTAATATATACTATGATACATTAACATATTTGATGGACATATTAAAATTATAAAAGAGATACATGGCGCTCTTGGCACGATGACCAACTTTCAATGAGTCATGAAATCAAATGTGTATGAAACCATAGAATCAAATTTTACATTGAGAGTGAGTGTTTAATCTATGTTTCATTTTATTCTGTATGATATGGCTGTCTGGGCAACAATGTTACATGAAACTCTGCCCTAAAATTGGCCTTATACAAAAGAACAATCTAGTGACAACCCGTCTTATTTTCACATCCATTTGCCAGCCTCATTCCAAAATTTGGCGAGGTCTCCATATGAGACCTTCTATTTAGAGAATATAATAAAAAGGCTATAAGTTGCCTAAATGGTGAGGTGGAGGAGAAAGAGGAGAAGCAGGCTATAAACTTACAGCCAGCTTGGGCACAAGAACCAAAAAACTCTATAAGAGAGATAAGTGAGCCATTTAGTAAGAGTGAAGAGCTAGGTACTATATAGATGGGTCAAGGTGGCTATATTATTAGCCTTGCTCTTATGCAGTCCTATGTAAGTACACCATTTGGCAAAAAAAATGTCTTTCATGCTTAAGTATAGGATTAAATATTTTAATAAACTACATGATCATACTTATCACTGTCGATCAAATAATTCATGACCCATACATCACTAGTACAGAAGCCATTTTTAGGGGCGGCTAGTGATGATTTGTAGGGACGGTTTGGCCGCCGCCCTTACCAAGGTGTTTTTTATTTTTGGGGCGGCTGCTAATTTGTAGGGGTGGCAGCATATTGAGCCGCCCCTACAAATCGATTTTCAGAATTCACATTAAAATGATAAAAAAATAGCAAAAAAACCTTTTTATTTATCTGAGAAGGCCCCTACCGATCAGCCAACATCCCACGCTATTTTTTGGTATTTTTCACACTTTGCATCAACTAAGATTCAAACCCACGACCTCATCCTCGTTGTTTTGGTTCCCACGTACTCCCTCCGTCTCAAATTGTAGTTCACTTTGATTTTTTTTGGTGCATATATTTTGCTATGTACATAGATAAATAATATATCTAGATACATAGCAAAATACATGCACCAAAAAAGTTAAAGTAAACTACAATCTGAGACGGAGAGAGTATTATACTAAACCAAGTGTAAATTGATTATTTAAGGGTTTAAACATATTCAAATTAAAAAATTATCAACTACAAAGTTTCATAACTTTTTAATATCTATAACTTTTGTTTAGGTAGTTTCTCCATCCGAGGTTGTTTACAAAATTTGAATATCAAATTTGATAAGTTTAAATGTAGTTTTGCATGACAAGATGGTTTCAAATCAAAAGGTTGTCGACTACAAATTCCCATAACATTTTCAAATATACAATTTTAATTTTGGTTGTTTTTTCATCAGAGGTCTTTTGAAAAATTCAAATTATGAATTTTAGAGATTCAAACGTAATTTTGCATGACAAGATAATTTCAAATAAAGAGTTACCAATTACAAAGTTTTATAACTTCTAAAGTCCTATAAAACTTATTTTAGTTGTTTCTCCATTCATGGTCATTTGAAAAATTTAAATTTCAAATTAGAAAAATTTAAACGTAGTTTTCCTTAACAAAATGAATTCAATGGAAAAGTTACCAACTACAAAATTTTGACTTCTCAAGGTTCACAAAGTTTATTTTGATGATTTTGTCATTTGTTCTTCCAACATAATGGTTCTAACATTGTTCATAAATCTTATATATCTCTTATAGTTTCATGAACAAGAAGAGAGATATGTAATATTCATGAACAACATTACTTTCGCTTTGTCATATAAAAAAATGACCAAAACAAAATTTGTGCATCTTCATGAGTTATACAACTTTTATTTTCATGTCTTGTTCAGCCAAAATCATTTGATGTTTCAAGATATTATTTAAAATTATTATTTTTATATCCAACTTTGAAATGTACACAAGAAAAGATAACAAAAAGAATAGCGGTAAGAACACAATATTTTGATAGATCATGATTTTAGAAACCTTTAGAAAAATCATCACATTTGGAGTTAGTATGAGAAAGAAAGACTAGTTATAAGTTATAGCCACGGATTAAAAAGAGAAATAAGTATTCCTCAACAATTTGAAATTAAACTTTAAACAACAATTTGATGCATGAAATGAATTCAAAAACAAAAGTTGTTAAAAATAAAGATTCATAAATTTTTGAGATCTATAACTTTTATTTTGGTCATTTCTCCATCCGAGATTGTTTTGAAACATTTAAATTTTAGTACTTTATTTAAATATTCGGTGTTCATTTGTTTGGGCGGCTCAATATAGAGTCGCCCCTACACAACGATTTGTAGGGGTGACTGGATATTGAGCCGCCCCTACAAATAGAGGACATTTGTAGGGGTGGCTAAAAACACCAACCTCCCTGACATATCGATCTGTAGGGCCGGCTCACTTGAGAAACATTTGTAGGTATAGAGCCAACCCTATAAAAAGATAGGTGTCATTCCTACAAATTATTTTTTACGTAGTGCATGTTGACTATATTTTAATGTTTACAAAATGTATATGGCATGCAAAAAAAATGAAAATTTAGATTCAAACTATGACATCTAAATTTGAATTTGATTGTTATTAAATGTTATGTGAAGCAATATTTATGTCTAAATTATTGTAATGCCAAAATATAGACAAAAGAAACAATGGGTGCAGATGATTAGGTATATGTGTTTTTTTATGGCATCTGCTCCTTCGGTTCCAAATATTTCTTGATTCATAGTGTTTCTAGACAAATATATATTTAGGTACATAGATGAAACCATGTGTAGAACCTAGTTAAAACGTGAGCCAAGACAAAATTGCCACTCTCTTTTTCCGTATCCATATTGCATTGGGCTCAACAAAAATAAAGATAGCATGGTAAATAAATATCAATTATTAGTTGTAGAGTCCAAACAGCCTCAACTATAACTTTGCCTAGCCAAATTAGCTGGCTAAAGTTTACTAGCTGTTGACGGTAGTTATACCATGTTGTTATTCTATTAAAACCATCAACAAGATATTCTTTCTGGAAGGAAACCACTAAACACATAGTGACTTAGGTACAAATAACTTGGTTCTATATGTTCTTGTCATTATTTGGTTACAGGCACTCAGAACAGGTACTTTTCAGTGTCCGACAGCTCCATATGAAGGTTGGGCAATCAACCAAGTATGGCCAAATGACAAACTAACTTCACATTCATCAATATCATAGCTTCTGGAGACAATGTGCAAAAGTTGAGCACAATGATGGGGTCGGCCGACCCCACTTTGGACAAGCCACCACCACCATTATTTTTAGAATTGCACCTAGAAGCCACATGCAAAAGATGGACCTTTGGTTCCACCAAGGGGGATTGGCAGATCCCCTTATGGGACCGCCCAGACACTGCTAGACCACCAGGATCCTCCCAACATAGTCCCAAGCAAGTGCACCCTTGGATCACAAGTGGGTTTCCTCTCAACGGTAAAAGATGAAGTCACATGGATCCATGGGCACATAACAAAGGAACCGACGTGACAAGAAAGTAACCAACACCTGAAATGAACTCTATGACATGTGGGGACACTCACCCATAGTCCCACCTGACATAGAGGGGGGTCGGCCGACCCCATCTTTGTGGGCCTCAAAGCTTAGCTTCACTCCAGCGAGGTGTGGATACCTTCTAGAAGACCCTGGCTTGGCCCACTAGCCATAGGGGGGTCGCCCGACCCCCACCTTGGGCCTAGCCAGGTCAGTTGAACCTCCACCGCCTTCCTCATGTTGAACATGTGATGGAAAAGCTGCACCATTGATCCTAAGGCGGTTATATGGTGGTTTCATCCAACGGTGCATGATGGAGGCCACGCAGATCCCTGTCATGGCATTTCCTTCACCCCTACTCTACCTAGCACTATAAATAGACCCCCTACATCTCATTTGTAACACACATCTACACACATTACACTTCCCTCTGGTGGGTTTTCTTCCCCAGTTGTCAAGAGGCAAGGTGAAGTGAGAGAGGAGCCGGGCGACTGACATCTCTCCTCCCTCGGCTCCGGTCTTTGGTCTGGTAACTCTAGTGTTTTTCTTTAATTGAGGATTTAGTTATTTAATAAAGTAATTTATTCCGTTCCTTGCTCATTAATTAGTATTTACCACATAGTATATACTTGTGTGAGTGCCTTACTTTACTAATAAGTAAGGTGGTAATTAATAGTGTAGACGTGAGGTCTAGGCTAGTAATTACCCTGGTTTGTATTCAGTTCAACAGATCGCAGTGGTAGTCGGTAGGTGGTGATAGCTCTGTCCGATCTACGTATTCCACCATGTTCGTTCTATTCTGTAGGACTTAGGGGTGGACTCGCCTGCTCCTACGAGTTGGTTGGTCCCAGGTGCCCGAAGTAGATCACTTTAGTAATAGCTATCCTGCTCAATTATCTAGAAAACCCTAGCTATATCGACCAAGTGCCTCTCTATTCATCACCCCCTTGTTCCGCCATTACATCATCCCTACCTTTGGACAACTTTGAATTAGATTAGAACACTTCGTGTTCCTCGTGGAAATCGATACCTTGGAATACTCCCGGATGAAAGCTACATTGGTATCTGTACGCTTGCGGATTATATCTGTTAGGCTAGGATCTGCCAACACTAGCACAATGACAAACCACCACCTCAACTTAGATCTTAATTATTGGTCTAAACATATATGTTTTATGAACGATCAAGCATAAATTTCATATGCTAAACTAATAATATAAAAATTTTGCTTTAGTTCATAAGCGTAGCTACATTGACAAAATGAGAGCAAGGACATAGAGAAATTATATATTATACATACCAAATATTTCCAAGGTGTCGAGCTCTCCAACAAGGTTCTTGTCTAGCTACAACAAAACTAGTAAAATATGAGTACAAGTATAGAGGAAGAGAGGCTCAAATATGGTGTGCTGAGTGAGGGGGGAACCTTGCCGCCATATGGAAGGAGGACGGAGGACGGTGCACTAGGGGTGCGGCCACCCCCTAGCCGAGCCTAGTAGATTTTAAGTTGCCTAATTCACCTTCCTCCTAGGAGTTGAAGTGCTTACACCATGATCCATTTTGTCTTAGTTTAGTTGTCACTAGTCTTTACTTTCTCTTTATGCCTTGCTCACTTCAATAATCACAGAAAAAATAAAACAAAAACCTAGCCCAATTTGAGGTGCAAATATGCTTAATTATTTCACTAGCGATGTATTCATGCATCAGTCAGACCTTTAGTATCACCGTGCCATGAGTCTTTGCTACAAATATATTCATATCATGAGTCATGACTTTCTGAGCAAGCACAACAATGGATGTGACTATGTGAGAACACAGGCCAATCGGGTATTTTACAAGATCCGTTTGTGAGCACTCTGCGGAGCGGATTTTTAGAGAAAATTATTCTTTGGCTGCCCAACGTATTTTTGAGGAAGAAGTTATTTTTGAGTGAGAAGTAATTCTCTGCTAATTCTGTGAACTGATTCTCTAAAATGAACTAAGGGCTAAGAGTACAAAATAGCCTCTCTTGATTCCACTACTCCAGCCGAGCCCATCACTGCCGGAGCTCAACCCTTATCAATGCTGGAATCCTATCCGGCAGTGGCTAAGTGGCAGTGATGTGGAGGGCACATCACTGCCGGAATTTTGCGGCCGGCAGTGATATAGAGTCAACACTGCCGGCTCGCAACACAAACCGGCGGTGTTATTTTCTCACAACACTGCCGGCTTGTTGTTCAAGCCGACAGTGTTGCCGGCGCTTGGGCCCAGCCGACAGTGTTGACTAAGTCAATACTACCGGCTTGTTGTCAAAGCCGACAGTGTTGACTAAGTCAATACTGTCGGCTTGTTGACAAAGCTGAAGTCAACACTGCCGGCTTGTTGGTCTAGTCGGCAGTATTGTTATTTTTTCTGATTTTATTTTCTTTTATTTTAATTTTATTTTATAATTTATAATATTTTTATTTAATATTTTAATTTACTGTAGGTGTCATAATGCTACTAATTATAATTAAAGTTCTCCATCAACAATATAAATATAATACAAATATCCGATACGCTTACATTCAAATGTTCGATACAAGATCTTCAACAACAATAGGAAAAGAATTTATTACAACAGACGTTTGAGGGCCTCTTCTGTAACCTGGTCCCTCCACAGCCGAGCTCTTGCAATTGAAAACTCGCCTCCTTTTGAAAAGACAGATCGCAGGAGGAACTCTGCCAGCTCACTTTGAAATCCCACGATCTCGAAGTGACTCAGCATTTGGTGGTTATTTTTCTCGCGCTGTCGTTCAAAAAAGAAGGAGGCAAAGATTGAATTAGTACATCATATTTTATATTTGATAGTAGAAATAAATGAAATGAGGATTATACTCACAAGTTGATCTAGCTCTTTCGTAGTGTACCCAATATAACGGAATATGGCCCACATGATATAGAACCCACACTCATTGTTGGCATTCGGCTGTTGTAGGTACGGGATCTTGGTCATTTCAACAATGTCGAATGGTGTTTGCATCCCACCTCTATGCCTGCTCCAAACCCTGTGAAAAATTATAATAAATAGTTAAAATGGGATTCACTAGAAAAGATATATGTGATCATAGGAATATGCTGTTGTTAGCATGACTTACTTATTGAGCAGTTGCACCAGTGACTGTAGATCCTCGAGTGGCTTCTTCTTCGAGTCCCACACCTGAATCTCATTGCGGCGAAGATTGATACAAACGAGGGCGTAATGGTCACTACAATGAAAAAAGTGTAAGTAACGAATAATATGGACAAAAAAAGCATAAAAACCACTAGTCAAGAACACATACTTTAAGTTGTAGGGTAAAAGTATGTGAGTCTTCTTTAAATGCACGAACTATTCAAAAACTTTTATCAATATCTCTATGATTGCGTCCACGCCGGTATGTCCTACTTTGTCGAGGCAGGTCTGATCATTGACTCGGATGGGGTCTAAGAAGCCTAAGTGCTTCCGTGCGATCTTTACGCTGCAATATTGTGCAAGTGCATAGAATTAAATAATTTGTGTCTCAAAAGTGCAAAGAATTAAAGAATTTGTGTAGGGTACTTACATAGTTCACAAACATATGGTTTGTACATCGAGGTTGCGTCTCTGGTACAGCTGGAAGAAGCACTCCCAATCCACATCGTATTTTTCTTCTTCTTGATAGTTGAAACATCCGATGGTTTTATAATAAAAGTAAACCAAGCTGACTTGGAATCCCACGAAGCGCAAATGTAATAATCATACAAATCCCTAAGTGGGGTGGTCAAGTTTGTATAATCTTCGTCGGAAACCAACGAGTCCCCAAGCTAGAACTTCAATGCCAATGGTGCGTAAGCCATTATCTCCCAATAGACATCCGCCCAGTACTCTCTGCTCTGCTCGGGGTTATCTTCGACCAATTTGTTTATTCTCCGTTCATGTTCATGGAACTCTGTGTCACCACTGTCATTATTGTACTAGTTTTGCGTATGCCTTTCATATATTCGTTCCTCTTCAAGGCCAGAGGAAGTGAGGCAATTAGATTGAAGAATGGTTGATATTTTTCCTTCGATATACTGTGAGTCCATTTTTGCTGTATAATGTTTGTAATGCTGCCACTGAATGGCCTTTTCTTCTTCTCTTGCTCCGCCTGGGGAACTGACTCCGAGGACCTTTTGCGTGCCTGTGACGCATTTGGTGTTGCTTTGGACGCAGGAAGACGAGAACTTTGTCCTCTAGATCCTGATGCAGAGCGAGTAGCAATCTTTCCTTTTGACGGGCTGGAATTAGAGGGGCCTTTAGGAGGAGGGGGAGTGGAAGCGATCTGTTTCGACCCTCTTGATCCAGAGGGACGAGAAGCAGCATCAGTAGCAGCAGGAGTGTTGGCATTTCTTAGCGCAAACACCAAAAGATAGATAGTGAACCTATCTCCGGCGGTCACGCCAGAAACGCCTGGTGTAGGTAGGTCTTAATACCATCACTAGAATTGATTCTCTAGTAACGATATAAGGATTGCCATGTGATAGATCTTAACCTTTAGAAAATATCCGCAAGCGCACGGATCTATCATTGTAGCATTTCACCCGAAAGTATTATCAGGGTATCATTATTTATATTTTTCCAAAGGAAGGCGGATACAGGTACCTCTAGCATAGAAAAGGTTATGACTTCATATCATCGAAGTGTGGCCAATTGCTATGCAGGGGTAAGCAAAAATGGTTGGGTAGATAGTGGACACACACTTGGATCTACCATAAGGATAAAATAGAAATAAAGAATAAACGAATGAAAGAACAAAAGAACAACTACATGGAGCAGGCGCATCTTATACATATGCATCGAACAGTTAAGTCATATGATATACGCATCAGGCAACAAGTCAAAGTCTAAGGTAACGGGGAGATCCCTGCAGCTGATCTGTCAGCCGATGGAGACATTTACGAACTCCTACATGACACACGAACATGGGGGATTACGAAGGACGGACGGGGCTGTCACCACCCGCCGCCTACCCCTCAACCGTGGTGTGCCGTCACATCCGAAGGCCCCCTCATATCTGGACACCATGCCCGCATACTAAGGAACTACCTATGTCCCCCCAGGACTCCCACCCTCCGAATGGATGAGCTAGAACATAGGCAAACCTGAAGGAACATCAAACCATTACCCTATTCCAATCATCATCACTGTTCTTGCATATCATATGAACGATGAAGAACATGTATGAGCACGATGAACAATTCTCATATGAACTATAGTCTAGTTCATAACCATTGAATATATCATGCTCAAGACTATACTCTAGTTCACATGCGATAACGTATATAAGAGTAGAGAACTTGACTAGGAAAGAACTCTCCATAGAAATATTACCAAGAGTTGCTTTGCTTCCCAGGAGACAAGCCCTCCTTGCTAGCTTCTAACCTTGCTCCAAACTACTAACTATCTAATGAACAAATGTAGAGAGAGGTAGATTTGCTCCAAATGGTGTGTGTTACAAAGGTAGAGGGAGCCTCTATTTATAGGTGGGAGGTGCCTTGGGAGAGTGGAGATACTCCTCTCCACATGGAAAGTCCCAAACCAACCTCACAACATTGGTTTCCCACCTTCCTTGAACGAGTGCAAAACCGCCTTGGCCTCAGATGGATGGTAGGAACCGCCTTGCCAAGGCTGGGCCCGCCTGGCCCCTGGCTCGGGCGAACGCCAGGCCAGGGGCGCGCCCCCTAGTTCGCGCCTCCCCTCGACCGACCTGGGATGGTCAGTTGTGAAGTGGGCCTGGACCGTGCCCATGTGGTGCACTCGGCCTTGTTTGACTCTGAGGCGGGCTTCTCTCTAATTCCTTAATTTTACACTTTCCAAAAAGCGTATTTCTGAATTTAAATTCTTGCACTTGTATATATATTTCTGCAAAATAATAATTCTCCAAGTACAAGTGGAATTGAGTTAATAATAAATATATATATGCATATATAAATATTTAATTCACCCTTTTTTGATCTATAATTGGCAGTATAAAATATCCGTTATGGACCGCCAACAAGATCCCCTAAGCTTACGCTTTGCTCATCCCGAGCAAAGCTGGGTTTTTTTTTGGGTTGTTGATCAGGAGTTGCTGCGATGCCGATCATATTTCAAATTTACCAAAGTTATAGCAAAGTTTTCAAATTCAATTTGAATAAATCAGCATGCTATCCATCCTGTTATTATCTTGGAACTGATGGGGCTTCTTAGCTATTTCAGGTCTTGGGCGATTGCAGGATAGAACAGATCAACAGGCATTGCTTATCATTCATCCCAAGATCAACTTTCTTTTTGGAGGTTTTTTTGAATGTTTTTGCAAAGAAAAGTAAGTTCCTCAAATGATTCTCTCAATCGCTCAAAGTGTATCATTACCTCACCAAAGGCATTGTAGCATTGCCTTTATATATCCTACCTCTAAAAAACTGAGAGTGGAGTTATGGGCAGGTATAAAGGTGGGCATACTTGCGGCACATGTATTGTTGAGTCAAAGACTGGACCACAAGGAGATACAAGTCATACACTTTGATTGAGATGTGCAAGTGTGTGAAAAATGATGGTGGTGGAATCCTAATTCTAAATATTTTTGGTACTCCATGCATCATGACTCCCTCTTATTGATGGAACTTTATTGGAGAAATATGGGCTATAGAATCACCATCAAATTTATTTTTGAGCGGGTATTTTGGAATTTTGTTTCCCGCTTATGCCCCTTGGCATGATTTTTTTCTTTATTTTTCTTTTTCTCTTTTTTTAAGCATAGCCCATATCCTTTATTGGCATATGAAGAAAACTTCGTATGGAGAGATATCATGATGATAAATGCAGGGAGCAGAGTTTTTGTATGAGGAATGCACGTCTCTTGGTGTAAGATGCGGCATTTTTATTTGGTGGAAGAGGAGCGCAACTCTTAGGGTAAGAGTTGGCATATTTTTAGTGGATGGAGGGTGCATGTTGTGCGTAACTCTCAGTGTAAGAGTTGGCTTTATTTGGTGGGTGCAAGTGAATCTCAATCATGGGTGCATGACCATAATCTCACGAGGGTCACAACAATTTGACCCAACTCAACATTCCGCAAGCAGCATATGACTAAGGCTTTGTAGAATTGAAACAGTCATATGACCTTGGTAGATATTTCATAATCATTGAGGAACTCTTGTTTTTGAATTTTTTTGAAAATAAAGCTCCGAAAGTCAAGTTTCACTCAGAACAAAGTCATAGCGCAGCCCATGTCACTATATCATATCAGGCAATAACTTAGACAAGATCAAACATATGCAACCCACTAGTCTAAGTTTTTAGGATGAGACATTATTAGCTGATAAACCCAAATCTCAGAGAAAGCTCGATTATAACATGGGTATAGATGAAACACAAGACAAAGCAACCAATCATCTCAACAAGTGTTGAACTAGATATTTGCATAGCATATAAAAGAAATAAAATATTTTTGGATTTTTTGTATGCATGAATGCTAAAATTTAGACATGCTAAAAGAAAATAAAGTTATGAGAAATTAAATATGCAATGCAAATACCTGAGTGGGGGTCCTCCCCCAAGCTAGCTCGCAGCTCATGATCCAGGGTAAAAACCCTGGAATCTGTAGAAGGCCTCCTGCTGCTCCTGTTGCTGTTGCATCTGTGCAGTCAGCGTGTCCCACCTCTGGTCCTGCTAGGACTGCCACTGAGTCGTGCTGTGTGCAAACTCATTGAATGTGGTCTATAGCTCTCCTGTCTGAATCTGCAACTCTCCAACACGGGCACTGAGGGCTTCAATCCCTGCGTGATGAGGGGGCTGAATGGGCGAAGGGTAGCTGTCGAAGTCGTATCCGTGCCCATGTCTAGCTCACTCATCTGAATCTACTTTTGCCCATCCTGCGTTGGCAGCCGGGGGTGGGGCACGTACTGGTCCCACCCATACTCGTCATATTGCTGCTGTGTAGGTGGGGTCCACTCGGGGAGGTGCTCTCCCTGATAGCTGGCCTCAGCTTCTTCCTCCTCCTGGTGACTAGGTCCTGCCTCATCTGCAAAACCAGCTCGATGCATCCTTCCAGCCAAGTTCTCCCTGCGGGCGGACTTGTTCAGGAGTCTTAAGATCAAAGGTTAGTACCTGGCAATTATACAACTCAAGTTCTGGGTTAGGTAACTAGTACTTGTTTGCACAGCCAGGGAAATAATAATAGATCTCGTCGTCCTCACCTTCCTTCTTTAATGTGTGACCCTGAAACAAGACAGCATAACTGCAAATGGGGTGTGGGATGGTGATGAACTCAACAGGCTCACCATCCAAAATGCCAAGAGCATTGGCAATGCGAGTGATAAGGGAGGTGCAAGAAATAGCATGGTCATATCTGATGCTGCCTAGCCAGTGCACAACCATCTCCTTGACAGGAGAGACCTTGATCTTCTTAACAATGGCATAAAGCAGCTTAAGCTCTATTTTATCTACCCATCTAATCTTGCCAGCAGGGAAGAAAGTCATGCAGATCCAATGATGAATAAACCTCAGGGTAGGATGATGAATCTATGAATGAAGAGCTCGAAACGTGCCAACCTCTACCCTACCAGAGATATCTTCCCAAAACTTGTTGGGCTCAAAACCACGGATAGCATGATCAATCTCAACAGAATATCTGCGATTAAAACCTAGATGCATACTAAGATCTCTCCATGCAACATGATGCTCTTGATTATAGAGACGAAAAGAGACCTCATCATCATGCATTTTAAGGGTGCAAAGAAATTGAATGGTTAGGAGGCGGGAGCCATCCTCATCCATGGGCTCTATCGCCTCCCAACCAACATGCTTCCAAATGGTTTCGAATTCTTTGTCCATACCTATGGCTTGGAGAAGGGTGGAGTCAAAGATCTGTGTGTGGAAGAAGGGACGATGCTTGAGGTGGCGATATGCTTGCATCTCCCGTCCTTCCTGCAGCTCGAGGTAGGGCGCGTCATCCACGTCAATACCCTCCTCTTGGGGTACCTCGGCCTCCTCGACTCCGGCGGTTCCTTCTTCCGCGGGCTCTCCTTGCACGAACTCGTCAGGTTGAGAGCTTGACTCTCCATGGAGACGCTTGGAGCGTCTCCAGAAAGCTCCCTTGACGATGCTTCCTAGCTTCACCATGATGATCAAAAGTTAGCAACATCTTGGGTGTAGGAAGGGTTAGTGGGGAAATGATGTTTTCCCATACCCGAGAATTGCTCTAGAGCTTGCTCTACTCAAATTTGTTGGAAATTGCTTGAAAGAATGAAAATAAGAGAGTGAGATTGGGATGATGAAGCTTACCCCGGGTTATCTGCTATTTATAGGCTACTAGCCATTTGGCTTTGGCCCCACGCCTGTAGGTTTAGGACAGGGGCACGTGACCCAACACGCGTGCCCCAGTTCTGGTCGGACTGCTGTCTAGCTTTTGGCTGGTAGCTTCAACGGCCATTTCAAATTTGTGGCCGTTGTGCACTCGACCGTTTCCGGTGTTCTCATCCCGATTTTATATTTTCAACAAAATTTGATGGTATTATATATATTTATAAAATAAGATTTTTTGAGCTTTCCAAAAAGTTAATTTTTTAGGTTTTTTATAAATAACACTCTTTGAAAGCACTTTTATTAAAATACATATTCAATATATATATAAATATAAATTTATTAAAAACAAAGATAACTTACCGGTTTACCTGTCGGTCAGGGCCCATCTTTTTAAGTCCGCTGAGCAGGACTTCCTTCCTTTTTCATCTGGTGAATCTTAAGGGGCCACCTGTCCTGGAAGAAGTCGGACCAGATGGTGTCGTCTTTACCCGCCATACCTGTCTGTTATTGACAGGTGGCTCTGGTTGCCTTTCTGGTTGGTTCTTTTAATATTTTTATGATAACCATTAAAAGGCAGGTTTATGGCTTTGTCCTTGAAATTCAGGACGATACTCCCTTTCCCATGTAAATTGCCGCTTTGGTGGTATCAGGAAGGGTCTCCCCAGGATGAGCGGGGGTGCTATGCTGTCGCCCATATCAAGAATGACAAAATCAACAGGGACATATTCGTCCTTGATTCTTACCATTGTATCCTCGGCCAGCCCTTCGGGACGCCTAGTGGATTGATCCGCCATCTGTAACCTGCAAGTCATGGGGGACAACGGTCCACCCAGGATCTTGTCGTATGTCGCTTTGGACATTACGTTGATGCTGGCCCCAAGATCACAATAAGCATTGTCGATCGTGTGGGGCCCGATGGCGATCGTTATCGTCGGGCGGTCGGGATCACCTAATTTGTCAAGAACAGATATACCCCACGATGAAGGTGTACAAAGCCTTGTCGAGATCATGTTAACAGATTCAAGCGAGACCTCGGGTTGCCCCAGGATCTTTCCCGAACTGTTATTAGCAGGTATAGCAGTAGCTATCTGAGCTAAATGGTTTTCTATCATTTTATTAAAGCTCAGCTAGTTCTTGACGGCAGAAGATAAACCTTCTATCTTGCTATTTATGTTTTCTAAAACTTTATCATTATTAAGCAACTTTTTGGACAGATTTTCGTTTATCTTCGCCTGGTCTAGAACAAGATCTTTCAAAGAAGGTTGATTCGAAATGTAATTGGATTGGTAGTTCGAATTACCTTGGAATGGGGGGCGTGATTGGTTGTTCTAGCCATTGTTGCCTCCTTGCTGGCGATACCCGTTGTTGATGTAGGCAGCGTCTTCATGGGTCTCGGGGCAATCATTGCCCGACTGGTGAACATTACCACAGACCTCGCACATCATGCGGGTGTCTATGGCATTGACGGTGCCGGATGCATCAGCGGCACGTTTGTCAATCTTCTTGAGCAAGAGGTCTATTTTTGCGGCAAGCATATCCATCTCCTTTACGGTATGCATGCCTTTTTGTGCTTTAGCGGGGGCTCTTTCTTCCCCGTAAGCTTGGTTCTCCACCATCTTATTGATCAACACCGTAGCGTTGTCGACGGTGAGCGATAAGAAAGTGCCACCAGCAGCGGCATCAAGGTGCCCCTTCGACATGGATGTTAACCCATTGTAGAAGTTTTGGAGCACCAGCCAGTTCTCTATGCCGTGGTGGGGGCAGGCCTGAATGTATTCTTGTAGCCTTTCCCACGCTTCCGATATGGGTTCCATGGATGTCTGCTGGAAGTTGGCAATTCTTCCCCGCAGGGCGTTGGTTTTGCCCATGGGGAAGAACTTGGTGAGGAACGCAGTGGAGCATTTGCTCCATGTATCAACAGCTTCCTTGTCCTTGTAGAACCATTGTTTCGCCTTCCCCACCAGGGAGAAGGGAACAAATGGAGCCTGATGGCGTCAGGTGCGACATCCTTGATAACGATGGTGTCGCATAGCTCCAGGAAATGCTGAAGATGAGCGTTGGCATCCTCATTAGGTAGCCCACAGAATGGGCTTGCCTGCACCATGGTGATGAGCCCGGTGCGAAGTTCAAAGTTCTTGTCCCCAATGTTGACAGCGGACCCGGTGGGCACATTGGCAACAGCCGGGGTGGAGAATTCGCGGAGTGACTTCTGGGCCATCTTGCTTGAGGCGAAAGGTGCGGCGGTGACTGGTTCTTCTATCGACGAAGGGGCACGGGAAGAAGCAATGCGAGACTGGTTCTTCCTGATGAGTGCCTTTGGATTGCTGATGAAGTTTTCCGGAAGAGAGAAACCAATCATGCACTATCATGTTTTCATCCACAACAGGAGAAAACATAAAAGTTATCTTGCATAGACAATGGCCGTTTCTAATGAAGTCATATATATATATTTTTTCTTATGCTAGAGTTAACTGTACCAATGCCTTCCCCGGCAACGGCGCCAGAAATGCTTGTTAGTGTTTCTTAGTGCAAACACCAAAAGACGGGTAGTGAACCCATCTCCGACGGTCACGCCAGAAACGCCTGGTGTAGGCAGGTCTTAATACCGTCACTAGAATTGATTCTCTAGTAACGATATAAGGATTGCCATGTGATAGATCTTAACCTTTAGAAAATATCTGCAAGCGCACGGATCTATCATGTAGCATTTCACCCGAAAGTATTATTAGGGTATATTTATTTATATTTTTCTAAAGGAAGGCGGGTACAGGTACCTCTAGCATAGAAAAGGTTATGACTTCATATCATCGAAGTGTGGCCAATTGCTATGCAGGGGTAAGCAAAAATGGTTGGGTAGATAGTGGACACACACTTGGATCTACCATAAGGATAAAATAGAAATAAAGAATAAACAAATGAAAAAACAAAAGAGCAACTACATGGAGCAGGCGCATCTTATACATATGCATCGAACAGCTAAGTCATATGATATACGCGTCAGGAAACAAGTCAAAGTCTAAGGTAACGGGGAGATCTCCGCAGCTGATCTATCAGCTGATGGAGACATTTACAAACTCCTACACGACACACGAACGTGGGGGATTACGAAGGACGGACGGGGCTGTCACCACCCGTCGCCTACCCCTCAACCGTGGTGTGCCGTCACATCCAAAGGCCCCCTCGTATCCGAACACCACGCCCGCATACTAAGGAACTACCTATGTCCCCCCAGGACTCCCACCCTCTGGATGGACGAGCTAGAACATAGGGAAACCCGAAGGAACATCGAACCATTACCCTATTCCAATCATCATCACTGTTCTTGCATATCATATGAACGATAATGAACATGTATGAGCACGATGAACAATTCTCATATAAACTATAGTCTAGTTCATAATCATTGAATATATCATGCTTAAGACTATACTCTAGTTCACATGCGATAATGTATATAAGAGTAGAGAACTTGATTAGGGAGGAACTCTCCATAGAAATATTACCAAGAGTTGCTTTGCTTCCCCGGAGAGAAGCCCTCCTTGCTAGCTTCTAACCTTGCTCCAAACTACTAACTATGCTAATGAATAAATGTAGAGAGAGAGGTAGATTTGCTCCAAATGGTGTGTGTTACAAAGGTAGAGGGAGCCTCTATTTATAGGTGGGAGGTGCCTTGGGAGAGTGGAGATACTCCTCTCCACATGGAAAGTCCTAAACCGACCTCACAACGTCGGTTTTCCACCTTCCTTGCACGAGTGCACAACCGCCTTGGTCTCAGATGGAAGGTAGGAACCACCTTGCCAAGGTTGGGCCCGCTTGGCCGCCTGGGTCAGGCGCGCGCCAGGCCAGGGGCGCGCGCCCTTGGTTCGCGCCTCCCCCCGACCGACCTTGGATGGTCGGTTGTTGTTGGCGCTCCTTATTGCATAATTTTTACCGCCATATTATTCTAAAATGATAATATTCCGTGGTGCATTAGAAGCATAATATTATTTTATCTTATAATTTCCACAAGTTTTGTTTCTCCAAGTTATTTTACAGGATATACTCAAATATACATGAAATAATATTATTTGAGAATATATACAAGTTTGGTAGTGAGGAAACAATCAAATGTGATTCAGCAAGCCAACCAACGACGGCAAAACACAAACTTGATCAATTACGTAAGTCACCTGGGTGGCTGGGTCCCATTAGCATCCATGGGACAGCAGCCCATGGCCACCTATCCAGGCGACAACCAAGGCCACGCTGGATGTGTGCCGGCCTACCAAACAAGTAACTGCTCGCAGCATCTTCACAGAAGTCGACGTGCAGCAGCTACGGCACAGCAGCAGGTCCTCACGGCCTAGGGAGATTCAACGTGATCAGCACTTAACAAGCTGAAACGGTATGGGGCCCAGCCAATGCACGATGTCATTTTCAAGCAACACAGCAGGAGGCAAGGCAGCCAGCGGCCTCCAACCGTTCAGTCATCGACGGCTTTGGCCTATGGGCCTGAGCCAAGCGCCCAAGCAGGCCTACCAGCAGTCGTCCACGCGTGGGAGCCAGGACACAAGGCAGCAGCACAGCGGCATGATAAGGCGGTTTGGTTTAGTACCAAACCGATTAATTAGCATTTGTTCCCACCGGTGACATCCTATAATTATAGCCCCTAATCCTCATTTGTAATAGACACCACCAAGGAGGAACGCTCATACCATTCTTCGAGATGTAGCAGTAGTACTAGTTATAGTTAGGAGTTAGGGAGAGGAGTTAGGGAGAGAGTGCAAGTTCTGGAAGAGCCCTCGAAGTTTCGGCAGTCCTTGCCTCGGTCCTCTCCTCTGTAAGGCTCGAGTACTTTTAATATATTTATTTTCTCTACTTTACTTAATTGTCTAAATGGTTATCTATTCATGTCTTAGTTTTTTAGCTGAGCTTAGTTGATGTTTAGGTTTTATATCTTGGCATGGGTTCTCCGGTCTACTGATTGCTCTAGTTATAAATTATAACTAGAGTAGTAACCGCTAGCGCAGACATGGTGTCTGGGCTAGCGAGTTACCTGAGAATGCGCTCAGCCCCACGGATAGTTGTGGTAGCCCCGGAGGTGACAGACCCGACAAGGCCTTTGTAATCTACCACGTTCGGGCTGGTGTTTTCGTAGGGCTTTTGGCTGCCGGTTACCCCTTCCTAGTCTTTTCGAGAACCAAAAAGGAACAACTGTCCCGAAGTGTCTTGGTGTAACCTTTATATCAGTTCTTTGGTGTGATAGAATAGAACCACAGTAAGGGAGGAGAAAATAGGAACCTTGACCTCTCCCGATGACCTCTTATCTTAGCTATTCTGCTCCGCTATCTTATTTAGAGTTCTCATGTGTGTGCCGTTTACCATAAATTCATATCTTTATCTTGTACCCCCGTATTAGTCTAGCCGGCATACCAGTTAGCAGATGCATGATAGATACATATCAACTTCTTTACACATCGCTTCCATGTTGATTAAATACGATACCCCGGAATACTCTTGGGTGAAAGTTACAACGGTATCTGTTCGCTTATGGATTTATCTGTTTGCGTGAACTTATACCAATTGGCTTTCTGGTGCCGTTATCAGGGATGGACTTAAAATCTCCATTCTTAGTGATTGCGCTAAGAAATGCCAATAAGCTTTCTGGCGCCGTTGCCGGGGAAGCAATGAGCGTTAATGTTTTGATATTTATCTTGATATCTGCTAACCTAGTTGCCACTAGCTTTTGTGGGTATATTTATAAAAAAATTATCACGAGCCTAGGGTGCATTGTCTTTCATGAACAATCAACTCTTTCACCCTGCCATTGCATAGATAGGAATATATATATGTACACGCTAACCCTATGCAGCTGGAGAGAAGGTCGTCGTCAAGAGAAAACCATCCCATCACATGTGAGTGATGAATTGATCAAGGTATGTGAGAACCAACCCAAAAATATTTTATACTCTCTAAATTTACTTTCACCACTGCATGTTTTATATTCATCATATATTTAGTGCTTTCTTTGGGTGGCTCCTAGTCTCTGAGCTGTATTCGGGCACCATGCCTAGTCTAGGTAGATGGCAATTTTATTGTTGTCTATCTATTCGATGCTCTTAGTCTAGCCTCATAGTAGACGGATGTTAAACAGGACCATCTCAGCTTCATACTTTGGCTTCGCCAATGGTGTGATGATACCGTTAGATGGTCCGCGCTACGAGAATCAGCTAAAGCCTAGATTTGCATACATATCGCTTGTTTAAATTCCAGTTCTTTTAAAAAATCATGGAATGTTTGATTGATCACATTCATTCTCCACGCTTGCATTGCCTTGCATATAAAAATAAAATGGTTCTCTAGTTCATCATTCAATGTTCGTACATCCATGCGAATCAATCTCATGTTTATCATTTTCATACTACCTTTTTCTACTCTAGTATGCTTTGGTTTGAAAGTAGTGTACATGCTTCCATAGGCTTTTTAAATTAAGCATGGTGCTTAGGTTAAACTGCCTACCTTAATCAAATTAGACATGGAGTCAAATCTGATTAATTGAACCAAATATTACTAGTATAGACTTTGGTTGTAGGTCTAGACTAACCCCTACAGAAAATTCCTCAATCCATAAGGGTAAGTCTTTGAGATGAATTCATAATGGAGGTAATTCATTTTGTGAACTTTGAATGAAACCTTGATAAAAAAATATATAATCATAAAGCCACCAAAACCAAACGAGGATCCCAATGGTGCGGCAACAATAAGAAGTGCAGTCATCCTCGTCCATCTCCACGATGAGATGATGCAAATTCAAGCTCGAATGTCAATGGAGAAGTCCTTACTTAGCAGACTTAATATGGTGAGTCCTTGCCGAAGGTAAATCGGTATTTATCTCATATTTGATTTCTAACTTTTGTTTTGAATTTTGCATGTTTAGCTTTTCACCAAAATACTTCTTTGCATAAAAAAAATCAAAACAACCTTACTTTATAAAAAAAGTTTTGCATTATAAATTTGTTTTAAGTTTATTTTCAATAATTGCAAATGCATCGAAAAAAGGAGGTTTTGCTTTCAAGATTTAAAATAAAAACAATTTTGATAATGAGTAAACAATAATTTTGAAAATGAAATAAATAATAATAATAAAATAAAATACTATTTTCTTTTCATAATAAACATGTTTGTCTTAGGTTTATTTTTTCAAATAAAGTAATAACCTCTCCCTACCTCCCACAATAAAAAAAAGCTTGGTGCTAGACAAAGTTTTCTTCGGGTATTCTTTGCCACTAACAATCTCAGGAACGAAGGATGAACGATGTCTAGAAACATGGGCGCTACAATACATGCTCAGGAGATGCATCAGCATTCACACTTGGTTTTTATTATCAAATGACAAAAACCTAAGTGTGGGGGTGGGGGGACCCAACCCAACCACGCCACTGGTGCAACATCCTCAAACAAATCCACATATGCTACAGGTAAAAATACTCAACATATTGCACAAACATCAAGCGACCCATCATATAGAAGGACGAGACAGAGGACTTACATTAGCTCCTTCATCTTTAACGATGGTTTGTGCAACTCCATCCTCACTCCTCTTAAAGTTTTGAATTTTAACTTTGAACAAATTTAAAAAGATAAAACTTTTGATGCTCCATCTCCATGTCATCCTGTGATTAAAGTTTGCATACTCTTTATTCCTTGCCAATATTCCTACTACATGTGAGCACTTATCATAGGGACCCCATTTTATCTAAGTAATTGACGGATGAGATATAGTAGGATGACATGACGCTTGCTCATTTCTTGCAAACATCTTGGGATTTATTTTTAAAAAGCAAAAGTCAAAATAGCATGTTCCTTGAATGATATGCAAATACCTACCAAGGCCATATATGATCTTTCATGACAAAACCTTCTATATATGCCTCTTACTTTGTGTTGAGTTTGGTCAAGTTTTGTGACCCCTGTTGAGAGAAGTTTCATGCTCCCAAGATCAGAATTCACAAACCCACAAATAAAGTTGCCAACTCTTACACAAAGAGTTGCGCACAACATTATTCATTCATCCATCCACCAAATAGGAGCACTACTCCTAACCTGGGAGTAGGCGCAAAATATGCCTTCCACTTAGATTCACCCAAAAATATTTTACTCCTACACTAGGGGTGAACCAAAAATATGCTTGTTAGCTTCCATCAAAATAAATGCTCTGAATCCTTGTCCACATCTCCCTTAAAAGTTTTTGTTGCAAATAGAGGCATGAGGCTATCATAGAAAAAAAGAGTTAAAAAAGGGTGGAGAAGTAAAAAAAATGGAGGAGAAGAAAAAAAAAGGCGATGAGAAAAAATATATAGATACATAAAAAAGAAAAGAAAAGGTGGAAGAAAAGAAAGAATATATAAAGATAATAAGGATAGTCCATGCCCTCATAGAAAAGTTTTTCTAATAAAGAGGGAGATGTGTTTTAAAAAGCATAGTAGAATTAGGTAAGACACCTTTTATATCATCCATCATATCCACACACTTACACAATTCTGATCTAAGAGTATGACGCTTCCCTCCGGTAAGGTCCAGGGTTTGACTTGACAACATATGTAAGGTAAGTGTGCCTTAGACTTTCCATCTCTACCTAAAGCTCCGGATAAACCTTTTAGAAATAGGATGATCAAGTGAAGGTATTCCCTCTATATGCCTTGGTGAGGAACCACTTCCAAATATGAGTGATTTGAGAGAATCATTTAAGGAATAAATGCTATCTTTTTTATGTTTTTAAAACTTTACAAAAAACCCGTTTCTGAGCAGAGATAGAAGTAAGAAGAATTAAATCCAGACTATTCTATTTTTCAATTACCCAAGATGACTTGGTAGACACTTGAAAAATTCACAGGCTCGGTGAAGCTTGAAATAACTTATATGCAGATTTTCAAAGAAAGAGATAAACCCCGCTTATATATATATATATATATATGGTAAATTTTTTCTACTCCGTGGGAGTAGTTACTCCCACCAACCAAGCACACGTACGCCCGCCTCCCTGTGTTTTATTGCTTAGCGGGTTAACATGCAGACCCGTTTATAGGAAATAGTACGATCCTAAAATTAAGGACCATCTGTTGCCCCGCACAAATACACCCGCCTCCCCCACCGTATGTTTGACCACGCTACGCATTTATCTCTCCTCTCTCCCGATTTCTCTCCTCCCTAATTCTGGTTCTCACAAATTCAAAAAAAAAAAATTCTGGATCTCACGCATGCGTCGGCGGCGATGGCCATACCAACGGACCTTGCTGCCTGTGGCGGCAATCGCTCTCCTCTCCACAGCCGGCAGCGCCCCCACGGCTAGCGTGATGGCCTCCCCGGTATCGGCATCTCTCGTTCCACGGGCGGCAGAGCCCCTGCCATAGCGCGACGCCCTCGAGCAGATCGAGTCCGTCCGGTGGTTCGACAAGGGCGGCGGCGAGTTTGGGAGATGGCACGTCCTCTTCGTCGGCATCCTCCCCCAGCGGATCCGATGACGACCTCTGTCAGAGCCGGCTACGACACCCCCTTCTCCGACCTGCTGGTGGCGGCGGCGGCAGGGCCCATCCCATGTCGGAGCTGGTGCGATGCCCCCGTGGTGACAGCAGCGGACTCCCCAGGCCAAGTTCGCGAATGAGGTACGGCGAAAGGCAGAGCAGCCTCGCCTGGCACAGATGTGATCTAGTATTGCGTACAAATCCCAGGAAATGCGTTGTTGCTCAGGACTAGCACATGCTTAAATTACAAATCTTAAAGGAACGGCGGCTGCCAAGTTTGTTTTTCTGATCGATTTCATTTGCACAGAGAGTTTGGTTGATTTTGGTTCAAAAATTTATGTGTAATGTACGTACTCATACTTCGTTGAAAAAAGTATACGTATATATACTACTTAAAAAAAGTATGAGTATATATTCTTTTCATGAAAAGTATGCATATATACTCTATTTAAAAAGTATGAGTATATACTCCATATAAAAAAATATTAATATATACTCTTTTCATGAGAAAAGGACGCCCGTATACTCTATTTAAAAAAGTATGAATACGTACTCAAAGTATGAGTGTATGCATATATACCGTTTTTCAAAAAGTATGAATATGTACTCTTATATATTGAAAATAAAGTACCAGTATATACTTACTTGAAATTAAAGTATGAATACGTACTCCATGGCACATACCTAATTTATTATGTATACATACTCTGTAACGTTACGTACATCATGAAGATGCACAGCCACGTGCCAAATATTTGAAAATTCTTGAGCGCAACAATCGGCTGAAGTTCAGGCAGCAAGATTCAATATTCATTAACGGGCCCGGTGTGCCGCTCTACGTACTAGACCCGACATCCTCACGCGGATAGCCATCCCACAGTCAGTCACACGGTGGGACTAGATACTCCCGGGAGTAGAAAAAGGATCCTATATAACTATATATATATTAAAACGATCCTATATAACTATATATATATTAAAACTTGCATAATATATCTTTATGAAGTATGTAGACACAGCCTATGTCGGAATGATTGAAACTTTTTTGGTAATAATATGAACCCAAATTATGATCTCACACAAGATATTAGGTTTTTCTAAAAAATATTTGAATTACTATAATTTTTTTTGTGCTTAGTGAGATAAAATATGGTGAACTACATAATTACAAAAGCAAAATTTTTAGCCAACCTACGTAGAATCCTGTCTCCTATGGCACAAGAGACCTAGTGTGAAGTTTGGCAGAAAAATCTCAAAGTTGGTGAATGCTTCATATGTGGCATGAGAAAGCCTGAGAAAAAGTTTGAGACCAATACGACATCGGAATATTTATGAACCCCAGAATCCCTCGGAACCTAAGTGTATAGTCATGGTTCGAGTAAAGGCTCCATATACCTCTGTGAAGTATGTAGACAGTGCCTATGTCAGAATGCCTTAAAACTTTTTTGGTAGTAATGTGAACCTAAATTATGATCTGACACAAGATATTACGTTTTTCTGAGAAATATTTGAATTATTATAATTTTTCTTTGTGCTTAATGAGACAAAATATGGTGAACTACGTAATTAAAAAAGCAAAATTTTTAGCAAACCTTCATAGAATTCTGTATCCTATGGCATAAGAGACCCAGTGTAGAAGTTTGGCACCATTCCGGATCATTTTAGGGGTAGACTTAGTTCAACCTATAATTAATTGGTGAAGTCGCGCAGAAATCCAATTAAATCGTAAAAATTAGCAAACCATTTCAGAAAAATCTCAAAGTTGGTGAATGCTTCATATGTGGCATGAGAAAGCCTGAAAAAAGTTTGAGACCAATACAATATCGAAATGTTTATGAACCCCAGAATCTCTCACAACCTAAGTGTATAGTCATGGTTCGAGTAAAGGCTCCATATACCTCTGTGAAGTATGTAGACAGTGCCTATGTCAGAATGCCTTAAAACTTTTTTGGTAGTAATGTGTACCTAAATTATGATCTCATACAAGATATTATATTTTTCTGAGAAATATTTGAAATACTATAATTTTTTTTGTGCTTAGTGAGACAAAATATAGTGAACTACATAATTAAAAAAGCAAAATTTTTAACCAACCTCCATAGAATCATGTCTCCTATGGCATAAGAGACCCAGTGTAGAAGTTTGGCACCATTCCGGATCTTTTTAGGGGTAGACTTAGTTCAACCTATAATTAATTGGTGAAGTCGCGCAGAAATCTAATTAAACTGTGAAAATTAGCAAACCATTTCAGAAAAATCTCAAAGTTGATGAATGCTTTATATGTGGTATGAGAATGCCTGAGAAAAAGCTTGAGACCAATACAACACTGGATTGTAGAATTCAAGTTAAATAATGAAACACACAACAATTACAAATTATAATTAAAACCAAATTAAACTACAACCTTACAAACCAAACAAACTAAACACTAATCACTATCATGTGATTCACTCTCTTCAGAGGATCCGGCCATTCACTTGGACCCACCTTTCTACAAATATGTTCCAATTTTGGTCTCGGATCGCGTATCCCCTCTCAGTATCGATATAGTGTAGTGCTCGTATGAGTGCACTCTCTTGGGCCACGGGAGACAAAGAGAATGGTCGACCGTAGACAGAGCCTACTAAAACTTCACTGTCGTGATGAGTGAACCTTATGCCGAACTGTTTGACATCAATAGTATCCTGGCTAGTGGTGTCAACCCAATCCTAATCATAGTTGAAATAATCTATAGCTTGGTTCAGAATGGCCATCAAGCCACATGGAACGGGTAATATCCTGGAGCGTAACCTGCAAGTGGCAGAAATAAAGATAATATTATTACATTAGTAAACAAAAAATAATATGCATGATAAAATTATCAATATAAGCTGATTTTACCACATCAAGAGTGTTGCCAGCCGCGCTACATTCGCTAAATGTAACAGGAGTGTAACCAGGGCAACGCAGAGCATGTCCTTGTAGTATGAGAAATCAGGCACATTATATCCTACATGTCGAAGTGAGTCTAAACAGAAGCCGACTGCAGATAGCTGGGCGCTCCTCATGTTTACGCCCGGTGTCCCCCTCCAGCGGATATTGTGCCCAGGAGCATTTGGGTCTCGTCTCCTCAAAGGGATGGTAAACTAATTTCACACTGCAAGGTGTGAGTATTGGGAACAGGGAGAGTGACCACCTCAAAGTCCTCAGCATGGAACAAGTCAAGTGCATCTTGTAGCCATTCTGCGGGCTCCATCCACTGTGACATACACTATAACACAACATAGCTTTACCGACACTTAGCTACTGTCGGCAAAGTACCTTTTGCCGACAGATAACCTCTTGCCAAAGGTTTTACCGACAGTCTTCAAACAGTCGCGTTAGAAGCAATCGAGGAAACTTTTGCCGACAGTTAAAGGCATTGCCGACACTTTTTGTGTAGCCAAATGGCATACCTATGCCGACAGTTGGAACTTTCACCGACAGTTAACCCTTCGCCGACAGTTAGGGCCTATGCCGACAATTAGGACCTTTCCCGACAGTTTGTATGTTGGCGAAACCATTTCTAGGGTATTTCACGAACCATGCCTTGTCCAACAATAAAAGTGTCGACAAAACTATATTGCTTATAATAGGGTGTTGATACAATTTGAATAGTTTGATAAATACACATCACACTAGAGCAAATTCACATGATCTTACAGATATCAGATCTTCCATACATAGACCAACTGGACGATCATAACATAGAGCCTTACATATATATAGGTCCAATGATAATCATACATGGTCAAGTGATGATCATAGTACATACAACCATACATATATAAAGGTCCAGGATGTAAGTTAGTCACAAGCAGGCATATATATAAGCATATACAAGTCTTATACTAACTGGTTATGGCATTCAACACTTCCATACGTTTTTGGACAAGATAGCAGCCTAGTAGGTGTAAACAAAAGAACAGAACTGCAATTCATGTCTTTGTGCAACATTTCTCGGACACTTGTTGCCACTCCAAAATACTTACACCAACTTGGTGCACATATGGTTGCTGCCACTCTAGAGAACATGTAACAGCTCTCTGATCGAAGCTTAAAAGGTTGTCCAGTCCAAAATACTTGCAACACCAGATAGCTTAAGTACCTAACATGAAAAAGAAGCCGAAATATCAGTGAAATGTGCTCTGTATCACTAACTCTTGCTTCGTTATTGGGCACAAATAATGAAACAATATTACTGTACAGTGGACAGCTTATGCTATAAACTATTTAGTGATACAGACCCATTATATAATTGCATTCAATCTAGGTAGCAATGACGTGCCAACTACAAGCAGCAAGCTAGGTACCAACAGCTCAAACATCGACAGCAAAGTAAGAATTCAATTGAGTAACAACAGCTGCAGCAACCTGATACTGTCTTTCAACTGTTTACGATATATATAGCAGCCAACCAAATTTAAAAAACCTTATTGCTTTTCCAGAAATTCTTCAGCATATATATTATAGTCAAATTTCAAATTTATATAGCAGCCAGCCAACATAGCCTCATTGCTTAGAGGCATGGCAAAAACACATAGTCGGTGAGGACGAGCACAAGGAAATTACCTCACTATGTTGCTCCTCTCGAAGGACCACTCGTCTACTCGGAAAGTCATCCTCATCTTCTATGTGCATATCAGCCATATCATCCGCTGCATATGATCTACCATCTTGTTCTTCATCTTATTTGAGAACTTCATCATGATAGGTTGGTGCAACCCTCAAGTTCTAAATCAAAGTAAATACCATTGTACAGTTATTGCACTTACTAAGAAAATAGTAAGAGATAAAGGTTAACAGTTGCCACCTTTGGTGCATTATTAGATCCATGGGGATGCTATTATTGGCATTTTGTTGCTGCATCAATCTATCCAGAGTTTGTTGAATTATTTCTGAGATCAACATTTATATCCAAATCAGGCATTGGGTTTTGTATTTCATTATCATCCCTCATATCATAAATCCCTCACATATCAAGTGCTCAAGTACACTACGGACCCTCCAACTAGAGTTCTTGCATGCCTTGCAGGGACACAAAATCTGATTTCCTTTTGCAGAATTACTAAAGGCAAACTCTAAAAACATATCCACTCCTTCTCTATACACAAGGGTGTGCCTACACATGATTATCAAGATATCAGATCAAACACCCTATGCATGCAGATTCTAGTATATGGCCATAGGTTTATAATGTACCTAGGCTGATCCATCCATGTTTTATCCATGATGCACCTTTTAGAAAATGGAGTGTCAATTAGTGAAATATATACATGTCTGTTCTCATTTCAGATTGGGTTGTTCAAGAAAAAAATAAAGATCTTGCCAAACAATTGTCCAAATCAAATCAGTTTCACCACACTTGATGCTAAAATAAATCGTCTCACGACAAGCCATCAACAGGAACTATAGCAGAAATTTAGTCCAGTTTTAAGAAGCCAAAATCATCGAATCACAGAACACACACAACCTGCAATTCTATGCCAAATGCAGAGACAAAGTTCATAAGAAAAGGAGAGCATACCAATCAAGCAATGACAGTAGAAGAGCAGATGAAGACTAAAAGGCCAACTTGCTCGTGCTCCCTGTAGATAATATTGCCAACACTATCACAAGGCAATACAAATAAGTCAAAAATCTGAGCACAAGCAAACTTACTTGCTACAGCTGGTGACGACTTGTGCAGAAACAAAATAAAAGAGTTGAATCCTTTAGTGCTTGCTTATTGGATATTTTGCAACATGCACAAGAAAGAAAGAAACTCAGAACAGATCCTTTTGCAACGAGGAAACCTGTATGAATTTCAATAGTTCCAAGACTAACTTATACTTCAACTTGCAGCTTAATGTTCAATTGATGCCCTTCTCTCTTTTTTATATAGAACAGTCAAAGTATGTTTTTTTCCACATAAAGGTCCAAAGTAAAAAGACTTAGAATTCCAATCGATATGAACTTTGCCTTAATACTTGAAACAAGTTACATGTAACGTCCCGCCTCCTCGAGGCTAGGCCCGCTTACATCCGGCCGCTTATCTAGGACATAGACTGCCCCCACAGACCAACACTAGTATTTTTTGCGCACTTTGTCCTCACTCATACGCACCCGGGAAGACTTCCCGGTCGGTCATCCATCCCTAAATTGCTCCAAGCCAAGCACGCTTAACCTCAGAGCTCTTCAGTGATGAGCTTCCGGAAAAGAAGTTACAACTTGTTGATATGAGTATCCTATTAATCCTATTAAGCCCTGGGTCGGGGTGTTACATTACAGATCCAGCACAAGAATATATACATGCAAGTTGTGTGCAAGATCTTGAATCCAGCTGGTTCCTCTGCAAAATCAACTAATGTAGTAAACATCACATCTAAATTGGGCTGAATATGTTCCTTCTCCAAAGAGGGAGGGGAAGAGATGGTAGATCTAGACTGAATCAAAGTTTGGCAAGAGAAGTAACAAAACTTGATCTTTCTAGCCTTTCTCATTTTCGCTTACTATTTTCTGCAACAACAAAAAGACAAGAAATTAAGCTCTGCTGAACCAAGCACAGGAATGGGGGATAAGAAGAGGATGCAGAGGTGCCACACCTGGATGCACAGCTGTCGTTGGAGGACGCCGCGCGGCAAATCCACTGCGGCGCTGGCGGCCTTGCTCACCGGCGGGGGTAGGGCTATAGCGGGCTTGGGGTGAGGGCTTGAGCGACGGCGGGCTTGGGGATGGAGGGCTTCAGCGGCGGCGGGCTGGGGCAGAGGGGCTGGCGACGGTGGCCAAGGGAGGAGGACGCTGCGCAGCACATCCACTGCAGCGGCGGCGGCGGCCTTGCTCACCGGCGGGGCTAGGGTTACAGCGGGCTTGGGGCGGAGGGCTTGAGCGGCGGCGGGCTGGGGCCGAAGCACCAGCGGCGGCGTGCCAGAAGCAGATCCCAGGCGGCCAGGCGCACGTGGTTCTGTTTTGGCGGGCTCTATTTTTCGGTTAGTACCACGTGCACCAGTGGTCTGTATCAATTTGCTTCTCCACCTACCCTTAGACGACAGTTTTACAGTGGTTTGTTTAGGCAACGCCGACACTTGTTCCGTCTATGAACTTTCGCTGACACTTGTTTAGTTGGTAGGAGAAACACCGCCAGTTAGAATGTAGCCTTACAACACTATCGCCGACACTTCGTCTTATGTTAAAAGATTATACAATTGCCAATACATAATGTGTTATTAAAAATCTAGATTTGCCAACACATAAGTGTAGGGAAAAGTAGGTCATGGTGTAGTGTTAAAAAATGTAAGACAATAATCATATTAAACTAATTATACTAATTTATATTAACATAAAAAACCAAATATGTTGAAATTTTTTAATACAATAGCTGGCTGAGAGAATTGCGCAACGGGCACGTTTGAAGCAAATGGCTCATCGCCTAGGTGGAAACCCAGTGCCTGTGGTGGCGGTAGGTGCTACGTTGAAACCTAATCAATAAAATTTAACAAGTAATAAGTAAAATGAACCTAAATAATAAAATTCAAAAGAGTATAGAAATATGTATATATATACCAAAGTAATATCCAGGAGCCATTGCCAGAAATCACATAGAGAGAAAGTTAATTTCGCGAGACGTGAGATTGGAAATGTGAGAAAGGCAAGGCAGTGTGCGTGGGTGGAATACGCATGGAGCGGGCCCCATTATTTATAAAGGAATGGTTTCATCACTGCCAGTTAAAGGAAGGAGCCGGCAACAATTATGTATCATCACTGCCGGCTCTAGGAAGGCACCGGCAGTGATGCTCCATCATCACTGCCGGCGCCTTCCATGAGCCGACAGTGATGAACCTACCTACACAGTCTTTGCATACATGCATGGGGCATGCTTTGTTAAAGCATGTACCATGCATGCATGCATAGTCTGCCTAAGCAGGCACATCATTACTGCTACCACCTACCACCACTGAGGTCAGCTCTATAAATAGAGCCCCTATCTCTATCTTATTTCACACACCTTCAGCTCATTTCACACACACTATTTCACTACACGATTAGAAATACACTCAAATGGGGTCTCAATGGGAGAAAGCCCTACATATACAATATCTTTGCTAGTCCTAGTCCACAAAATGATGCACAATAGAGATGCTAGAAGAATTCTACTAAAAATAGAGCAATGCCGACTGTTAGGGTCGTCACGAGGATCACGGTGCCATTCGGAGTTGTGCACAGTTGTCGCCGTGCTGGTGGTGTGGTGTTGGTTGCTGCATGGTGACGGCGCCGAGCAGTTCTCAACGCCCCCCAACAGTGAGAGTAGAGAGGCATAGGTTCATCGGAGCGCGCTTAGGCACGAGTTTTTGTAGCCTCCTTGATTATCTCAAATCGGCTAGCTCATCACCACCTGGCGTTCCTGAGGTTCATGTGATGCTAGAAGAACGCTACTAAGGTGGTTAAATGTTAATGTGTTTGTACACTTTAATTGTAACATTAACCTATATAGAAAAAGGTCTTTGTTTTTATATATGTCTCTTGTACTACATCTCAATAAATATAATATTTTATGTTTTATATGTATCTAATAAATATATTACTCTAATATATCAAAATAAATATATCTAAATAAATATATTACTCTATTATTTAGATGGAATACAAAAGAAATTTACATATACGATAACAAAGACCTCAAACTAAAATTAGACATACGATAACAAAGATCTTTTTCTATATAGGTCAATGTTACAATCAAAGTGTATAAACACATTATATTTTGACCACATCAGTACACTTCTTCTAGCATCTACGGTCGAAGAAGCACCGAGGTGGTCACGAGCTCCGCCGGTTGGAGAATGATCAAGGAGGCTTTGCAAAAACTCATGCATGAGTGCTTGTAAATGGCCTCCCTATCATGGTGTAGGTCTGGGTTGTGGGGCGAAAACTGCATGGTTTCTTCTACCGCAAAGATTCCATGGACTTACAAGGACTTGCAAGCTCGATCTTCTGCCGTCACAGTACCAACACCGCCCGAGGAAGTTGCACAGAGCACACCTTGAATCTCATAGCACCTCAAATGACCACATGCCTCTGGAAGATGTTACATTCATGGGATGAATGTACTATCCTCGGCGCACATGATTCACATAGGCCCAGAGAATTCAACTCGGCAGATGGCTCTGTCAACCTGGCCGGGGACCCCAACATTTGGCTCAGCTCATCTTTAGTAGAATTCTTCTAGCACCCATTGTGTGCACCATTTTGGTGGACTATTACGATGCCTAATGATATTTATATGTGGAGGGCTTTCTCCCACAGAGAAGCCATGTACTAACAGATCAAGAATCAGCTCTAAGCAGAAAAACAACGCAAACACAGGTATGTCTTGAGAGGCCTAGAAGGGCATTTTATAGAGCCCCTATCGTGGTAGATGGGAGCAGTGCTCCTACTGTGGTGGTGACAGGGGAACATGCTCCACTTTGAAGGTGAAAAAATAAAAAAAAAGGAATCTCCAAGCTTCACTGCCGGACCGTATTAAGTGCCGGCAGTGATTATGGTAATCACTGCCGGACCTTTTCTAGAGCCGGCAGTGATTATGGTCATCACTGCGGGTCCTCTTATAGATCCGGCGGTATTGGGCCTCCAATGGCACTTTTAAAAAGCCGAGCCCACTACGGACACAAGCCTCCAAAGGTAGTGTTCCTCGGCCATTCCTGTTCCTGCTTGCCTTGGATTCGAATTGAGGTGGGCGGACAGTGTTTTTTAATAGAAAAAATAACAAAAATATTTGGCCAGGATAGACTCTGGTATAAATGTTTTAATCTAATTAAGAATATTTCATTTTATTAAAAATATAAAAATATTTTGCCTGGCCAGGGCTCGAGCCGGGTCTCGGCGGCCAAAGCAAGCGGGATTAACCGCTGCGCTCGAGGGGAATGGATTTAGTAGGGGGAATTTGTTTTATTTAAACCGTTCTGGCATGTAAAATACGGTAAAAGGAAAGAAATTGACAGGCCTGGGAATCCAGCTCGGGCCTGTGGGACGGGAGTGCGCGGTGTTAACCGCTGGGATAATTAGAGACGTACATTAGATTTTTTGATTTTTTTTATAATACAGACCTATTTAAATTCGCTCTCACATGGAGTCGAACCCAAGTCTGCTGGAAGACGTACGTTAGATTGAGGTAAGTTATTTTACTTATCGCCTCCCACATCACTGTCATTATTGAATTAAATAAAAATTAAATTCAATAAATCAAGAAAGGATAAACTTTATCTACCATATTACAATTTAGAGGTGCACAAATAATATTAAACAAGTACATAGTTTGCAATAGCGTCCAAATATTAATTACATAGTTAACAATATTCTAAATATCCTTTGGCCTATCAACAATGAGGGCCTCATTGTGATCGCGCCATATGTAAGCTGGTTTGTCACCCTCTTCAATGATAGGAAGGGCTATATTAGTCCCAAATTCAGGCATTTCCTGATAGCCCCTATAGTCTTCTTCATCCATCACTCCATCGACACCGACAATCTTTCTTTTTCCTTCAAAGACTACACTTCTAGCATTGTTAATGTTGTCACTTGCGTAGAAGACCTGCATAACATCTTTTACTAGGACGAAGGGATCGTCTCTGTATGCGGTCTTTTTTAGGTCAACTATAGTGAACCCTTCGTCGTTGGTATTGATTTCATCAAGTTTGACCCACTGGCAGTGAAAAAGAGCTACCGCCATGTAGCCATACGTTAGCTTCCATATCTCCTGTATGAAACCATAGTACGTCTCAGTAACATTGCCGTCTTCGTCTTCAACACTGAAACGAACACCACTATTCTGGTTTGCACTCTTTTCATCTTGCTTTTTTGTGAAAAATGTGAAATCCATTGATCTCATATCCTTGGTACTTAGAAAATGTACTCGTAGGCCCCTTGGCTAAGTTATCGAGTTGATTACCCAACGTTTCGTCAACCAAGCGGCGTCGCAACTAGTTGAAAAATTCTGCTTTATGTTTTTTATGATGCCAAGGCTGTAACTTGTGCGGATGTTGATTTACCAACTCTTGATGGTGTTCTTCATTGTATGGCATTACCTCCCTGGCTTGTTGTAGAACAGCGAACTGAGCTTGTGTCCAAGCCACACCGTCTCTTACTGTATAAATTTTCCTTCCTACTGTTCCTTTGCCACCTAGTCTCCCCTGGTGACGGGACTCCGGAACTCCTACCTTGTTGATGTCCATATTATATGTGCAGAACTCGATGGCCTCCTCCATTGACCATCCCTCAACCATGCCCCCTTCTGGTCTGAATTTGTTCCTAACATACCTCCTGAAAACTTTCATCAACCTTTCGAAAGGGAACATCTGATGCAGGTACATTGGGCCAAGTGCTTTTATTTGGTCAACAAGATGAATGAGAAGATGGACTGATATATCAAAGTAAGTAGGTGGGAAATGCATCTCTAAACTAGAGAGAGCTTCGGCTATGTCCTCCTATAGCTGGTCTAGCATGCTCGTATCAATGACCTTTTTTGAGATCGTGTTCATGAACGAGCATAGTTTTATGATTGCGGCGTGGACATTAGGTGGTAGGATACCACACAGGGCAGCTGGGAGAAGCTGAGTCATAATGACATGACAGTCATGGGCCTTCATAGTTCCATAGTTGAACTTGTGTTCTCTCTTGTTCACTAGCCTCTTTGGGTTTGCACAGTAGCTCGACGGGACTTTGAGGTCACTGAAGAAAGAAATGAACATATCCTGCTCCTTCTTGCTCATGTCCATGACACAACTGGAAGTTTGTACTGGCCATTTTCTAGCTCCACAGGATGCAGCTCTGGCCTGATTCCCAAGAACTGCATGTCCTTGTGTGTGGCGTACGAATCCACCTTTGTCCCCCCGGTGCTCATCAAGGTGTTTAGCGTGTTAAAGCACATGCTTTTAGTAATGTGCATGGGATCAAGATAGTGGCATACAGACAAGACTGGCTAGTAAGGTAGTTTCCAAAATATTGATTTTTTCTTCTAGATACTCCCTTCAGGCGCTGGTTTAGCCCCGGCCCCCTTGCCAAGGACAACGTCCAGTTTGTTAAGTTCTCAAAGTATCTCTTTTCCATCTCGATACTTAGGGGGCTTGTGTTTTTCAACTTTCCCATCAAAATTTATTTTGTTTTTATGATATCTGTGTGTCATGGGTAGGAACTTATGGTGCCCCATAACAACAATTTTTGAGTTATTGGGCAGTTGTACCGAATCCGTTTCATCTAGGCACTAAATGCACTGCTGATAGCCTTTTGTCTTCTCTCCAAACAATGAACCTCTCCCTGGAAGGTCAGTAATTGTAGCGATAAGTACCACCTTGATAGTGATTTGTTCCTTTTTGTACTTGTCCCAAACATTCTCTACACCTTTTTCAAACAGCTCCACCAGTTCATCGATAACTGGTTCTAGGAATGTGTCGATGTCATTCTCAGGTTGTCTTGGGCCTTAGATCAGTAGTGGCATCTGGATGTAGGAACGCTTCATAATGAGATGGGGCGGTGTATATGCAGAGCGTCACTGGCCACGTGCTATGATTGCTTCTAACCTGGTCAAAAGGATTCATCCCGTCCGTGCTCAACCAACCCAAAGGTGCCTTACATCATCACTGATGTCCTTATAGAACATGGTTTTCACTGTCCTCCAGTCATGCCCATCGGCAGAGTGCCTCATCATGTTGTCTTTCTTACGCTCTTCGCCATGCCAGCGCAGCAGCTTGGCTATCTTCGCACATGCGAATAGCCTACGCACCCTTGGAGCTATAGGGAAGTACCAACAAACCTTTACGGGGCCTCCTCTCATCTTGGTACCACCATTTGACAGCCTTCCTTGTACCAAGGAGCTCCACACTGGGAGCACTTATCTAGGTCTTTGTATTTTTCACCACTGTACAATATGCAATCGTTGGTACACGCGTGGATTTTTTCAACCTTGAGGCCGAGGGGGCAGATCATTTGCTTGGCCTGGTAAGTCTTTTCTGGCAGCTCACTTGGTGCTGGGAGAATTTTTGATAATTTAGCTAACAGATCATCGAAGCCTGTGTCACTCAATCCGTATGTAGATTTGAACTCTAAAACCATGATGATGGCTTCCAATTTGCTCATAGGACAATCCTTGAACAATGGTGTCTTGCTGTCTTCTCTCATTTTTTCTAGCTTTTCACCTGTCTATCACTAAGAAACCCGGTATCTGCATTACGTAATGTCAAATCAATGCCATCTTCCTTGGTGTCATCCGCTAGCGTATTCCTAAACACATCGTTAATAGCAGTCACAAGTTTTGTGTTGACAACGGGACCCTCGTCATCATAGTGGTGGTGCATGTCAGGCAAGTCCACATCATCATTAGGCATGTCCACATCATCATTAGGCATATCCACATCTTCATTGTTTCCCTCCCCATGCTGATCCCATACACTGTAGTTTGGCATGAAACCCCTACTAAACAAGTGTGTTCGGATAGTCTCAAAATTCAAAACTTGTCTCTCATTGTTGCAATCTTTGCATGGGCAGCAAATCATGTTGTCAGCCCTAGCAAGAATTTTTGCAGCATCGATAAATGTTTGGATGCCTTTTATGAATAGGATGTCCGTTCGAGACCGATACATCCATTCTCGATCCATCTCTGCTCAAAAGAATTATAGAGAAATTAATAGGCAGTGGATTAGCTTCATCTGCAATATTATACATTAATTATGGAAAAATTGAAATACATAGCTAGCTTAGACATATATAAATTAAAAACCATATATACCAATGTAGCTCCAAAAAATGTGTCCACTAATAGCCCCATGTAAGTAAAATTATTATTAACTAATAAAAACATTATTCTACTCAATGGAACTAAAATTAGAGACACTATTATACTTAAATTATTTATATCAAAAATTAAATTGGAGACTTGATCAAGAATGCCATTGTAGCTCCAAACAATGTGTCAACACCTAATAATATTGTAAATAATCTACTCTAATCCTAACATGAACTAATTTGAGTATCACATAGTAACAATCATCTTGATCAAACCATAAATTGGCCTAAGATTTTAAACTAGATGATGATATTTAGACACCAACCTAGCTTCTTGGATGATGGATTCCCCATAAAGTGCTTGGAAGCCTTGCACAAAGACCCTACCGAAATTGCTCTCTAGGATGGAGGAAGAACAAGAATGACAATCTAGAAATATAGCCATCAAATCAATGGTAATTAAGCAAGAAAATCAAAGGAGTGGATGCTTGTGACTAACCTTGAAGCAAAAGGATCAAGCCATTCTTCAAAATCCAAGTTTTAACTCACGATTTTCAGCAGCCACAACAATGGAGAAAATGGCCCGCGCGAGCCCCTATGTTCTCTAGAATAGAGTGAGGAGGAAGGAGAGGACGGTACAAGCCTTTTTATGGTGTCAGACTGTCACTGCCGGACCAAGCCAAGAGCTGGCAGTGTTGAGGCACATTCACTGCTGGCTTATGCCACGAGCCGGTAGTGATGTGGGTCCGAGACATCACTGCCGGCTCGTGTCTCGAGCCGGCAGTAATGTGACTCATCACTGCCGGTTCCTGCGCTTCCTGGCGCAAGTCTTGTCTGTCAGGGAGTTGCACCGGCAGTGAAGACTCATCACTGCCGGTCGCCAATTTCCGACAGTGATGAGGCTGGCAGTGATGAAACAGTCTGGAGTAGTGTTCTGTGGAACCTTCATCTTGATTTTTAGTGTTTATGCTAAAAAATCAAAGAGAATCATTTTCAGTCATAGAATCACTTCACCATAAAATCAGAGAGCACAGCTAGAGAATGAGGGAGCACACAGCTCTGCCAAATGGACCCATGAAAATACAACCGTTGTGACAAGCTGCAGCTTTCAGGTGAGCTAGCCATTGCTGTCTGTTGTGCCTTTTCTCCGGTTCCTCTTCTCCAGTGACCACTAAAACCTTCTATGGAACACTGGATAGTAGCCACTTTCTCCTGTGGTTTGTTGCGATGTACACCTAAGTTTTCTAGTGAATGATAAAACCTTTCAGAGCCTAAATTGCTTGACTGTAAGCTCTGCGGTGCTAGATTCTAGGCCGGAGTTGTCTGGAGACTCTGACTATTCAGGTTGTGAACTAAACCTTGTATACTAGCAAACTACGGCATTAGTCCATTTGATCATGTTACTAATGAACTACTAAACTCACATATGGCCATGCTAGGTGCTATTTTCCTAGCATCCGGATCTTGATTGATAATGATGTAATTGCTTCGCAAGGTGGGCAGGATATTCCTAACATCATACAACATAGTTACTCGTAAGAAAGGTAAATCCTTTACCACAGCGGGCGCAATGTGGGCCGGCCGGACAACAGCAGCCACCGAATAATTGTGGCGGGCAAAAACAGTGCCCGCCACAGAGGGCCTTTGGGCAACGCTGCAGAAGTTCGATTCTGTAGTAGTGAAAGTTATTGAATTTTTTCCCTCATGAAATGCAGAGCTTATTGCTTTGCATCACAAAAAAGGTATTCAGCTAGAAATAAGGATACAAGTATGTCCATTGTCGGTGTTTTGTCCCGCGGACCCTAACCAACTAGTGAATAATGTCGCATGTTCCTAAATCCGGATGGTGATGCAAAGCATAGACATAGGGTTTATCCTGGTTCGAGCAATAGAAGGCCCTATGTCTACCGGGGGGAGAGAGTTGTGCATTGCCTTGCACCAAAGTGCTTGTACATGGAGGGTTACAAGCGAGCGGGTGGATGAAGATGGAGCAGAAGTCTAAGTTATGAGCTACTTGTCTTCTGCCCTAGAACTAGTCCTGGCGTCCCCTTTTATAGGCTCAAGGGGAGGCGCAGGTGTACAGTAAACCCTAGTAAAATGCCTTGGTGGAGCTATCATGGCAGGTGATGTTGGGGTGACGATGGTGACGTGCTCCGGGCATGGCTTCATGTCCTTCCGGGGTGATGTCGATGGTGGTCGGTGAAAGACTCGAGCTCCTGTTGAGGGCGTGTGGATCCCTGTTAGAGACGTGCGGGTGCTGTTGATCCGTTGACCGGTGACGCTCGAGGCCTGGTCGAGGCGTAGAGGTGGGGGTCGACGCTGAGTGGATAAGATCGAACCCCAGGAAACCCGGATTACGGTTGTTGTCGTATTGTTCTTGAGGGGGTGTCGGGCGAGGCACAGTGCTTGGTATGGTGCTATAGCACCAGGTAAATCACCGCACGTTGAGGGATGGACGGTAAAAGTTGGATTTGACCCTGGTACTTTGCTCCTGTTGGCGCGGCTGTAGCCATGGCTTTAGGTAAGAGTGGTTGGGAGCAATAAATGCTTGAAGCTTTGTCTGCGGATAGGTGAGTCGAGGGGGTCGGGTGAGTCGACCCGGGGTCGTTCACACCCGAGGCCCTTCCGTCAGTCGAGTTGCCCTGTCGAGGGGGTCTCATACGGATCTGGGAAGTATGCTCGTGGGCCGGCCTGATGCTGCTCTGCTGGTTGGGCCTTTGGTTCCACGATATTCATGGGATTTTGGGCTACGGATTATTTGGGGATTTATTTCCTTTAAATGGTAGTTTTGGGTATCCCTAATTCAGGTACCCAACATCCATCCACACAGTCATCCTTCATTTCTGAAACACCGTATCCACTAGATTTTCATCAAGTGGTAAGACAACCCAAAGCAAAGGAAGAGCTGGCCGAAGCAAGTCAAATAGAAAAATATTCGGTGCAAACTATAACTTCGGTGCAATCATAAAAACCAGATTAAAACTCTATTTAGCGGTTTCTAAAAAATTTAAAATTATGTACACCAATAGTGCATCTATAGATGTGCATTGTACTAAAATTTGAGGTTCAAACTCTTTTTATAAAATCCATATAAAAATAAAATATTTCATCTATAGATGTGCATTGCACCAAATATTTTTCCTATTTATTATTTTTATATAATTTTTATAAAAAAGAGTTTTAATCTTAAATTTTAGTACAATGCACATCTACAAATGCACTATTGGTGTACATAATTTTAAATTTTTTAGAAACTGCTAAATAGAGTTTTAATCTGGTTTTTATGATTGCACCGAAGTTGTGGTTTGCACCGAATATTTTGCCAGTCAACATTCGGTGCATACCATATCTTCGGTGCAATCATGAAAACCTTATGCAAAACCATACATAGAAGATTCTAAAAATTTTAAAACTATGCACATTAATAGTACATCTATAAATATACATTGTCACAAAATTTGACATCCAAACTCGTTTTTTAAAAATTTTGTGACAATGTATATTTATAAATGTACTATTAGTGTGCATAGTTTTAAAATTTTTAGAATCTTCTAAGTATGGTTTTGCATAAGGTTTTTATGATTGCACCGAAGTTATGGTTTGCACCGAATATTTTGCTAGTCAAATATGCAGAACCGGAATTTCATCGAATTTTGCCGTGCTTAGACCTTTTCTTTGCCTGAAAAAAAATAATATTAAAGGAAACCGATGATATAGGTGTTACACAGAAAGTATGCACAAAAAAAAAGAGAGGTTGATAAAACAAAGCCGGCAGCAACAAGAAAAGAATAATAACCAACTCCCAGACTGTAGCCAATTCAAGTAAAACATGTTGACTTTTTCTATGCAGTTTTTTATCCATTGCAGAAGCAGGAGTACCAAGTCCTGGTCGTACAACGTTCCTCCTGGTTTTGTAAACCTTTTGCAACATGCACATGTTCAAACGATTTAGTTGCTTTTAGTCTATAGACCCCAAACTAATAGTTATATGGAGTTACAAATCCAACGGGATTGTGCGTACCTACAGGTCATTGGTCACCTCAAATAAATGTAAATTCTTGCTCCTTGGTGACGTCCTTTCACTCAATTTTAATCCCGTTTGACATTGTGACAGCAAAAGGGGTGCCCGAGAGCGAAACATCTCAAGACATTGACTCCTTAGATACTATATATATTGTATATTAGTACAACTCCATGTTCCTCTCCATGACATATACAACAAGGAAATAAAACACGAAGTCAATCAGTAGTTCCATGTACTTGTTAAAGTAAACCTAGATGTCAATGTCACTATGGCTTCTACTTGCACCACTTGAGATTTGAGAAGCATAAGTATCACACGATATCTTTGTTGCTTTTAAACGTAATTCTTATCTTGATGTTACTTTACTATTATAATATAAACATGTGCAATGAACTCAAATGACAAGAAAATAAGAAATCAAGTTGTCAACTAAACGGCTACAAAGATTAAGAAAACATCTCAATCAACTTAATCATGCATTACATGCTGTTTACAATGGAACAAGAACAATAGAACATTTGCGTTCTGCAAATAATTCTCCTATTATTTTTCTGTCAAAAATTTAGCGTTGCTAATAGCATGCATGCATCAACTGTATTGTGGGCACCATAATTCGAACACTATGCAAAGTCAGAATGTAGCGAATTGAGCATAGCTAGCTGGATTCCTTGTGGTAGAACTTGTTTGACTTAAAACGAGTCCTTGTATTTTTTTGCTGGATTTATTTCGGGATTTAACTGTGTTATATCCCACCAAGAGATGGTTCGTCATAGCCCCAACTTATATCCATCAGTTGAGATAGACTTTGATGGCATGATAAAAATCTTCCTCAACTTGTGTCCCATATGTATATATATCTCACATATCACAGGTAAATGAGTAAGTCAACATCCGTTAGTGCCCTCTAGTCAACCATACATCTTAAACAACAACTCATGTCTGATTATGAGAATCAAACTGGCGCAACCAATTAATAAAAGCTCCTGTGGTGCAGCCGACGGGAGGATTGAATTAATTTTGCTGCACAGCAAGTTCATTCATCTCCTGCTCCTGCACCGACCAGCCAAACTAAGCTCATGGAACTATAGAAGCGCCGTGATAGACAAATCTTTATCTATATTGAAGTTTGTAGCCCTACTTAGGGCTTCAACAACGCGGGATAACAACGGTATATCCTGCAGAAAAATATTCAGCTTCTGCTAGGCATAGCATAGGATAGTTAGGACTACTACTAATCTACTCCAAGAACATACACCAAAGTCTGTAAAAGTTGACAAAAACTCATGTAGGGACATTCTCTCTTGTGGCTATAGCAGCCTCGGCAGGCAACCCTGAGACCTACATGGCACTGAATTTTTGCACAAGGCATCCAAGCCTTAGCTGGCCTGACACTACTACAAAAATGAATAACCGCAACGTTGTCAAAACGCCCTCCGTGGCAGACAGTTTTGTCGTCCGTCACGGTAAATCCTAGGATTTACCATGACGGATATTTTTTATTTACCGTGACGGGCAAACATGCCCGCTGCGGTAAATCGATTTTCCGCAGCGGACATCTTAAAATGTCCGTCACAAAAAATACTTATTTTTCGTGGCGGAATTCTTAGAATGTCTGTTGCGGTAAATTGATTTACCGCAGCGGGCGTATTATAAGGCCCGCCACGGTAAAACAGGCCCAGCCCAATAACCACTGCGGCCCAATAACTGCACACATATATAAAACTAGCCCTTAGGGTTTCTCCGCACAGACACGCGCCGCAGTCCGCACTTCCTCCCTCCGCAGTCGCGAGCGCCGCCCCCTCCCCTTCGACCATGACTCCCGACCTCTTCCTCTCACATCGGCCACTCTCTCCCCATTCTCCACCGCATGCAGCTCCCCATCCTCCATCGCGCGCGAGATCCCCATCGTCTACGGCATGCCACTCCATGGTGCTCCACCGGCGGTCCCTCCCTCACTCTCCCTATCCAGTCTACCTATCAAGCAGCGGCGGTGGTACAGTGCGGGGACGCGCAGGCGAGCAGCGCTATGCGTGGGGGCAACGGCGGCGCGGCGCGTGAGGCCAGCCCGTCCAGGCGGCGTGCGCGATGGACGCCAGTTCGCTGGCCAGCCGGTGGCGGCGCGTAGTTGGCCCGGCGGCGTGGGCAGCGGGATCCCCACTGAGCGCCCTCCACGGCGGCGCATGCTGGGAAGGAGGCACGGCCGGGCTCAGATCCAGCGCGGATCCGCGACGAGGAGGGTGTTGGTGACGCATCTGGTGAAGGTATGTCTCTACCTGTCTTCCTCTCTTCTCGAGCGCGCGCTAGGGTTCCTCACTCTCCCTCTCCTTTCCAGATCCGGTGGGCGGCGCTCCCTGCTCCCTCGATCCGGCCCTCTAGCGGCGTGGAGGCCTCGATCCGGCGGTGCGATGCCGTGGAGCTATGGCCTTCCTCCCTTCGACGGCCCAGATCAGGCGATGGCGGGCCGCCTCCACCTCCGACGACCATGGCGCCTGGATCCGGCGAGCAACGGCGCTGGCGCTGCGGATCCGGCCACCGGAGCATGCTGCAATGACGGGCTTCATTGGGCTCGATAGCGGGCTCGATTGGGCTTGCTCTTTTTTTTAATTTTCTGAAATTCATTAACTGTGGCAAGCTTTGTAATATGACCGCCACGGTTAATCCCATTAATCGCAGCGGTCCCTTTATGCCGCCCGCTACGGTAAATCTTACCGCAGCGGACAAAGACGCCCGCTGCGATGGTGGCCACGATTAACCGTGACCTTTCCATTCGCAGAGGACGCCATTACCCACTGTGAAAAATGGTTTTCGTCCGCCGCGGTTGTTATTTTCGGTAGTAGTATGATAGGGCTAGCAATGAAGTGGCCGCGTGGCCCGCGTTGGGCACAGCCTCAGTAGGGTGCAAGTAAACTTTTCGTTTTCATAAATCACTTTTAGAAGCAGTATGTTCGCTTCAGCTTTTGTTCAGGAGCCAAAACCAAAAGCTTGCCTAAGGCTAGCCCTAATGCACCTAATGCAGTGGCTTTGCTACTAGCTTTGTCAAGCTAACTAGGCTCGAATGTCAGGGTGTGTAAAAGTTAGGTGCTCCATAGGTGTACGTCCGTGTGTCTTGCAGAACCTACTGCTGCCTTGGAAAAGAGCCGCATCAGTCGCTAGAAAGAGGGAGAGAAAAATGTTATCAATTGAGTAGAAGGAAAATAGTAACAACTTTTGCATGCTCTAGAGTATTTCCTTCGTTCTAAATTACAGTTTATTTTAATTTTTTTTATACATTTTATTATGTATCTAGATAAATAATATGTCTAGATATATAGCAAAATACATGTACTAAAAAAGTCACAGTGAACTATAATTTGGAATGGAGAGAGTCTTTGTTTAGGATGAAAAGTGGTGGTCTTATATTGTCTGTGCCTACGTGAAGGGCGGTACATTTCTGAAGCCAACGCTTTTCTCTCCTTATGTTGGTGAAGCCCTAAAAAAACAAAAGCAGTTCTAGATGATCTTTTGTTGACTTCTTTATGGTACTATTTTGAAGGATGTCATGTTTATTATACAATTGATTAATTTTAAAAGCAAATACATAAAAGATAGAATATTTAGATTTTTCGAGCAGCTCACAAGAGCCCATCGAGGCATCTATTTGCTGTTTTGTTAAGCACCCCAGCAATTCTTACAATTTTGCACAGTATAAGGCTGGCACCAGAGCCAAAGGAGGCACATCAAACGTTCCTGTGAGGAGGAGCACTTCTCATACCCAATGGATGAGTAGGAGTCATTGAGTGGTATGAACGTTTTGCCGCCCCAGCCTCTTGGCTTCGGCTTCGGCTCCAGCTCCGGCAAAAGAGCAATACGGCCTAGAGCCCTGCCAAGCATGCTCTAAGGTTTATTTGCCTGCCCAGGCATATGGATTGGACCCTGGATGAGCTGCCTGGAAAACGTGAAGGCCTGAGAACTGCCTGTCAAGTTGCATTTATTTGCTTGGCCAGGCATATGGAGTATATCATTGTTTGGTTGGTGACTGGCTTAAGAAAAATAGAAAATAAAAGCTGCGCGGGTATTCTTGAGAGAGTTGCAACCAAATAGATCACAGGCTAGTCTCAGGTTCACTCCAGGCACAGGCAACTTCTTCCAGGGCTAGAAACAAACAAGCCCTAAGTGTTTCCATCCACAGTATTCTCATTTATATTCTCATTTATACTCTTGTGCAATCTAACATATAGACATATAATCGGTGACACCCGGCCCCCTCACAGATCACGGTTCGTACTATAGTCCATACAGTAACGGGTCTAAACCCGTTATAAACATTAAGTATCTATTATGAAACAGTAAAACCCGTTAGTGAACAGCAAAATCCGATAGTAAACAGTAACTGACCTGACCTGTTATAAACGTTAACTATCCGATATGAAACAGTGTGAACCCGCAATGAAAATACCCGTTAATAAGCAGTAAGAACCCGTTAAAATCAGTGTCAACCCGCAATAAACAGTACAATCCGTAATTGGAGAAAAAAAACACCCGTGCTTTGCACGGGGTCCTGCTAGTTATATTTATTTACCTCCTGATGTACAAAATTATACCATGTAAAAGTTTCAATTTCTAAAAAAAGGAAAGTTTCAATTTCTCTTTTTAATTAATCCTAAAACACAAGGACATCAGCTTCACGATAGCTTCTATAACCTTTTTCTAGGACTGACTACCAAATCCATGAAAATCGTGATTCAAAAGCTTGAATACCATTTTAGTGCCAAGTTCCTGACAGGTGGCCCCAGCAACTTGATGCTCCCCATATATAACAGATCCATGACAGATTGGCCCGACAGAGCTCAGGGTAATTCTGTCTCGTAGCAACCTTTAATTTCTCGTGAACACAAATGTTCGATTATATCATAGATCAGTCATGAATTCTATCAAGACTTATTTCAACTTGATTTTCCACAAAAAATAAGTCACTTTTGCAGAGCTGCAGCCAAAAAAAAGGTAAAGGAACAAAAGATATGGTCTCATAAGAAAAGGTACATGATTTTTATGAGGTTATTAAATATACCTGGGAAAACATGGTAGATCTCAGTGAAAGAATGTTGGTTCTATGAGCCATTTTAGCATTATATATATTTCATATAAACCCTCAAAGGTATCAACATGAATTTGGAGCAATGTTCATTTTACTACTACCAAAAATCTATCATGTTCCAATGGACAAATCACCCTTTAAGAAACATAGTGTCCTCTTTTGGTCATATTTCAGATCAGTTAGAATCTCTTCACTTGAACTGGGGCTCCTTGCTTCGCACTAGATTCCAACATGGCTTCTAGCACGGCAACATCACGGGCGCCTTCAACATAAGAACTGCGGGGTTCAGCCTTGTGATCTCCATCCTGCATCACCATTTTTGCTTAGTACCAAGATTAAAAACGGAATGAAGCAATTTTTTTAAAGATGGAATGAAGCAAAGTACAGAATCAACTTTCTTGTGTCAATTCCAATTCGTACAAACTAACAAGACGTTCTATACGAGGATGATTCTGAGTTACTTGTCATATGTTAACAAGTGTTTGTTAGCACCTGGACAATCCTACACTTCAAACTTTATGTTGCAATATTGTATTGCCTTAAATGGAACAACAGCTGCAACTTAGATCATGGTTTCTTTTTCAAAAGAGGAAGTCCAAGGTATCTGGATGAATGCTTCTTGGTGAATGGAGAGAATAAAATAATTTGAAACTGATTAACAGTAATAGCAATACTTTGCTAGTCGCCAACATGTCCTGGGCAAATGTCTTCAGTTCTTCATTCACTCCACAGAACGGGTAAAATGTCTTTTGGCACTGCCCATTTTCACCAGTGAATAACACCTGCAAATGCTTGAGGTGGTTCATAAGTAAAAATGTAAAATATTTATGCACAAGCATATTTGTTTGAACAGAACTACTTTATAACAATCAATTTCATTAAGAACACTGTCATACAGAACTATCATAATATGGTGAAAATAAAACAAAGAGGAAAAGCCTTTATGAAAGTATTGTGCAACTGCATAAACAGTGCAGCAAACGTAGAAGCATCAGCTCAACTGATACATTCAGAAAAAAAAAAATGTTCTTTTTACCTGGTAACCATGTTTTCCACTATCAACTCCTCGTTCTACCTGAATTGTTCCTTTTGTTCCATCGAGCCGCCACAATATCTGTGTAATTACTAAGGAACTGAGAAACACTAACAGAGTATGTGACTAAACATATATAAATTTGTTATATTAGATAGAATGCATGTGTGATTGCCATAGAGGATTTAGCATGAGATTCAATTCAACCTTTGGTGATCTTGAATTGACAGCAAACACAAAGACACCAGCACATCCATTTTCCAGTTGGCTGCATAAAGTCATCGAACATCTGTTAGTTATGAAACAAATTGGTTCACAAATCACTTTCTATTTCGGAAACTTACAAAAGGGAACATATGTTATCTGGAGGCGGCAAAGCCATATCCACATGACGGGAGATAGATGATACACTTGTGATTTCTGAACCTACAAGCTGTTAGAGAAAGACCTCATCTTAACAAAGCGGGCAAGGTAATCAGTGAATAAATTTGTCATCTTAAATGGCACATCCATTAAGTAGAAACATTACTAAGCCACTTGACCAAAGGATAAAACTATCAAAAAAGTTCCACTGGGGAAAATCTGTCCACTTCAACTTTCTATGTTGATTTGGGGTGCCAAATTCAAAAAATTGATTACAGTTATTAACTCAGCAATGTTGCTTCTGGTAACATATGATCCATATTTTTTCAGACTTTGAAATATAAAATGGAGAAATTACCATTCGTAGTCCTGCAATGAAGTGAACACCCATGTCCAGAATGAAACCACCCTGGAATGTAAAGTTATCAAAGGAAGGACAAGGGCAGCATCTTGAGTTAAAATACAATGAAACATTTCTATACTGCTCTGGGCAATACACCATTTGCAGAGGACAGCAGAAAATATTTGTAGTAGTATAGTTACTCAAAAGGGCATCTACAAAAGTGTTTGGATCTCTCAAAACTGCAGTCAAATGATCCAGCAGAAAGATAATTGAAACATAGCAAAAGCCAACTGAGAGCTAGAGAATTTAGTTAAATGTGACATAACATATGCTACCAGTACCTATATATAATTGGATTGTACTGTGAAATAGAAAATCAGGAAAACTATCATTCGATGAGAAAACAGAGTACTATAGTTTTGCAGACTAGAAAGCTTAATTCACATTGAATAGAAAAGGTATGCAAAATATATTGCACTGTAATTCATAAGCTGAAGTTTTGCAGGGAAAAAATGCCTTTCGGTTTGACAATCAAATACCTAATGAATCACATATGAGCTATTCCAGTAATCTGAAACTAACTAGTCCCTACCCATTTTCTACTTCACATATTTGTGCTGGATTTCAGAATTTTATAAGGTATAAGAGCCACTATGGAAATAGAAGATGGAGCACCTAACACAAGCAGGGGGAAATGCACAGTAATGTTCCTTACCACAAAATTGCGTCTCCAGGTGCTATTGAAATATGGGTTTGAACTGTTCATTGACCCTTCGATGATAACTTGGATGTGCATCATATCCCCGATATCATTGATCAGCTTGCTTGACTGTAGATAAGAATAAACAGATTAGATGACTGACATAAATTAGGTAAACACCAACTGGGGCAAAAAAAAAGAATATTGTGAATGTACCTCAATAAAGGCAGGTTCAAATCTGTAGTTCTTTCCAACAGCCCAAATGGGTTTATGCGGGAACTGGATTGGAAATGAGTTGTAGATTGACAGTGCAGTTTCTGCTTCTGTTGTTGCTAAAAAATTTACAATGCATATCAGATGTACCTTCTGTCCACTATAACGCTAACAAAAGATATAAAGAAAGCAAAATGTACTTACATCCAGAAGCAGGTTTCTCTTCATGGCACACGAAAATATATCATGCAAACAGCAATAAACAAATTAGAAGATTTGACAGCATTTGCTATTTTCATTTAGCAGAAAAATACAAACTAATAAGATAGAAAGAGAAAGAACTAGAGTCTTCTTTTTTGCTTAAGGATGAATTGGACTCCTCTTTCATTGCAGCTACTGAAGTACCATGTCATTAAGATCATTTTTGCATTTTCATTTACCTTGAATAACATGCTTTCCGGCCTTGAGCATCTTTAGGGAAAGCTCCACCTGCAGGTTTGGGCAATACCGTAGTGGATAAGATTCTTGAAGACTCAACAGCTTGTTAGGTTGACGTTATAATCCAGACATAGGATCCAGTTGCAGAGCCTGGGCATGAAAGGAGAGGGGGCCCAAATGATATGAAATGCAAGGAGAGCGAAGCTGGACAGCAGGTTAGTATTTCATTAGCAGTTAAAAAGTGGTGAAATGCATGGCCTACTTTGCCCCTCACTAAGCTCCGCCTCTGATAGTATCATTTCTTTGATCCAGAAGTGAAGTGGAATTAAGAAAGTAGTTAACAAAAAATGATTTTTGGAACATTTGACAAAGAGATATGACATGGAGAATGGGGCAAAATATTGAACAATTGGACAGTTGGTTATTGAAAGAAATGGAGCACAGAAAACACAGCCGTAGCATGCTTGTGGATGATCAGAAACAACATGAAATTGCAGTTTGCATCAAATAGTAGTAAGGACAGAGTATACAATGTTCAGTGATTGTAAAATTTTGAAGTGTCATTAAAAAAGTTTCTTGCTTAGCTTGATCATGTAAATTGTGTAGTGAACTAGACACCAGACAGTAATGTTTTCATGCTATGTCAACTCTTCGGAGTGGGAACACCGACCTGGACTTGCCCAGCGAGAACAACAGCAACGCCCATGATTGAACTATCTCCCATGATCTCCTCCAGCCCCGCGTCACCCCATTTGCACTCGATATCAGGCGCGAAGTCACGAGCAAGCTCCGCGGCCGCCTTTAAAGATTCCTGAAGGAATGTGCGAAAATAATCAGACACTACAATCCCACTTAGCTGCAGTGCATCACACACTGCGCCTAAGCAGGGAATGCAAACTGCCAGCATGTTTATTGCAGTCCAATGCTGCATGCCGAGGGACTGATTGAGCCGTGAATTCGTGGGGGGGATGGGCACACACCTGGTTGCGGCTCCAGATGGCCTTGAGGACGACGAGGTGCGCGATCTCGCGGAGCCTCGGGATGTACTGCGTGCGCGCAAAGATACCGGCGCCGAGCACCGCGATCTGGGGAAGCTCCGCGCGGCCGTTGCCGTCACTCGCCATGTTCTCCTCTTCTTGGTTCTCGGTGCAGCAAGACGGACTGATCAGGTCTGACCCAAAGCTTACTGAGATTTGCTTTGCTGATTTTTCACCCCGAAGACCAACGCTGCTAAGTAGTCAATCGGACGGTTTAGATGTTCCGGACTACTGTAGTTGCTATGTACGGATGGGACAATGGTATAAATTGACAGAATTGACAGATTAATTACATGGCACTGCGCATCAGTGACCGTAACCGATAGATATGTGGTCCTAATAAGTAAATTTTACAAGGGGTGGTTCAAATTATCATAGGTTGAGATGAATTCAGTGTATCACCCTTAATTAGAAGGACAATCAGCAACAAAGTAATAGTAATGTACTGAGGAGATAAAACCAAAGATTAGATACAATGGCTACCTTAAACAGTATATTGGTACAAGATTACAAGACATCCTATCACCAAACATACACAACATCACTGAAAGTGGTTTATGACCAAGATCTGTGGGTATTGGAAGACTTATTACTGAACTAGAAGGGCTAATTTCTTGACTATGACTCATGAAAGGTTGCAAGAAGCCTAGCACTACTATTATCAACAACACTATAAATCAGGAGCACACTGAGAAACACTTCAAAATCAAAGATTTGGTATAGTTAAAACTCCCACTCCTAGCATGACAAGCCATAGCAACAGCAACCAAAACACAAAAACAAAATTATCTCCTAAATATTTTTGTCCCATACAGAATCATAGGCAATTGCTTACCAATTGAAACTGCCACCATCCAGCAGAATCCACAATGTTTTCTATGTATAAGTCTGCTCAAGCATTGCAGTACCACAACTAGAAAAAAGATACTACGAGTTTGACTATATAGAGGCACCCTCCAATTACTAATGAAATGGGAAAATCAACTAGATACATAAACTTCATGGGAGGATACAAGTATGCTACATTCATCAAAGATCTCTATCCAACATTGTAGCTTGAGGACGAGCTGGTTCACCAAAGTGAGTAGAGATGTCATGGCAGTCAAAACATAATTATCAAAGAAAAAAAGAATAAAGAGATGGCCAATTAGTTAGAGCAATTCTAAGATACTCTTTTATATCCTTACCGGTTACTAATTTGTAGGAATAGAGATTTGGTGAGAAAAACCAAAACAAACTCCCATAGCCCCTTTCAATAGATCTCAAATATAGACATCCTATTCTCTTGTTTATTACATATAGAGAGATAGGAGCAGCCTGTTTGCTTGTTGATTACATAGCTTTTTGGCACACAAGCTACAATTATATGCTCTCATGATGGAAGAAGTGGTAGCTGCGGTAGCACTTTCTTGAAGTGCAGCCAAACAGGTTGCTCTATTCTAGATTTCTAGCTACTCAAATTTGCAAAGGATATTAAAAAGTGGTTGCAGTGTAAAAAGACATAGAAAGTGCTATCCAAATGACGATTTAGAGGTTAATTTTAGAAAGACTCTCAAAGATGTTGTAAGGATAGGAACAACAGGAGTAGTAACAAGGTTTTTTTATGACTAAGTAGTAACAAGGTTGGGCTCTATTTAGAGAACCAGTCTATTAGTTCATAGCTCTAATATGATTGGACTCTAACTATATGGAACCAATCTATTAATTGCTTTAGGGATAAGTTATAACCTCTATATAGTGAGGCCTATATTATTAATGAAATTGATATGGAGTGTTTAGGATTAAGTCTCTTGGCTTTTGGCTCCCTCCCTCCTAATGCCTCCTTGTTGTAAAAAAAAATGCCTCCTCCCTCTTTTTCTATCCTCGTGCATGCTCTCCCTTGGCTCATCGGCCAGTGCTTTACTCCTACTCTCAAATAAAGAATGGAGAATGAATCTTTGCTATGTAGTAATCATTGTTACTTATTTTGATTTGAAATTCAAATTTTTCTAAATTTTATATAAGTTTGTTTTTTTGCATGTTGTTTGGTTATTAAAAATTGTTAGAATATTGTTAAGTTAAAATGTGCATTTTAATAAAATAGAAATAGAACTAAATGTAGCCCAACTTTCTAGATTTACTTTAGAATTTGCCGGCAGCTATTCTTTTGGTATCTCAAGATCTACCAGCCCAGCTTTTCAAATATGCTCGTAGGCGGTTTTGGAAAAGAAAGTAACAAATGTTGGATCAAGTGATTTTTCATGCAAATGGGTTTGGCGTAAAATATACATTAAAACAAAATAAAAATGTGATGTTTTAAAAATAAAAAAATGTAAAAAGTGCAAACAGAAAGGAGATCAATTGATTATTCATGCAAATGGGTTTGGCGTAAAAGATACATTAAAACCGAAGAAAAATGTGATGTTTTTAAAAAGAAAAAAACTATAAAAAGTGCAAACAAAAAGGATGGGTAAAAGGGGAAACATGAAGAACAAAATATGTCAGGCAAATTACTGAACGGAGAGACCTCGATGGCATGTGGCATTGTGGCAAGCAGCCACATTAACTTTTATATTTCTTTTATATTTCACTCCTAAAAGAAAGGATTCAACAATGGGCCTAAGTCAATGATTCGAAAACTTAATTTATTACCTTTCCTTCAATCTCAACCTGGATTTGCGCAGCAAAAAAATGGTACTAGCGAAATCAGAACACCCCTGAAAGGGGTATTACTGAACTTTCACCAGAATTGGTATCACCTACCAAAATAGGAAAAGTTTAAAAAAGAACACTTCGATCTAAGGGGATCTTTTTGGCTCCCACCAGTGGCATCAACGAAAAAAAAAAAACTAGTCCTCTGAAATGGCATATTTCGATTCATTCATTCACATCTACTTCCGCTACCAATCCTATCCTTAAATTTCTTTTTCCAATGGGCAGATAAAGGTCATTCTATGCTATAACTAATTTCTTAAGTTCTGACTTCAGAGCACCAACAATTTAGAAGAAATTGCAGTGCTGAACTTTTGAACCCAATGCACTGCTTTGAATTGAATTACATCATTACATATAATAAATATCATTTCCTCCATAAATGCAACATACAGAAGCACCCTAGGCTAGGTTCAAGTTACTTAGCAACTTGTAATGCCTATGCTACATGAACTGCTCAGTGAAAACAGCTTAAGCATTAAATCCTGGTACAATATCAATACAATTCATGGATCATTGGGAATTTGGTATTGATGGGTCTGAGGACGGTGAACGTGTAAGTTTCCCTCTCAAGGAACAAATCTGAACACGAAGACTGGACTCTGTAAGTCGACAAACTTGTAGGATCCTTCAAGTGAGTTCAAATATATTGCTTCTCGGGGCTCCTCGCTTACTCCACTCTGCATGGCGTAGTCCAGCGCCATTTCATAGTCGACCTGGCGTAATGAAAAAATAGACAGATGATTGAAATAGTACATTTGATGGCCTAATTTATCGTCACTCAAGACGTTATACAGCTTTGCAATAGGAAAAAGAAGCAATAACCAATATCGCAATATGACGTGATTATATTCCACATAAGCAACGAATTTATTAGATCATATTTGACTTTTGAAAAGTAATGCAGACACATCTTGAAACAGAGCACACAAGAAAATGTGTCAGACTCAGATTTATTTTCATTTCGTTTATGTATATTCTTACCTGTTCAACATGCTGAGTCAAGCAGTCTCGAAATGTCATCTCCGTCACCTCCTGAGAATTTACCTTCTCAAGGAGTTCCTCATCTTCCTTATCATAGCGTGGCCGTTTTGGGGGAGATTGATCTGCAACTTCTACCAGAGTTTCCATAATCGCTCTTGCAACATCAGGAATATATCTGCAAATATAAAATAGTAAAGTAAGATACAAATGCATACAATTTGGGAGAACTTTGTGTCTGTGTCAGTGTGAAGCAGCATGTGAGTCATTTTGTTCATAATCAATTCATTATCACAGAATTTAGCTTTTTCTACAAATAGTGGTAAGGATTAGGTAAGGCCAGTTTTAGTCCCAGGAGTTTAGGTTGTCAGCCTGAATCCCAGTAGTGACACTATACACCAACCAATATCAGCATTCGACAAGTATTATGGAATGTGTGGTTCAGTACAGAATCAAAAACAGGATCTTTGTCATAATTCTAATTATATACAACAGTTCTGACCCCCAAAGTAGAAACTAGAAAGTAGAAACTACCTGTTCAGGTTCCTTTTCCTGTCCTGTCTCTCACGAGCCTGAAGTTTCTTCACAATCTTAGACTTCAGTTGAAGACAGCACTGCTTCAGGGCTGACTGAAGGTGCAAGAGGATGATTAATATGTGGCTTTACAGACACAGTTAATCAGGAAAGTTGGAATGTACCTTAACAGCAGATGCTATTTCAGTTATGTCATCCCCAATGTACTCCTTTCCAGTTCCTTTGAAAGGTATCTTTGTACTTACAATGCTCACAAAGACACCAATCTTATCTTGCTGATGATTAATTTTGTAGCTGCTCCAACTAAGAAACAGGATGGGAAAACATATAGGAGAGGTGGAACATCTGATTCAAATAATACACTAACCAAGATTAAAAAAACTCACTTGATCCTTTTTAGAGCAGTTCTTGTGATGACATCAGCACCTTGTTCAAAAAGAAGTGGTATTCTGTTTGCAAACCTAAAAATATTTATACCCTGAATGAAACAGAGATAATAATATAAGAATTTTGATCCAGTAGAATCATGTGATGATATCTTGTCAGTTAAAAAGCAAAAAGGATGAAAAGAATATTCCCCATAATTGGAGTTCAATGTAATACTGACAAACAATTATTTTTTACTACTTAAGTTTCACCATCAAAATAATGAAGTGGAAGAACTCCGTCAATTTAAAACGTGCTGGCCGCTATTAATGTTTAAATCAGACATGCCCAGGTCTCAATAGATAGCCAAACTTGCTAGTTCTCATTCTTTCAGTTTTAAGAGTGGTCATTGGTCAAATTCATAAATTCTTTCGAAAGTAACATTTTCCTTTTTTGCAGGCCAGGCCATTCTAGGAGTTTAATTCAGTATAGTATCTCAGACAGAAAGAAAGTACCCTGAGAAATTTAAAAATGTTAGCAATTAGCATCAAACAAATCAAATAATCAACTATAATGATCTTTACAATAACCATCACACATTAATGTTGGGAATAATCCTGTGTCTAGGTGCATGCTAGTATTAGAGATTCATAGCCTTAACTTCAGCTAATTTCAGCATAAGTGATAGCGGTAATATAGGCTAATTAAGTGTGTAATATTCTGCATTAGTACAAGGCTATCACAGCCTAAAATGCAGCTTAGGGCTGCCTATATATAAGGGAGAAAATAAGAGAAGGCTAAGTCATTCCAGCCACCAAAAACCCACTGTGCTTATGTGTGTATGAGAGTTCCTAGGGGGTCTGTTTGGGTGGCTATTTGCCTATCATTGAAAATTTCTGGAACCACAAGGGAGAAAAAAAAATATGTTTATAAAATCCTTTTTTAACACAATAAATCAAAGCATAAATTTTGCGGTACAGAATAAAACTTTAAGTGCTTCCTTACTTGTTTAACATCTTTTCCACCAATGCTTATCCCAGCTTCAACAATAAATGGGTGACCTTCAAAAACCTGAGGGCTGAACGGAGGACAATGTTAAGCAGTTAGTTTATTCAAATATGCAGTATTGAAATGCCTTCTGAAATTCACTCTAATTAAAATGACACACCTGCTTGCATGTGTTGCAACCATATCAGGGTGCAACTCTTTTATGATACCCAGGCGTAAATTATATTCACCTGCAGGACTAAGACACTATAGAATTGGTTGATTTCAATACCACAATGACTAATTGCACATATGAAAGCAGCCATTGAATAGCTGACAATTAAGGGGAATGCATACATTGCCGCTGGGATCATCGAACTTAGCCTGCCTAAATAATTGATGTATTCGAACTAATTGCTGATCACTAAGGCTCTTGACTGTCATTTTTGGGCTGAAATCAGGTCCCATCTCACCTGCAAACCAAAAATATGTTATATTGAAAAATAGAACTGATAACAAGAATAGTAGAGTCTATATACAAAGTAATACAAAAGTACATAACAACAATACATCAACATTTTTAGCGCAAAACATGTTATAATAGGATTTGTAAATGATTTTAGTGGAGAGTAGAATACTTTGAAAAGCAACATTAGAAACACAACTGAAACTCAGAACCATAAACAGCAAGATAAAGATCAAACTGTCAAAGGAAGGTTTACTTCACGATGGCCAAAAGATTCTATTCTAGAAAATTTGGACAATAGTGAAACTATATTGACTTGGTTATCTTTTAAGTTCACAATAACCAGGTCAGCCACAATGCGTATCATACAACTCACCAATTAAACGTTCAGCATGTGGTTTGCTTATATTCACGAACTCGTGTTGTAGAAATTGTAAAAGATTTTGCTTTGTAGTCTCTGCAACTAAGCGTTTTATCAGTAACAAATCGACCGCAGATGGGTGATGCTTCGTTTGAAGTGGAACAGGAGGCATAACGTCTGTCCGGCGTGCAAACTTTATTGTTAAGTTTTTGCTGCAAAAAAAAATACATTCATGAAAAAATGACAACAACATTTGCACAACATAAATAACCATAAATGAAATGCTTACTCGGCTGCATCAGATAGAAATTCAAAAAGGAACTGAGCATATGGTGTGATGACTGCCATCTGACGCATATAATGGAGGATCTTTGACTGCATGAAAGAGATTCCCTTGATTAGCTTTACAGCACAATTCCTTGTTTCAAATGTTCCAAAACATGCTACTCACACGATGAGTTGTCCAATTTCCCTCAATTATAACTTCAATCTCTGCCCCATGCCAGTGAGTTTTGTTCTCTCTTTTCTCATGTAAATGGACATGAGGGATATTTCTGAGAAGTGGAATACACCAAAATGGGTCATGGTACAGGTAAACTGCAGAAGTTACCAAAGTGACATAAATAGAGACAAAAAACAATATAAAGTCAGTATGTATGCTGAACAGACACACAACTAACAAGCTGTACTTACTTATGAATATCTATGTCCAGGCGACAGAAGGAAGTATAGCTCTGGCCTTTCATTGACGACTTAATTTCAATAGGAAGTCCTGTGCTCATCTTTGACCATATAAGTGCCTGTTCTAATCCACAATTATAAGGGAAACAGAACATTTGATCCAGTAAAAAAATAATCCATGAGAATACTATAGGTCACATGTTTATTGTCCTAAGATAATTTACAGAGGAAAAACACAATGAATATCTCTTAGACATGGGATAGATTAAACAAAAGAATATCATCAAATTTGAAACAACAAACAAGAGAACAAAATAATAATAGATAGATCACTTAAAAGGTATGATCAAAGTGAAAGAAAAGGATGCTTATACCAACTGCAAACAAGTTGCTATTATGATTGTAGCATTTTATGTTAGTTATGATGCAAGTTTTACATGGCTATGTAGAAATGAGATAAAAGTATCATGACAAACAGCATAAGATGAGTAAATGTTTGGTTGTACACTCGCACTATCCAATCCAAACCCAAATACAGTCATTCCCAAGCAATAGAAAGAAAACAATTTCAACATTTCATGATAATGCACAAATCAACAAATTGTATGCATTCACTCTTATCCATGAAAAAGATAGAAAACAATAGTTCATAGCGACATCCAATTTAGAAAGCTTCTTCTCAAGAGCGTACACAAAAAAAAGAAGTTTTACCATTTTAGCACCGAGTCCAAATTTTCCACGTGTTTGCCTCAAACCATACTTTGTGCCTGACAAAACTGCACCAAATGCAAATAACTCCAATGATATTGGGCATCATGGTAGTATCTCCTCTCAAAGTAAGAAACGATCAAATTGTTTGGATTCAGCATTTATACGGATTAAATAAGATACCATTAAAAACCTACCTCTCCCAAGCATATTTGGGATATCATCATGTGGCATGCCTCTACCATTATCCTGCATCCACAGGGGGGAGGGGGTGGATTAGTCAAGATCAGAAGTAAGAAAATACATTTTCATCGGATATATCACATTGTCACGGCAATACCTTGCAAGTCACTTTGAAAAGTGCAGCCTCACCCCGACCTTTTCCTCGAACAGATGGAGCCTCCTTAACTTTCTTCCCAAGTGCAGCGTTTTTAGCTTGAGTTTCTTGGAAACGTGCTTCCTTGGCCAGACGTTTCTAAGTATTGTGAAATCATACAACTTTATCAACCTTAAAATTACAAATAACACTGAGAGCAATTAGCCTCGGGAATGATTGATTGATTAAAGGGGTACAGAGGTACATTATATAGGCAAGGATCCCTAAGGGTTTATAACACCCAATCAACGGTGATCCTTACCTTATCAATCTATCTTAATCCCTAAGGTGCTTAACAGCACCAGCCCATAACAGCCCATTAGGGCGCCTATTGCTAACACTCCCCCACAGTCAAAACGTCAGCCACTTTGCACGTTTAGACTGGACCTAAACTCCGTGAACACTGAGGTAGGAAGTCCCTTGGTGAAGATATCAGCATACTGCAAGGCGGTAGGAACATGCTGAACTCGAAGATCACCAATAGCGACTCTTTCCCGGACGAAGTGAAGATCGATCTCAATGTGCTTGGTGCGTTGATGTTGCACCGGATTGGAGGTCATGTAGACGGCACTGATGTTGTCGCAATACACCAGTGTGGCGCGCCGAAGAGGGGCATGTAGCTCCAAGAGAAGCTGACGGAGCCAGGTTGCCTCTGCAACTCCATTAGCCACTGCGCGATACTCGGCTTTAGCACTTGATCTTGATACTGTATTCTGACGCTTGGAGGACCAGGAAACGAGATTCTCACCGAGGAACACTGCATAACCTGAGGTGGATCGGCGAGTGTCGGGACAACCAGCCCAATCAGCGTCGGTGTAGACAACGAGATCAGTCGAAGCAGTCAGCCGCAGCAGAAGACCGAGGTGGAGTGTGCCCCGAACATAGCGAAGAATCCGCTTCAGAGCAGCAAGGTGAGGCTCTTGAGGGTCATGCATGTGGAGACAGACCTGCTGAACAGCATATACAATATCTGGGCGAGTGAATGTCAAGTACTGAAGAGCTCCAGCAAGACTGCGAAAGTCTGTAGCATCAGACACAAGGGCCCCCTCAGTTGCAGCAACCTTGGAATTGGTGTCAACTGGTGTGGAGCACGGCTTGCACTCGGTCATCCCGGCGCGATCTAAGATATCCAGCATGTACTGTCGCTGTGAGAGTAGGAGGCCATCACCACGTCGCTGAACATGCATACCGAGGAAGTGATGTAGTTCACCAAGATCTTTCATGGCGAATTCCCGCTGAAGTGCTGAGATGATCCGCTGAAGAAAATCTGACGACGAGGTTGTGAGAACAATATCATCGACATAGAGCAACAGATAGGTTGTATCGGATCCGCGCTGATAGATGAAGAGTGAGGTGTCTGACTTGGCTTCAACAAACCCAATAGACAGCAAGTAAGATGCCCTCCGGCTGTACCAAGCACTAGGAGCCTGCTTCAGGCCATAGAGCGACTTCTTCAAGAGGCATACAAAGTCCGGATGAGCTGGATCTTCGAACCCGGACGGTTGCTGGCAGTAAACTGTCTCAGTCAAGTTGCCATGAAGAAAGGCGTTCTTCACATCCAGCTGGTGAATGGGCCAGTGGCGAGTGAGCGCTAAGGAGAGCACCGTGCGGACAGTAGCAGGCTTCACCACAGGACTGAAAGTCTCATGAAAGTCCACACCAGGCCGCTGGGTAAAACCACGAAGAACCCAACGTGCCTTGTACCGCTCGAGAGAGCCATCAGACTGAAGCTTGTGCTTGAAGATCCACTTCCTGGTAACAACATTGGCCCGAGGAGGACGGGGCAAAAGATCCCAGGTGTGATTCTGAAGAAGAGCACTGTGTTCGTCCTCCATAGCTGCTCGCCAATTGGGGTTAGCAAGAGCGCTACGGAAGCTCTTCGGCACCGGCGAGAGAGGCACGGCATGGTAGATAGCGGGCATCTTGTAGCCGCTCTTCGACCGGGTGCCCATGGAGTGCTGGTTGGTCACCGGAGGAACAGCAACCGCACCCTTGGGCAGCGGGCTGCTGCTGCAGCAGGGGCGGTCGGTGCAGTAGCAGGGGCGGCCGGGGCAGCAGCTGCTGAGGCGGCTGGTGCAGCAGCCGGGCTAGCCGGTGGCTCGTGCGACCGGCGCATGTAGACGTGCGTGAAGTCCCGAGCCGGCCGGAGAGGAGGGAACCCTGGTGGTGGTCCGCGGGGCGCCTGCAAGGGTGCTGGAGAGCCCGTAGACGTCGAAGAGGAAGTCGAGCCGGCACGCAGGGCATCGGGTAGCTCTAGGGCCGCGCGTGGGGCGGAAGGACTCCTGGGGGCCGCGCGTGGCGCGGAAAAAGGACTCCTGGTGGCCACGCGTGGCGCGGTGCGTGTCCCTGACACCCGCAGCGCAGGGGGGACGTAGAGCGCGGGCGTTGGAGGATCGTCAGCATCCTCGGTAGGCTGGGGCGCCCCAGGCACGCCGCACGGGGACCGACAGGGGCGCGAGTGGCGTCGGAGGTACTGGAAGTGGTTCCTGCAGGCAAACACTTGTGCGACGGTCCAATAGGAGCGGGCACTGCATCAGTAGTGTCATCGGCAAGAAACTCGAGGTCAGCTAGAGTACTAGGACCATGGCGCTCAGCGAAAGGGAAGGCCGTTTCATCGAAGATGACATGCCAGGAGATGATGACTCTATTGGAGGATAGGTCAAGGCAGCGGTACCCCTTATGATGAGCTGAATAGCCTAGGAAGACACACAGGACAGACCTAGGAGCAAGCTTGTGAATGGCAGCGGCGGACATGTTGGGATAGCATTTGCAACCGAAGACTCGCAGGTGATCATATGTGGCAGGCTTGCCAAACAAGGCAAGATGAGGTGTGGAGAACTCTAGAGTCCTGGTGGGCAATATGTTGAGGAGAACAGTCGCCGTAGAGAGGGCCTCGACCCAGTATCGGGGAGGCATGGACGCCTGAAAGAGCAAGGAGCGAACAACATTATTTATAGAGTGAATAATGCGTTCAGCTTTACCGTTCTGGGGCGAGGTGTAAGGACAGGACATGCGGAGGTGGATGCCCTGGGTGAGGAAGAACTGGCAGGTGCTGGAGTTGTCAAACTCTTTCCCGTTGTCGCACTGTACGGCTTTGACGCGGGCGCCAAACTGAGTGGAGACATGGGCGATGAATTGAGCAAGAGTGCTGAAAGTGTCAGATTTAAGTCGTAGAGGAAAAGTCCACAAATAATGAGTGCAATCATCAAGAATGACCAAATAGTATTTATAACCAGAGATGCTGAGAACTGGAGAGGTCCATAAATCACAATGAATAAGATCAAACTTGCTAGACGCACGAGAGGTGGACACATGAAAGGGCAGACGAACATGACGCCCTAGCTGACAAGTATGACATAAATCTGAACAATCCTGAATAGGAAAAGACACACTAGACGCAAGCTTTGATAAGGTCTCGTGACCAGGATGCCCAAGACGCCGATGCCACAGTGGAGAGGAGCCCTGAGCGGCAAAGGAGAGTGTTGGTGGAAGGCGAAGGGGGTACAAGGGCCCGGAGCTATTACACCTGACGATCTCTCTCCGGGATGGAAGAACCTTCACAGAACAACCAGCGGGGTCAAACTCAACAGAGCAATTATTGTCAATAGTAAATTGGCGAACAGAGATAAGATTCTTAATAATTTGTGGCGACACAAGGACATTATTAAGACGTAAGTTGGATGATAACTCTGTGGAGCCAGTGGCAGTGACAGGAATAAGGGAGCCATTACCAACAATAATGGATGAAGGGTTACGGTACCGCGGGAGAAGAACATGTGAAAGAGAGGAGGGCTGAGATGTCATATGTGAAGTAGCACCTGAGTCGAAGTACCACTAGTTGGTCGAAGGAGGGGTCAGCGGACGTGGTGCTGAAGGAGGCAGCGAGATCTGTCGGGTCCCAGGAGGGGAGGCCGGTCATGGGGTTGTAATACCCCGGAGCGACCCACTGTCCAGCTTTCTGGTGAGCAACAAGCGCCTGCTGCTGCTGCTGCTGAGCAAGTAGGGCGTGCTGCTGCTGTGCTTGTGCCTGCTGCTGGGCCTGGTGCTGCGCCTGGAGCTGAGGGGGCACCAGGATGGGTGCCAGGGGCGGACGAGGACCTCCTGGCCACATCTGGATGGAGCCGGACCAGGGATTGAAGAAGCTAGGCCAAGGGCGCCCTCCCCCAGCCGGCTGCTGCTGCTGTCCAGCAGCCTGCTGCTGCTGTGCGCTGCCGGCAGGAGGCCGGGAGCCCTATCCTGCAGTGCTGCTGTTGCCTTGCCCTTTGTTGCCGCCACCGCGCTTGCTGCGGCAGCTGTTGGAGGCCTTGGAGCCCCCGCCAGCGCCCCCGGAGCCTGCAGAAGGTGGAGGTGCCGCGGTGGGAGTAGTGGAGGCGGCGAGGGCAGCTGCTGGAGTCTCTTGCGATCTGCCATGGTGAGTTCCTCAACGATGAGGTCCTCACGAGCTTCCAGGAACATAGGGAAGGGCTTGGCTCGGCGAAGAAGCGTGCCGACGTGGGCGAAGCGCTCGTTGAGGCCGCGGATGACGTTGAGGACGAGGGTGCGGTCGGTGATGACCTCGCCGAGGGCTGTGAGATCATCAGCCATCTTCTTCAGCTTGCAACAGTACTCGGTGACGGAGAGTTCCCCTTGGACAAAGTTGCGAAATCGCGTCTCCAGCTGGATGGAGCGCGCCTCCGGATTGCCGAAAAACTGCGACTCGACAGGAAGCCACGCGTGCCGAGCTGTGGAGCCCTGGGCACAGATGATCTCGCCCAGATCATCCGTGAGCGTGGCGATGATCCAGGACTTGACGACGCAGTCCATCCGGGCCCAATCAGGAGAAATCGGGACTGGTGGGTCTTCGCGGACGTGATCCTAGAGAGAGAACTTACCGAGGATGAGCAGGAACTGATCGCACCAACGGTTGAAGTTACTGGAGTCGACGTCGAGGATGGTGGTGACGTGGTTCCGGATGTTGCTGACGCGACGGCCTGGGAGTGGAGTTGGAGTAGGGCCATGGCTTCGTGGTGAAGCATGGCCGCACGGAGGTCTGTCGGTGCAGGAGTGCCTCCAGACGACGCTCCTCCTGAAGACTCGGGCGCAAGGACATCCTCGGCGGCTGCCCGCCCCATGGCGGCGCGCGCGAGGGCGTCTCTGGCACGCTGGGCCGCCTCATCCCGCTCCTTGGCGGTGGCGGCGGCCGCGGCCTGTTGCTCGGCCTCAAGGGCACGAGCCAGGGCAGCGTCGCGCTTGGCCTGGTGGTCGCGCTCCAGCTGTTGGGCAGCGGTGGCGGCCTGATTCGCGTGCTCCTGGGCGAGGTGGCGCGCGACGTCGTCGGCCTGAAGAGAGGTGGTGGAGCCGTCGTTCTTGGGGGTAGGCGGAGACGAGCCCATGGCGGCGGCGGACGGGGGCGGAGCGGCGGCGCACGGGGGCGGAGCGGCGCGCGGCTAGGAGGCGACACACGGGGTTGGAACGATGCGCGGTTGGAGGCCGACGCAGGAGGGTGGAGAGGCGCGCGGCTCGGGCCGGCACGAGGCGCAGCACGGCGAGGGGCCGGCGCGCGGAGGAGGCTGGCGGCGCGGCAAGGAGCTGACGCACGCGAGTTTAGGTGCAGCGGAAGTTAACCTAAGTCTGATACCATGAGAGCAATTAGCCTCGGGATTGATTGATTGATTAAAGGGGTACAGAGGTACATTATATAGGCAAGGATCCCTAAGGGTTTATAGAAACACCCAATCAACGGTGATCCTTGCCTTATCAATCTATCTTAATCCCTAAGGTGCTTAACAGCACCAGCCCATTAGGGCGCCTATTGCTAACAAACACAAAGAGGTAAGTTTGTGAAGTCCACAATGCCTCTCAATACATCCACAGTGTTCAAACTAATACAAACCTAGGTGCTCATCTTACCTCACGAGCCTTTTCTGACTCAAAATCATCATAGAGTGCCTCGTCAACACGCTGTCGATTCTCTAGCCCTATCATTGTGTTGAACTTGGTCCTTGTGATCTCTTCTCTGACAAGGATATGGCAAAACAAAGTTATGGGGCGCTGTCCCATACTGCAAAATAGAAAAGACAACAAAGAATACATTTGGGGATTACTTACATTGTAATCTCTATATCAGGGAGCTCTGATATGGATTCGGCGGAATCAAGGGCATTCTCAACTAGCTCCCGCAACGTGGTGTACAGGGATTTACCAGGCTGATCAGCACCACTACATCAGTATCTCTTTGAAATAATGACTACGATGGTATCTGATAGATTTCCTCCCAAAAAGCATACTACAACTAGAATGAGTTGTGTCCGTGCATCCAAACAATGGTTGATAGTTGTTTATTCCCCACTGCCAGATGTGGTCGAAGTTTAATTTGTAGACTAGATTACATTTCGCTTGAACAAGGAGGAAAATTAAGAAATGATACTGTCTGTGATAATAGGGCACCTGCACCTAGCTAAATTTCCAAACGCGACACATCTGCGTCACCCAAATCGGCTAAAAGTCCTTAGAGAACAACTCACATTATCAAACCCAGCAATGTTCTTGTTCTCCGCGAAGAATTCAGCGGGCGATTCTGCAACAGAAACCCAGAAAAGGTACAAAATGCATAAGATAAACCGACACGAAAACCGAAATTCTTGATGAGAAAGGGGGTCGAGGAGGGAGCTCACTCTGCTTGAGGAGGCTGCTCTCCTTGGCCGACGCCTTGGGGCCGGCAGCCGCCTTCCCCTTCCCCGTCGCCTTCCCCTTGGCCGCCGCTGCCTTGGGAGTCTTCTTGGTCTCGGCAGCGGCGGCAGTGGCCTCGTTGTCCGAGGTGCCCATGGCGAGGTCGGATCGAATTGGGCAGGGAGCTAGGGTTTGGGGTTTGGGTACAAAATTGGAGAGCGCGAGTCCGAGCCAAATGTGGGTCCGGTTTCGGACTTTGGGCAGAGACTGTCGTACCAGATGTATTCTGAATCTGAATACTGTGTATGCTGAATTTCACGAGATTTACAAAGGTGTCTTAAACAACTCTGAGAACCTCTCTATAATCCTTATTTATTAATAGGAAATAGAGATCTTAGAAAAACATATTCTTCAATAATTTTCTAATTCGAACTACAAATGTTATCTTCTTTTATTTCGATTTATCATTAAACAAAGACAGAGAGCAATATTGGTTCCTTAATTTAGTGCCCATTTGGCGTAGCTTCGAGTTGCTCCGGCTCCTTTGGCTTGGTCACTGCCTTGCATTGTTCACAGGTTAAAATAGTCCGGCTCCAGCAAAAATACACTAAGAAAATGGTCATATATGCACTTAACGTGCCTGCAGCTCTAGGCACAAAATTTCCTAGAGTTAGCGACTTTTCATAGAGTTAGCAACTAGTGTTCTATTTGGCAGGGCTCAGCTTTACTAATGAAGCTAATTTTTAAGATTTTAGCTTATTGAATAGCTCTTCAAAGTAAGCTCAGTTGTTTTCTTTATGGCAAAACAGTTTCAGTTGAGAGCAGGAAAGAATAAATGACCATAATACCCTTAGCTTTTTCCATTTATTTCTCTATTTGCCATCTTCTTCTCACGGTCACAGAAAGAAACTCCGATAACCAACGCCCGAGCTATCTTCTACACGGGCTGCCGCGTCCTTGTCCCGGTGGCAGCGTCACCAGGACCCGACCTCGTGCCTCAGTCCCGACGGCGGTGATGGAGTCACGGCCCTGAGCAACTCGTGGCTAGGTCCGCTGGTGGTGGCCTCGTGCCCCAGTCCGTCACCAGGACGCCGGCAGCCATGCCACACCGCACAGCTGGTGGCTGCGCGTGCTCGCGCTCGACGGCCGCGCCCCGGTGTCCGGCGGTCGTGCTCCGGTGCCACGCCTCCGGCGGCCACGCTCCGGCCCCGCGTCCCCGAATGAAGGCGACGTTCCCCATGCGCAGGACGCCGGCGGCAAAGCTGCGCCGCGCCGCACCGCTAGTACCTGCGCGTGGCCCCGACAACTGCGCCCGGTGTCTGGCGGCCGTACTCCGACGCCACGCCTCTGGCGGCCGTGCTCCCTCCCCGCGCCCTGGCCTCGCACCCACCGCGCGGCGGCGCTCCGGCGTCGCGCCCTCGGCAGACGGCCGCCGCGCCTCCGGTCGAGCGTCTCGGCCTGCGTCCTCGGCGACCGCGCCCCCATCCTGCACCAGTAGTCGCGGTCTCGGCGAGCCCTGCCATGGCGGCGGCGCCCCGACGGTCAACGCTCCGGCGGTCGCGGCCTGATGGCCGGCGCACGCGCTCCCTCTCCCTGCTCTCTCTTACTCTCTCTGACACATAGCGGGGGCAAGACCAGTCATTAGTACAGGTTGGGGCCCACTTATGTCACGTGAAGCCACTATTTTCAGCTCTCTTCTACTCCATTGCTTTGCTAGAAGAAAATGGCTTTACCTATGAAACTATTTTGGAAAAGATGTTTCGCAAAAAAAAAACTGCTCTCAGTAGCTTCATGAAGCCGTTGGAAGCTCTCCGAAACAGACCCTAGGTCTAGAAAATTCATATATTCATATAGCTAAAAGTCTGTTAAATAGGACAAAATAATAAAATATATGACTAGAACATTATATGACAGCATAAAAAAATTTAATATTTATTTTCATTATTAAACAAGATGATCCTATGTATCTCGCGTCATTTTTTTTCTCTAATAGGATAGAACGAGGATTATATTAACATATTATTTATTTTCATAAAAAGTATAGAAACAGCTACGCTAAAGGGCATCAGTTCTTATAATTAAGTCAAACATAAATTCCAAACTCAACAAACTACTATTATAACTTATAAGAGCGGATGGGTTTATTATACACCAAACGATGAATCAGAAAAAAAAGTCACGTAACTAACTCTACGAAAACATGGATAGTATGAAAACTAAAGTTACCATACATTTTGTATCTTACGACGAAAGAAAAAGTAAGTTTGTCAAGGTTGTATTTTAATTCAGTTACCATAATTGAATAGGACATTATCATATTATTGACAATATTAACTTATTATTATATACAATGATCATCATAAAAATAAAATATAGTTTTGAAAATTTTATAGAAAAGATAAAATAAATAGATATCTAATATTGATATCCATATTTCCATTAACCGCTTTATTATTCATTTTATGATTGCTACAGCAAACCACTCACAACATCAAAAGTACCACTCACAACAATGCAAGCTGAAACAAATGTGTCGAACAATTGATCATTTTTCTCCTATTGCAACCTGCTGACATGTTTCATTGTAAATTAAATAAAGATAGCGAGCTCATCATAATTAGCATGCATGGGCAAGTGTTCATTTGACCGCACAATAGGTTGTATGTAGATTTATAATACAAGAACAGGTTTAAGTTTAGTAGTCGAGGAAAAGAAAAACCAAAATACATAATTGGATACAAAGATGCAACTAATCATGTATCGGGACTGTCTAATTTGTTCGAAATCCAATGGAAACCGGTGTATGCAAGCACACCATAGAGAAAGCCGAACGCTCACTACCGGATTCGGGTTCTTTGCCGAGTGTCTCGGACACTCGGCAAAGGCCGAATAACACTCGGCAAAGGCTTTGCCGAGTGCGGCTCTCGGCAAAGCCCACTCGCCAAAGAATTACTCGGCAAAGAGTCTTTGCCGAGTGCCACCTGGCAAGCACTCGGGCAAAGGCTTTGCCGAGTGTCCTAGACATTCGGCAAAGGCCCGAAATAAAAAATCCGAAAAAAACCCGAAAATAATAGGAAAAAAAATTTAAATCTGAGGGGGACCCACCGCCATGCGCCCGCCCGTCTCCGTCGCAAGTCGCAAGTCGCAAGTCGCAAGTCGCGGCATTTTTCGCGCAAAAATCGCGTGCTTCGCGTTCGGTGGGATTCGAACTCGTGACCTCTCTCTCGCGTGTCTCCTGCCTTAACCACTGCACTGCACTACTCTGTCATATGTGTCTATAACTAGTTTTATTTCCTCATATTCTATACTAAACCGAGAGTAATTAGCTTGTTTAAGGGCCTAAATGAATTCAAATCCAAAAGTGGTCAACTATAATATTTCATAACTTTTTGAGATCTACACTTTTCGTTTAGGAAGTTTTTTCATCCGAGGTCTTTTACGAAATTTGAATTTCAAATTTAAGATATTCACATATGGCTTTAGTATGGTAAGATGAACTCAAATGAAAAAGTTATCAACTACAAAGTTTCATAACTTTTCGAGATCTACAAACTTTGTTTTGGGTATTTTTTTATCCGAGGTCATTTACGAAATTTGAATTTTAAATTTTGAAATTCACGCGTAGGTTTAGCATGGCAAGATGAACTCAAATGAAAAAAAATTATACTATAACATTTCATAACTTATTAAGATCTATAAACATTATTTTGTTTGTTTGATCATTTATTCATCCGATGTGGTGGTTCTAACATAGTTCATAATTCTTATGAAACTATTAGTGAGATGTAGGTTTTAAAAACAACATTACTATCGATTTATCAAATGAAAAAATGACCAATATAAACTTTATAGATTCTAAAAAGTTATACAACTTTATAGTAGAAATTTTTTTTATTTGAGTTCATTTAGTGCCTCGAAATGTAATATTGAAAATATCTTTGCCGAGTGCCAACAGGAAGACACTCGGCAAAGTCTGCTCTTTGCCGAGTGCCAACAGTAAGGCACTCGGCAAAGAGCTCTTTGCCGAGTGCCTGAATTTTAGCACTCGGCAAAGAGCTCTTTGCCGAGTGCGAAGTCTGACACTCGGCAAAGACTTTTTTTGCCGAGTGCCCGAGATTTAGCACTCGGTAAAGAATATTACACTCGGCAAAGTCACGATTTCCGGTAGTGGCTAGGACAACTAGGATTCTGTGATGCCAATGCTGAAGGTGCAGGTGCAGCGCAACAGGGAGGCCAGTGAATAGGCCGCCAATTATCACACTTCTGACTACAAGAATGATGAGGAACACCCAAGTGTCGTCGTCTGGCAGCGCATCTTGGTCGCTGGGTGCAGGTGCAGCATTGTGCAAAGACGACGACGACGGCGGCGGCAACCGGAGGCACATCTGGGTCGCCTTCTCGTACTACTCTGGGCTATCGAAGTAGGCTGCCACGCCGCTGTGGTACGACAACTACATGCCCACCTGCCCCGCGCCACCGGCCGTGAGCGGTGGCACCGAGAAGGCGGATCCCTGCGGCGGCTGCTCCGGCCGGCGCTGCCACCGCCGGCGGCCTTTCTGGTTGTGATGACCACGGTGGGACAGAACGCGCGACAAATACAGCACTGCCAGATTCGGTCGAAGAAACGCATGGCGTGCTCGTCGGCTCCGCCACCGCCCGTTGCGCCATTCCTTCATCAGTTACCATATCACAATCGATTAATTGATCTACCTGCTAGCGAGGCTGCTAGCGTGTGAATGGAAAAATACGTCTTCTTGATCCTTGTGGGCGACGCGTGGGTGCGCCGGGAGCTTATATTGAGGGCACGTGTGGCGTGGCGTGGGCGCCCTCGTAAGTCGTTACATATACCGAGTGTGTATGGAACTCGGATTCCGTATTTGTTTTAATTCAGCCTATAGAGAATCGAAGTCGTAGTCAGACCACACATAGGCATACTATATACTGATGCAAATATGTGTCAGCTAAGTCCATATCGGCTTGCGTCGGCCCTCTCTTTCTTTCTTTTTTAACATTTTTTAGCTTAATTACTTAAGATTGTCATTATAATCAAATTGCATACTACACTGCAATAAGCTAGGATGCCTAAGCTAGCCAAATAAAATTCTGCCTAGTATCCAACGAAAGTTCGCCATTCTTCTTGTATGTTCTAATCTGAAGCCGGTGAATGTCGTTGACATCCTTCAAAATTGCACCAACTTCGGACCGATGCTTTCCTCTATTCCGCCAAAATGAATTCCGCCAAAATGAAAGTTGAGTCCGTTTCCACAATGATGTGCTCCTTCATCCTGCCGGAATTAGACAATGCAAACAACATCCCGTAAGGTCTCCGCCTCCACCAGCAAGGCGAGGCAGCCAAATTGATCCACCGAACCGAGGCCATGCGCAATATGCCACGTACAAATCATGAGAACATGTTTTAGTTAATTTAGTTATTACCTTATCAAATCAAATAATCAGAATATAATAACTAGTATACAGTATAACGTGGAGAGCATTTTAATTTGTAGGTGACATGTGAGAGAGATAGCCAAAATGCGGAGAAGTCGACAGTAGAGATCGTAGAGGTTTAAGAAAAAGAATTCTACCTAAGCCCTAATCTATTTGTAGTTGTCTACACTCTACCCCTAAGGGTAGAATTCTTTAAACTATTGAAAATCGTCTAAATATATAACGCCCTAAGGGTGCGAATGGTAGAGATCTAGATTCTCTAAGAAATGTTTTAGATCTTAGAAATGTTTCTTCTAGTGAATCAGAAACGCTTTGTCAAATAAGTTTGGCAAGTTGGCTGGATTCTTATTCTTGAAGGGTGGCCAAAACCATTGGTTTCCATGAAAAAAAATCATGAATATATATGTTTTACAAAAATGTTCAATTTTATGGGCCGAGATCAAATCAAAAGCAACCAATTTTAATTGGTTTCATTTAAAGAAGAGATGGGAGGTAGGAACGCAAGAAACAGAATCTAGAGAAAACTATACTCTGGAGGTGATTCTGATTTCTACTACAAAAGAGAGAATCACTAGTAATGTTTCTATCGAATTAGCATCATGTTTGACCATTTGGAATTGTTTCTAATGATTCTGAAGAGAATTAGAATGAAATGGACCCTAAGATTATTTTGAAAGTGGTTTTACTGAGGTGATATATATTAAAAAGTTTTGCACAACTGTCTAACATAACAATGGTTGACTATATAACCCCATCAACTATAAACTTGATATTTTAACCCTTAAACATCTAATAATTTTTAAATGACCCCTTGGGTGGTTTTGTAGGGTTGTTTAGATAGATATCATATCCCATCACATTAGCCTAAGCACCTACACTTGCATGCAAGTCCATTAGCTGCCTCCCTTTGACTACTCTTTTCCAGGTTGCACCACTAGCCGATATGAGCATGACATTGTCTCTTGTTCCACCTCATCATGACACTCCTCAAAGGCATTTTGCGCTACTACGCCTATGCCCTTTTCATCCGGCTTATCCCACATCCTCACCCCTCTCACTCTCCTTCAATGGCTACCTAAGAAACTAAAGAACAACTAGATGGAAGGCGTCTAAAGTGACAGAAGGTAGAGCAAGAGACAAGGTATCGCAAGCTAAGGAGCTATGGAAGTTTGGAAAGAGCAAGAGACAAGGTATCGCACACGCAACCCTCCCGCAGCCGCCCTTCCCTAGGGCGAATTCGCCTCCATCGCCGCCGTCGTCTGACCCCTGTTCCTCTCGCCTCCGGCCTCCCTGCCGATGGAGAGAAGGAACAGGGGTTCATCGTTTTAGTCGATCTACTGTTTTATTATGTTTTTCTCCTTTGTTTCCCTTTCCACCATAATAATTAAGGTTAGGTTTTGGTTGACCACTTCGATGTCTTTGATCCGGTTTCCTGCTTCGTACCAGATCGTCGGTGACTGCGTCATCATCTCCGGTGATGGCATGCTCGTGAGATCGAGGTATGTTGGAATAATTATTCTCGAGGAGGGATTGAACCTATTTTTCCCCTTCTGCGAGATCATTTTTCTGGCTGCCGGTGCCATTGGCGGCAGCGGATCTGCCCTTCCGGTTGCTGGTGGCGATGCTAGCAACGTAGGATCTTATATTCAGTTCAACCTTTAGAAGATACAGCCGATGTGCTCTCGGCGCCCTTTACTCCCTTCAATGGTCGAGCATATTGCGCCTCTTTATGCGGTCTCCATGCTCGTGGAGTCTTCTGTTGGTAGAGACTGTGGTTCTCGGGTCCAGATCTGGTGTACTACCATGGTCGCGATGGAGTTTCCTGAAGAGTATGTAGTCGGACGCGAGTAAGATGAAGATTCAAGACTTAGTGGTGTGCTTCAATGTAATTTTATTTTATATTGAGGTCTCAGTTGTAGAAGAGGTTTTAATTTAACGAATGCCAGTCCCTTTCTTAAAAGAAAAGAGTAGAGAGGTGGAGAAAACATATAATTAGATAATTTAAGAGCTACATTATCATGTTTATAGTTGAGGGATTATACAATCAATCTTTAGGTTAGAGTTACGTATAATTTTTAACATTATTACAAGCCAGGAAAACTAATTTTAAAACTACACTAGGGAATATTTTTATTAGACTAAGAGACAGAATATATTAATTTATAGGCCAAAAGATAGAGTAGACAACTACCAGTAAGTTGGACGGTTAAGTAGCCTTTTTCGTTTATAAACTGCTAACTCCTACCCAGATTCATAGCTAGTAGATTTTAATTTATTTATTTTTTATTTAGGGAGTAGCTTCAAACCACTGAACCCACCCGCGACAACGGATAACGCTGTCCTTCGGTTCCTCCCCTCTCGTTCCTCTCTTCTCCCCTCCCCTCCAATGGCGACCGCCATCTCCTCTCTAATAACTCCTCCGGCCCTCCATCGCCGCTGCCTGAACCCTGCCTCCGTCTCCGTCTTCGTCTCTGCCCCTATCCGAATCTCCTTCCGGGCCGCCGTGGCGCCTCAGGCGTGGCGCCGGGGCTTGTCGCTGCGGGTGTCAGCTTCCTCAGCGGTGCTCGAGGCGCCGGAGGCGGTGGCGGCGCGGAAGCTCTACGTCGGGAATATCCCCAGGACCGTCACCAACGACGAGCTCCACGACATGTTCGCTGCGCACGGCACCGTCGAGCGGACCGAGGTAACGCAACACGTTCCTTCTGTACTGTCTTATCCCATTCCAACATTGGACGACATTTCTCATTTCCCAGTCTTTCTTGGCTCTTGCGTTCCCCACTCAGTTGTTTCCCAAATTCTTGTTAATTCTTGCTCAAACACTGGAGTATCGGAAATGGTAATCCGTGTGTGGTTTGGTTGCTTGTACTGGTTCTGACGAATTGATGCATCAATAGACAAGGCTATGTTGTGATGGGTGTCTTGCTTTATGCTCCAAATTAATTTTAGGTCTCCCAAAGCTGAAATAGAAATGCTCATTTGTTTCCTGCAGGTTATGTACGACAAGTATACCAATCGCAGCCGACGGTTCGGGTTTGTCACGATGAGCACTGCAGAAGAGGCCAATGCTGCAGTTGAGGCTCTCAATGGGACCGTAAGCATCCAATGTTGCAATTCTGCTCCAGGGCATATTTGTGAACTCTGAGGGGAATGCAGCCATGGTATCACTCATATTTCTGCTTTTTGTGCCAGGAGGTCGGTGGTCGAAAAATTAAAGTGAATGTCACAGAGAGCTTCTTACCGAACATTGACCGATCCGCACCAGAATCGGAGCCTGTATTTGTGGATAGTCAGTATAAGGTTTATGTTGGTAATCTTGCAAAGACTGTAACAACAGAAGTTCTTAAAAACTTCTTCTCTGAAAAGGGGAAGATCCTCAGTGCCACAGTCTCCCACATTCCGGGGACCTCGAAGTCAAAGGGGTATGGCTTTGTCACATTCTCTTCTGAGGAAGAAGTTGAAGCTGCTGTTGCAACTTTCAATAACTCGGTAAGCTTCTCTTGCATATTTTATGCATTTCTGCCATTTCTTTGCTACCTCATAAAATAGTCACCATTTGGCGATTCCCAAACAGCAGAAAAATGCTGTGCTGCAATCTTCTATCTTATCATTTAGGTGAAAAATAGATGGAAAGATGGAATTAACTTACTGACTGTTATGCATACAGATGTATTAGAATTACATGATCTTAACTACATCAACTGGCTCCAAATTGTTCCGACATATCATTCCGAAAGAAACTTATTTACTGATAACATCCTTCTCCGTTCTTTAACCGTATTTCAGCACACATTAAGTCCATCATCTCCTATTTGCTGTTCAAAAGATTTCTGAAGCCTTGAAGTTGGCATGGCTTTTGATACCAAACTTTGGAACAGAGCATGTGGCTAATGTCTTATTGTTCTACAATTAAATGTGGTTTCAGGAATTGGAAGGACAACCCATTCGTGTGAATAGAGCTTAGATTAGCAGAAATTTCCAGGAGCACTGAAGGAGGGGGAACATCTTGGCGAATATATGTACTAGTATGAGGGATACTTGGAGGCTGGATTTTGATAACAAAGTGATCAAAACCTTCAATGTGATTCGATATGTCAAACAATTTTCGTACCATAACAGTGTATGTGAAGGATTTTGCTTGTTCATATGATTATAGTTTTTCTTAATGGCACTTCTATATGATGACACAAAGGCAACATGGTTTCTTTCAGTTATATACCATGTTTGTTTGCTTGAATCGAATTCTATATCTTGTACATTCCAGCATCAGTGTTTTGTCAGGTTGCTGACTTCTTGTTTTTCAAATTTGCCTGATGAGCGCGTTCAAATGCATTCCTTTCTTTTTCATTTGGGATTCAGAACAGTATTTGGTTCTTGGAGACGATGGTGGTATAAGGTTTTCTGCTATTTACACTGCATTCCTTTCTTTTTCATTTGGGATTCGAATTCATCCTTTGAACAGTATTTGGTTCTTGGAGACGATGGTGGTACAAGTATAAGGCTTTCTGCTCTTTACTCCTGCACTTCAGTCATCTAAATATGACTGCTTAATGAATTGTATTGGTGTCTCCAAAACTAAAAAGAGGAAAGGTAAGGAGTGAAATTTGTGCATGAATATAATATTTCGTCTTTCGTGGTAAGGTTACAGGACAAAATCGTTTTAAGTTCTGATGTCCCCTGGTTGGTTGGTACCTTCAGAGTTAAGATATCTAAATCCGCAGAAAGCTACTTAACTACTGAGATACATGCATTGTAATATGACCTCAATTCTCCTAGGTTTTGATTAATTGAATGGAGAACAATGAAAAATAACTGGACCGATTCTTTTCAGATAGATAAAATTTAAAACACCCATTTCTTCCTTAGATTTATGGGATTTTCAATTTCCCTCGTAATCCACACGTAATAAGTACAATGCAGGCCCAAGAAAAAGTAGAAGAATTTAGGCCAAACCTAGGCCGAGAAGGGAGCCCAGCTGCCGCCACCACCGCTGGGCACGGGCAGCAGGCACCCTAGGCGCACCGGCGCACGTGGAGCAAGGGGTGCAACCCCCGAGCCGTCGCAATCCGTCATTCAATCGGTTTCCTAAATTATATCTTCTAGAAATAGAAATAGTTGGACAAATAAAAAGAAGGGTCGAATTGTAAAAGGAGAGTCCATATTGTGAGGATCTGCTAGTTTGATTAGAAGTCAAGCTAGTCCAACTATAAATAGGAGACGTAAACGTCTTGAGTCATGCAATAAAGAAAAGGGGTCTTCCCCTTATCTCCTTCCTTTCTCTCTCTCTACCCCTTGCGCTGCCGCCCCCATACCCGCGCGCCGCCACCACCACGCGCCGCCGCCTACCACCGGGTTCCCAACCGGCCACGTGGCCACTCCCGTCAGGCTCCATACACCTAGTATCGGACGACCGGTTCGATCCCACGCCGCTGCCATGGCCAAGCTATCCGAGATCGAGGAGCTTCTCCAAAGTTTCGCTGCCGAAACTCTCCGCAAGATGGATGATCTTAATGGAGAGCTAGCCGCTGTCAACGCCTGCCTGAAAGTCCCTAGTTTGATTTTGGATAATTGATGAAACCTAAGGACTAACCTTGTTTCTAAGTGGATGATTTAGAGAAAGGTAGTCCATGCCAAGTGGAGCTCAATGATGAGGCATGACATGAAGTTATATAACCTAAGCATGGTGAAGATCAAGATGGGCTTGACTCGATGGACCAGTTGGAAGTGTGAAGGGCAAGTTGAGGCTTTAAAGCGAAGGACCGTGCGACGGTGAAGTTTGGGCAGGACTTGGCGCCGATGGACCGACCAACGGTGAAGAGCACGTAATATCGAGATCGATGGACCAAGACGGTTGCATGATGACGTGGAGTGTCACATGTCATGTAAAGCCTTGGTGGTTGGAGGATCGATAAAATGGGCTCAAGACAAAGGTATAACCTATAGGGCCATTTTGTTTTGCACTCAATACACCATAGAGGGCGTGAGTGGTTTAGGATCGATAGCCGAACTATGAAGAGGGGAGATCTTTGGTATATATACATAAAGTATATAGTACAAGATGATAAGTATGCCGACACTGGATCATCAGGCTCGATAACGACAATCATCAGTAGGCTGAAGCTAAGATGCGAGAGCGTAAGCATCTCGCTTTTTCCCGGGATCCGGCGAACTGACGTACCCAAATGCATTAGGATCTAGTGTGCTAATTGAAAACCCTTGAAAATGATTGTGAAAATGCTAACACACAAGCACATGGAGGTGTACACTTGGTGGTGTTGGCACATTTGCAAGGAAGGCGATGTTGAAGTTGATTGTGATCAACTTGGAGAAGAGAGATGATGGTTCTTGGGTTAGAAAAACTTCTTTGATCTATTGTGAATTGTATCAAGTGGCTATGTGGATTGTGAGCCCTCCGAGTAAGCTTTCCAACGAGTCTAAGATCACCAAAAACGGAATTCGGAGCTAAGAGATATGCCCGATTTAGCGCGGGGTGGTCTGCTGCTCAGATAGCGTTGGACGCTGCCATAGAGGAGCGTCGGATGCGTCCAACACATTGAACGGAGCGATGGATGCGTCCGTCGAGCGTCGGACGCAACTCAATGAGCAGCGGCGGCTTGGAGTGAGCGTCAGACGCCAGGAGGCCGCGTCCAACGGTTTGCGTCGGAAGCGTCCGGTGGTGTCCAAAGGTCGGATTTTTAAACGCGCATGATTTTGTATAGCGTCGGACGCGTCCTGCGATGTGCGTTGGACGCGTCCAATGTGTGTACTTGGGAAGTACGCATGGAGGCTTGGCGCATAAATTTGTATAGGGCGTTGGACGCGTCCAACGCTCCCAAAAGTTGCTGTTATGAGGGGAATCTTTGGCTAACGGCTAGTGGAGCTTGAGTGGCTTATAAACAGAAGGTGGCCAGTCCTTGGGGAGGCTTCTTGGCATTTCTAACACTCTTGTGCATCCTTTGAGCTAAAGCTTCTTCCTCCTACTCATCTCTCTTGCTTGATTGCTAATCTTGAGTGAGATTGAGTGATTCGAAGTGCATTGCATGAGTTGATTCATCTAGTGGCACTTGCAAGTCATTTGGTTGGTGGATTTCTTGTTACTCTTGGAGAGTACCGCTCCTAGCTGGCTTGGATATTGTTGGAGGCGTTGGAAAGAGTTGGTGATTATTCTTGTCCACCTCTAGTTGATTTGTGAGAGGTTCTTGAGCTTTCCTCGATGGAGCGCCAAAAGCTACTCTAGTGGAATGCATGTGTCATTGAGTTACCTCACTTGAGAGTGGTGTCTTACGGTTCCCTTGCGGGGGAGTGCCTTGCGGGGCAAGTGGCTTGAGGGTCACATCGAAAAACCATCTAGGTGTTGGTCGACACAACCGGTGACGTACCTTGTCAGTGCACAAGTGAACACCGGGTGAACAAAACAATTGTTTCATCTTCTTGTCTCCCGGTGATTGGCTCTTCATCTTGTGATTGTTGTCATTGCATTTGATTGGAGATCATCTTGGTGATTGGCAACATCTTCACTTCACCATTGGTATAAGAATCACCTCTCTATCTTGCATTACATTTTAGTATATATATCTTGTGTAGCTTGTTTAGAATAGTTGTTCTTGCTAGCTCTCTGGAACAGGAAGTAGTGACATAGCCTTGATTGACTTAGATATCATACATATATTAGAATTGTCAATAGGAGGCTTGCTCATCACCTAGGCTAGGCAAAACCGTGATTATTGCTATTTGTTTTGCTAATAAGTTTTGTCTAGTGGTTTGTAGATTTTTTAATAGGCTATTCACCCCCTCTAGCCATCTAGGACCTTACACCACCTCCAGCAACTAGAGAACAAGGACGCTGATAGGACCACGCCCACGATGCCAAACGAGATTGAGATTCAACCGGAGGCGACACGCTTCACCGCTCCAACCCCGATAACATCAACCAGCACGTCACCATCCATGCGACGGGGTCATGCCAGGAGCAGGGACAGGTGCTCCCGTAGATCAACCAACGTCTTCATCGCCAACTATCTGCAACGCCAACACCATCATCATCCACCAATGACATCGACATCCTCACCATGCTAATTGGTAAGTAAACCTTGGAGGTACAAGGAATTTCAGAGGTTTCATCAGTGGAGCAGGTGCCAACATCCTCGTCGACTTCGGAGCCACGCACAACTTCATCAACCTCGGCTTTCGCATGAGAGATCGGGCTTAGAGAGCATCGTGCCCACAACATCATCATCATTGGCAATGGAGAAGAAGGGGGATGCAACTCGGCCTCCTTCAACGTACCAGTGCGCATCGCCAGGGACATATTCTCTATCGGCACACACCTCATGGTGCTCAGCCTCGACATCGACATCATCTTAGGAGTGCCTTAGCTAAAAAACCTGGGGCGTATCATCTGGGAATTCAACAACGGCACGATGACTTATGACAGAGAAGGCCGCATCGCCATCCAGAACCAGCACCCTCCATCCAAAGAGTTGGGATGATCAGCGTCTCTGTAGTATCTCTGGAACAACAAATGGCCTAGAGGGGGGTGAATAGGCATGTAAAATTCAACTTGAACCGAGATCAGAATCACAGGCAGCACTGCCGCTTAGATCGAGCGTCACTAACGCATAACAATAAAAGCTTAACTGAATCTGAAACTTTGTAGAAAGGATATAGATACAGATAGCAATATACTGATACGATATGAAGCTCAGGTTCAGCTGAAGACTGAACACCACAAAAACTCAGAATATTAAAGATTATAACTTCCAAGACCTAAATAGCAACCCAACAACAATAATGAATTGTAGAAAAGTAAATCTTGAGCAAGGCTTGACATCCTTCGGTGTTAAAAGATGGCTCAAGTTGTGTTCAATCATGTGGGGAGCAAACCACCTTTCTTTGATGGCATTAGTTCTTTTGATCATTGAAAGAGAAAGATGAGTATACACCTTGGTTCAATTCATGAGAGAGTGTTGGAGGTCACCGAGAATGACTATGCTATTATCAACCCCAACAATCTCACCAATGAAGATAGAGCAAATAGAACATGCAATAGGATGGCTCTCAACACAATATACAATGGCATTGACACTAAGATATTTGAGGGCATCAAGGATTTAGAAACCGCACATGAGGTTTGGACAAGGTTGAATGAGACCTATGAGGGCACAAAGGTTGTGAAGAGTGCTAAGCTTTATGGTCTCAAGAAAGAATTTGAGAACTTCAAGATGAAGGATGATGAAACAATTCTAGAAACGTTTCATCGTCTACAGGTGATAGTGAATGATCTCAAGAGATTGGGGTACAAGGTACAAGATGAAGACTTTTGTGTCAAGTTCTTGATGAGTTTGCTCAAAAGATTCAAGATGTTGATCATGATGCTCCAAAGAGATGGGCTTGAAAAAATGAAGCCAAATGACTTGCTTGGAGAAGTGTTGACTTATGATAAGTATGACAAGCAAGTTGATGAGAAGGATATGAAGGTAGAAGAGCAAAAGAAGCAAACTGTGGCATTCAAGGCCACATCCTCTAGTAGCAAAGCTCCTATCTTTGAAGAAGAAGAAGACAATGGAGAAGAAGGAGAGTTTCAGATTGATGATGAGGCACTTGCTCTTGTTGTCAAGAAGATGGGTCATATGTTCATCAAGAGAAGAGGCTTCAGGAAGAACAACTACAAGAGCAATGAGCAAGTGAGGAAGTGCTTCAATTGTGATAGCACCAAACACTTGCAAGTGGAGTGTCCCTATGACAAGTAGAAAAACAACAACAAGAGGGGCAAGTTTGACAAGAATAAGAGAGAAGCAAGGATGACTCTCAATAAGGGCAAGGATGGTGCATTTGTTGTCACTTGGGAGAGCGACAATGAAGAGGAAGATGATGAATCATCCAACAAGGCTTTTGCTTCTATTGCTATCAACAAAAATACTTCACTCTTCTCTACATCACACTCATGCTTCATGGCAAAGGAGACTAAGGTATAATATGATAGTAGTGATGATGAAAGTGAAATGGAATATGCTCATGATAATGATGATGATAACGATGAACCTACTAAAGAACAACTATATGACTTGATGCAAGAAACTAGAGACATAGCTATTGCCAAGGACAAGGAGTGTAAGAAGCTTTCAATGAAAGTAGAAATACTTAAGAAAGCCCTTAGTGAGCTTATGACCACTCATGAGAGTCCAAAGGAAGACCATGAGAATCTTGGTCAAGCTCATTCCAAGCTTGAAAAGGCTCACTCATTTCTTCTTGAGCAACAAGCAAAGAAAGAGGTTGTTACATCTTGTGATATAGGTATAACTTGCGATATCATTGATCATCCTATTATTGTTCATGATGCTAACCTCTCTTGTAGCTCTTCATCCACTACCACCCACTCTACCTCTACTAGTAGTGATGATTCATCACTAGTGGTTGAGAATAAGACTCTCAAGAGAGAGGTGGATGAGCTCACTCACGCCCTAGGCAAGGCCTATGGTGGTGAGGCCCGCTTGTTAAAGTGCTTGGGTAGCCAAAGGTTCAACCTTAACAAAGAGGGATTGGGCTATACCCCCAAGAAGGGCAAGGCGGCCTTTGCAACTCCAAAGCCTAGCTTTGTGAAGAGGAATGGTCAGTATTGCCATAGATGCAAGCAAGTTAGGCACCTAGAGCATAATTGTAATAAAATGAACAAGAACAAGAAAATTGTGAATGATATATCTTTTGATTCTTGTTATGTGCTTACCAAGGGTGAGAAGGGTGTGAAAGCTAAGTTCGTTGGTACACCCATTGTTGGCCCAAAGAAGAAGGCTATTTGGGTACCAAAGAGCTTAGTCACTAACCTACAAGGACCCAAGAAGGTATGGGTACCTAAATCTCATTGATTTGCTTGTAGGTCAATTATAAAGCCAGAGGAACGCATTGGATCATTGATAGTGGGTGCACTCAACACATGACCGGTACATCAAGAATGTTTGACTTTATCAATGATAATGTTAGTGGCATTGATTCTATCATATTTGGCAATAACAAGAAATGGAAAGTTATTGGGAATGGTAAGATTGCAATATCAAATGACATGAGCATATCCAATGTGTTGCTAGTTCAAAGCTTAGATTTCAATCTTCTTTCGGTGGCACAAATTTGTGATTTAGGTTTTAAGTGCATATTTGGACCAAATGATGTTGAGGCTGTGAGCATGGATGTTCCAACTTGATTTTCAAGGGATTTAGATATGAGAACGTCTACCTAGTTGATTTCAATGCTAGTGAAACATCTATTTCAACTTGTTTGATATCCAAATCTAGCATGGGTTGGCTATGGCATAGAATACTTGGTCATGTTAGCATGAAACAACTGAAGAAACTATTGAGTCATGATCTAGTCAATGGCTTGAAAGATGTTGAGTTTGAAAAGGATAGACTTTGTAGTGCTTGTCAAGCCAGGAAGCAAGTTGGAAGTGCACATCCTAAGAAGAGCACAATGAGCACATGCAAGGCATTTGAGTTGTTGCAAATGGATCTATTTAAACCAACAACATATGCAAGCATTGGTGGGAACAAATATGGATTTGTCTTTGTTGATGATTTCACAAGATTCATATGGATGTTCTTTCTTAGTGACAAGAGTGAAGTGTTTGACATATTCAAAACCTTTGTCAAGAGAGTTCACAATGAGTTTGAAATCAAGATCAAGAAGATTAGAAGTGACAATGGGAGTGAATTCAAGAATACAAGAATTGGTGATCTTTGTGATAACTTTGGTATTGGACATCAATTCTCGGCCGAATACAATCCACCCTCCAATGGTGTTGTTGAGAGGAAGAATAGAATATTGCTTGATATGGCAAGGACTATGCTTAATGAGTATAATGTGAGTCATAAGTTTTGGGATGAAGCAATCAACACGGCTTGCTACTCTATTAATAGGTTCTATTGTCACCCATTGCTTGAGAAGACCCCATATGAGCTACTTCATGGAAGAAAACCAAATATTTCATTCTTTAGAGTGTTTGGTTGCAAATGCTATATCTTGAAGAAGGGCACTAGACTTGGGAAGTTTGACTCTAGATGTGATGAAGGATTCCTACTCAGTTATTCAACAACAAGCAAAGCTTATAGAGTATGAAACAATGCTAGTGGCCTAGTTGAAGAATGTCGGTTACCGAGAAAAGGGGTAACCTAAACCTTCCTTGTTTTTGGTTGAACCCCGAGTTTACCCTCAGATTAATCTCGCGGGACCCTCGAAAAAACACGTGCAAGACCAGACCGTACATCCTCGACCCACCGGGGCCCACCAGCAAATACACACTAGGCTGGCCCACAACAGAGTACTTAACTTCTGCTGCAACCCTCGACGAATCACTGACGTCACCAGCCGATGATCACTCGAGGGGGGACCCCGTGTCAAGTGTCGAGGCCCCGGAGGGATGGACGCCTCGATACGACCAGGGTCGAGCCCCCCTCGATCCACCAACTCCAGGTGCGTCCGATAGCACATTTAATGCAAAGCTACCTAACCTCATCAAATCGTATGGCTATAGTGTCCGCACAGTGGTCCGTACAGCGGTCGAATCCCACTTTACCGCCCATACTGAGGACGTGCATCGGTCTGCACCGCACTATTACGCCGTACTCAGCGCTGTTAGGTAGCTCGAGGCCCCCTTCGACGCGCTACACGACAAACAACCGACATCGGATTCCCTAAATTCAATCTTATCCGCTCAACCACTACGCTCGAGGCTACCCCTCGACTGGGCCTCGAGTATGCATCGACGCCCTCCGGTCAACCTACATCGACTTCGAAAGCTGCACCAACAACTCCCGATGCGACCCCAACAGGAACTCGCACGTCCTCTATAGGGGATCGCGTCTTTCGCCGATCAGCAACCACATCTCCACGTCTCCGAAGGACGCCTGTCAACTCCGAGCCACGCTGCTACAGAATAAGCCATGCTCAGCACACGTCTCTGCAGAGTCCTCGAGTTGACCACCACGACCCATGACGTCACCACCGCGTCATCAAACCAGGACATCTGTACCCCTGTGCCTCCCCTTGGCCTATAAAAGGGGACGCCGGGAGGCCCAAAGGGGAGGAGAACCGACTCCAGAGAATGATCTCACGAACAACCGAACACAGGCCTAGGCAGACTCCTAGACTCTGAATAACTCTTTTGCTCTATACTCGACTCCCCTCGAATTCTCTCCTTCGCTTCTATTCGCCCCTGTACAAGCACTTAGGTGCAAGATAATACAAATCTTCTCCCCCCGCTGGACGTAGGGCCTTCTTTGCCTGAACCAAGATAAATTGCTGTGTTCTTCTTGCATCACCATCCGAACGGGTTACACACACATATGTTTACTCATTGGCTTAGGACGCCCCCGGGTTCCTAATGCCGACAGTTGGCGCGCCAGGTAGGGGGAGTGGGTCAAACCGCTTCGTCTGGATGGCGGACTTCGTATCATCGCTCCCTTTCAGCTCGGTGATCTGGTTTGGGAGTCTGGAGTTCATGTCACTCGGCACGAGCCATGACATGGTCCTGCTCTCAATCGGGCACCCAAGCGGGGGCGCTTCAGGGACTCCGCGAGGAGCCCTGCGTCGTCCTCACCACCACGCTTCCCAATCAAGAAGGAGACGCGGATCACAGGGCGGGCGGCGCCGCCGTGTGACCACGGTCGTCACATCCTCTTTGTCTTCGACAGATGACTTGAGCTCTCTGGCCAGGAGCCTCCCACGACTACGCGTAAGGCCCGAAGTGGGGCAGCGCTCGCCAGGGTTGAACGCGTCTCCCCAGGCGAACGCGCCCCTCACATCTATGGCTCTCTTGCCCCATGAGCAGTTTGCCGCCCGACCGGCACTGCCATTTGGGCTCGATAATGCCGCTTCAACATACTCCACTATCGTGTGCTCGGGTTTCGGAGCGGACAGGGAACAGACTGGACCCCCCAAGCGCAGCAGCGCACCGAGAGGTACCGGTACTGGCCCCCGAACGCCTGATTAACCCTCGCCCACGCGGCGCCTGCCCTCGCGTGCTTCGAAGGTGGCTAGAAGTGGAACAATTTGGGCGGACCATCGTGCCTTGCCTGCTCTACTCCGACTCCAACTACGACCCCAGCTACTATGATCCCACGCGAGAGTGTTTCCACGTCGACATAGTCGCCGCGTCGGGCGACGACGACGCCGATCCCGCAGAGACGTCCACACCACCGGCTGCAACAGGTGGGCCCCTCCTCCTGGCGGGACAGGAGGAAGGGCCCCCTGCCGCGACCAATGACCCGTACGATTCACAGGGCGCTCGCGTCGCCCAGCTCGGGCAGGTTCGGGAGCTTCGAGCCAAACTCGATGAAGACAAAGAGCGACTGCGCCAGCTCGAGCGTGCCCTCGAGCAAGACAATCGGAATCCCTAGGCGGAGGGGCTCGGGCCTGAGCGCGGCAAGTACAGCGGCAGATTATGGGCGCGGATACGGTTGCACGTCCCGCCTTCAATCGAGCCAGCCAGAATGTCGTCGCGGCAACCATGCTTCTCCGCAACATGCCGGCCCCCTCGAATCCTGAAGCCCAACGAGTCCAACAGGAGATCCAGGGCCTTCTCAAGGTGGCCGCCATCCAGCAGGCCGAAAGTTCTGCCTCGAGGCGTCGAGGTGCGGCCTCAGGGCAACACCACGAACCCTCGCGGCATGAGAGGCAGGCCTCGACCCAGCCGGTAGACTCCCCCCGCTCGAAGGGGGCGGTCCCAGACCACGATCGCGTTCGTGACAACCGCGAGCCCCGCGATGCGCGTCACGACATCAACGAACACTGCAGACGCAAGTGCGGTGACGCCGAGGCGCGAGGCTACAGCGCTCATCGGGGCGGACGCTACGACAGCGATGAGGACCGACGTCGATCCCCGGATCCTCCGAGACCTCAAGTCTTCAGCCGTGCGATTCGCAGCACGCCGCTGCCTAGCCCCTTCAGACCCCCGACAAGTCTCGTCAAATACGACGGTGAGACAAAGCCTGAGCTCTAGCTTACCGACTTCAAGCTAGCGTGCCAGCTTGGTGGGGCCCGCGATGACAGCGCCATCATTCGACAACTCCCACTCTTTCTCTCTGACACCGCACGACGGTGGCTCGAGGAGCTTCCCCCTAACCAAATCTATGACTGGTCCGACCTGGTCAGGGTTTTTGAGGGGAACTTCAAGGGCACCTATGTGCGTTCAGGCAATCGGTGGGAACTCCGAGGCTACAGACAGAAGCCGGGGAATCCCTCCGCGACTTTACTCGACATTTCTCCAAGCAGCGCACTGAGCTTCCCCACATCACCAACGAAGAGGTGATCCTGGCTTTTATTGCCAGGACCACCTGCAAGGAACTGGTCCGGGAGCTCGGGCGTGCTCCCCCAAAGACCGCTGATGAATTGATGGACATCGTGGCCAACTTTGCCGCCGGAGAAGAGGCCGTCGGCGCCTTCTTCGATGGTGGCAAAGGCCAAACGCAAGCCAAGGCGGCCAACCCCGAGGGTTCGAACCAGGGCGGCAAGAAAGGGGGCAAGAAGAAGAAGAAGAACCCATGAGGCAACCGCGAAGACGCCCCCGACGACGACCTCGTGGTGGCTGTCGAGCGCAAGAAGCCTCGAGGCCCTCCCGAAAAGGGCCTCTTCGACGAGATGCTCAAGAAACCGTGCCCATATCACAAGGGCCAGGCCAATCACACCCTCGAAAACTGTCGAATGCTCAAAAGGCATTTCGGGGGTACGGTTTGAGGGAAGGAAGAGGAAAAGGAAGACCCCAAGACAAGAATGACGACAAGGTTGATGGGTTCCCCGAGGTTCAGGACTGCTACATGATCTACGGGGGACCTACCGCCCGGCTCACCCCTCGACAGTGTAAGAGGGAGTGTCGGGAGGTATTCTCCACTCAAGTCGCCACCCCTCGATTCTTGGACTGGTCCAAGACGGCTATCATGTTCGACCGTGATGACCATCCGGACCACGTCCCGAACCCGGGGCTCTACCCGCTTGTTGTCGACCCTGTCATCGTCAACACCCGCTTCTCCAAGGTCTTGATGGATGGAGGCAGTAGCCTCAACATCATCTACTCTGAGACCCTCGACCTTCTCGGAATCCCAAGGGAAAAGCTGAAACTCAGCGCTAGGGGCTTCCACGGCATCGTGCCAGGCAAAAAGGCTATTGCCATCGGGTGCATCGACTTGCCGGTGTATTTCGGTACTCCCGCAAACTTTTGAAAGGAGATCCTCACGTTCGAGGTTGTCCCACTCCGAGGCACATACCATGTGATCATTGGGCGACCGGGCTATGCCAAGTTCATGGCAGTTCCCAACTACACTTATCTCAAGCTCAAGATGCCGGGCCCCAACGGCATCATCACCGTTGGCCCCTCCTTCGAGCACGCATACGACTGCAACGTCGAGTGCGTCGAACACGCGAAAGCCCTCGAGGAGACGGCGATGCTTGCAGCCACTCTCGAGGCCCTCGCCGATGAGATCCCCGAACCCAAGCGACATGCCGGCAGCTTCGAGCCTGCCGAGGACACGAAGAAGATCCCCCTCCACCCGAGTTGCTCCGAGGGGAAGGCGCTGCTCATCAGCACCTTCCTCGATGCCAAATCGGAAGCAGTGCTCGTCGACTTTCTCCACGCGAACGCCGACATGTTTGCATGGAGTCCCTCGGATATGCTAGGCATACCGAGGGAAATCGCCGAGCACGCCTTGGAGATCCGCCCCGGGTCTAAGCCGGTGAAGCAACGCCTGCGCCGCTTCGACGAGGAGAAGCGCAGGATCATCGGGGAAGAAGTCAACAAGCTCTTGGCGATCGGATTTATCAAGGAGGTCCACCATCCCGAGTGGTTAGCTAACCCTGTAATAGTCAAAAAGAAAAATGGGAAATATAGGATGTGTGTAGATTACACCGGCTTGAATAAAGCATGTCCTAAAGTCCCATTTCCCTTGCCACGCATCGATCAAATCGTTGACTCTACGGCGGGATGTGAGACGCTCTCCTTTCTCAACGCCTATTCCGGCTACCATCAGATCCGGATGAAGGAGTCCGACCAGCTCGCGACTTCCTTCATCACCCCCTTCGGCATGTACTGCTATATTACTATGCCCTTCGACCTTCGAAATGCCGGGGCAACGTACCAGCGGTGCATGCTCCACGTTTTCGGAGAACACATCGGCTTGACGGTCGAGGCCTATGTTGACGACATCGTGGTCAAGACCAAAAAAGTCGAGGATCTCGTCTCTGACCTCGATGCCACGTTCAAATGCCTCCGGGCGAAGAGCATCAAGCTGAACCCCGAGAAGTGTGTCTTTGGCGTCCCTCGAGGCATGCTCTTTGGGTACATAGTCTCTCAGCGCGGCATCGAGGCCAACCCGGAGAAGATCTCGGCGATCATCAAGATGGGGCCCATTCGAGACCTCAAAGGCGTTCAGAGGGTCACAGGATGCCTGGCAGCCCTGAGCCGCTTCATCTCTCGTCTCGGGGAAAAGGCGTTGCCCCTCTACCGCCTTTTGAAGAAATCGGAGCACTTTGAATGGACCCTCGAAGCTGAGGAAGCCCTCTCAAAGCTTAAGTCTACGCTAGCCTTGCCCCCGATCCTAGTACCTCCTCATCCGGCCGAGCCCCTCCTCCTCTATGTCACCGCAACCACCCAGGTGGTCAGTGCAGCTATAGTGGTCGAGAGGGCAGAAGAAGGGCACACCCTGCCCGTTCAAAGGCCAGTCTACTTTATCAGTGAAGTACTCTCGGAGACCAAGGCCCGCTACCCTCAGATTCAGAAGCTATTGTACGCTCTAGTCCTTACGCGGTGCAAACTCCAACATTACTTCCAAAGCCACCCGATAACCGTGGTCTCATCCTTCCCCCTCGGGGAGATAATCCAGAATCGAGAGGTCACAGGGAGAATCGCTAAGTGGGAAGTTGAGCTCATGGGCGAGACCCTCACTTTCGCACCGCGAAAGGCCATTAAGTCACTGGTGCTGGCAGATTTCGTGGCCGAATGGACCAACGCTCAACTACCGCCCGTACAGATCCAGGCCGAACTATGGACCATGTACTTTGATGGGTTGATGATGAAAACAGGAGCGGGCGCGGGCCTGCTCTTCATCTCGCCCCTCGGGGTTCACATGCGTTATGTAATTCTACTCCACTTTGCAGCCTCGAACAACATTGCGGAGTACGAGGCCCTTGTGACCGGACTACGCATCGCTATCGAGCTCGGGGTTCGACGCCTCCACGCTCGGGGCGACTCGCAGTTAGTCATCGATCAAGTCATGAAGGCTTCGAGCTGCCGCGAACCTAAAATGGAAGCGTACTATCAAGAGGTCCGCAAATTGGAAGACAAATTCTACGGCCTCGAATTAACCCACATTGCTCGACGCTACAATGAGGCCGCAGACAAGCTCGCAAAGATCGTGTCAACCCGAGGCACCGTGCCACCCGACGTCTTCGCAAAAGATCTCTACAAGCCATCAGTTGACTTCGCGGGTGAACACGAACATCCGTCCAAGGGGGTCGAGCCTCAACCAACCCAGGCCCCCTCGATCGGGGTCGAGGTCATGGACCTCGAGGTATCATCCCCTAGAGCAAGCGACGAAGCCGATTGGCGTAAGCCCTTCCTCGAATACCTTACTCAAGGGGAGCTGCCAGACGACCGTAATGAGGCTTGACGCATTGCGCGAAGGGCCAAAACCTACGTCCTCTTCGGTCCAGACAAGGAGCTCTATCGACGGAGCCCGACCGGAGTTTTGCAGCGTTGCATCACCATCGAGGAAGGCAAAAGGTTACTCAACGACCTACACTCGGGGGCTTGCGGTCATCATGTTGTGCCCAGGACCCTCGTCGGGAATGCTTTTCGACCTGGCTTTTACTGGCCGACCGCTATCTCTGACGCCATCAGCCTCGTCCGCTCATGTGAGGGGTGCCAGTTCTATGCCAAGCAGACGCACCTCCCTGCGCATGCTTTGCAAATGATCCCCCTCACATGGCCGTTCGCCATATGGGGGCTCGACCTCGTTGGTCCCCTCAAAAGGACAACTGGAGGCTTCACCCACCTGCTCGTTGCCATCGACAAGTTTAACAAGTGGATCGAGGCCCGGCCTATCGGCAATATCCGCTCCGAGCGGGCGGTCGAGTTCTTCACCGACATCATTTATCGCTTCAGGGTCCCGAATGTCATCATCACTGACAATGGCACCCAGTTCACTGGCAAGAAGTTTTTGGATTTCTGCGATCGCCATCACATCCGCGTGAACTGGTCCGCGGTTGCTCATCCTCGAACTAATGGCCAGGTCGCCAATGGCATGATTTTGCAGGGGCTCAAGCCGAGAATCTTCAACCGCCTTAACAAGCATGGCAAGAAGTGGGCCATCAAGCTACCCTCGGTCCTATGGAGCCTAAGGACAACACCCAGTCGAGCCACAGGATTTACCCCGTTCTTCATGGTCTACGGGTCTGAGGCCATCCTCCCCATCGACCTCGAATACAGGTCCCCTCAATTAAAAGCCTACAATGAGCAGACGAACGAAGAAGCCCTCGCAAACGCCGTCGACCAACTTGAAGAAGCTCAAAACATGGCCCTCCTCAACTCCGCAAGATACATGCAGAAGCTTCGACGCTACCACGACAAGCATGTGCGCAAAAGGGACCTTCGAGTGGGCGACCTCGTTCTACGACGGCGACAGAGCAATAAGGGCCATCACAAGTTAACTCCACCGTGGGAAGGCCCCTTCATCGTAGCAGAGGTGTTGAAGCCCGGAACCTACAAGCTCGCTAACGACAAAGGCGAAATCTTCAACAACGCATGGAACATCGACCAGCTACGTTGCTTCTATCCCTAGTCGATGCCTTCTTCTTATATTTTCGCATAACGGAATGCTTTCGATCACAAGCTCAATTTCCTTATACATATAAGAGGTAGCCTCAACTCTGCTCCCTCAGAGTCGAACCTCCCTCGGGGGCTATAAGGGGGGAACCCCCCGAAGTCCCCAAAAATAAACTCGCATGATTTTTCAAAACTCAAAAAGTCTATTTTCTCCCACGCACCTCGATACGTTCTAATACCTAGTCGAAAACGCCATGCGAATGTCCTAAGCATCGAAGGCTGTCGAGCCAGGAGACCACCTACGCCCCAGGGCTACGGTACCTCCACTCACTCCCCGATGAGGGGCACGAACGTGCGTCGAATTCACTAAGTAAGAAATGTTATCAGGAGCGCGAGAAAGAAAAGACTTAAAAATCATACACTTTCTAAGTTTCGAGGTCCACTCTGCCTCAATATGCCTCAACATGGGTTGATACTAAGTCAAAAATGACCCAAGAAGGTCCGAAAGGTCGAGGGATGTCAGGTCGAGAGACTGCCGACGCCCCAGGGCTACGGCACCTCCACTCACTCTCCCCTTCGAAGGGCACGATCGTGTGATGAATTCGATAAAAGTAGGGACCCGATCAGGCAGTAGAGACATATACATACGAATATAAATGTACATTGGCTCGAGGCTTCACGACCTCGAGAACAAAAGATTACAAGATTTCTTACAAAGGCCTCTTTGCCCAGGCTTGGCTCACAGGCCATCACCCTCAGGAGGCGGAAGCACCTCACGCTCGAAGAGGCTTGCAAGACGACCGCCAGGTTCCTCGGCAGCCTCAACCAACCCCATGAAGACGGCTTCATTCTCCTCGTCAGTCTTTGAAGGGTCGCTGACGAAGCCGTGGGACACGACCTCCATGTCGTAGATGTAGCCAGAGCCGATGACCGCCATCGCCCGCTTCACGCCGACATGAAGGGCGCCCCGCACCTTCTCCTTAACCACGCGACCGAGCTCGAACAGCCGGTTAAGGAGAGGGGCCCCATGGACGTCATCCGCGGCCGCTTCGGGACGAGAGACGTCGAGGCTGTCGCAGACCATGTCGAGCATACCGCCGAGCTCGTCGGTCAGCTTCACCTCGGCCGTGTACGACTTCTGAAGCAGGTCGAGGTCGCGATGAGCCCGATTCAGCTCCTCCTCCAAGGCTGAAAATAAACAAACGGAGTCAGTAACGCTTAAGAAAGAAGACCAAGGCAGAAAACTCTTTGAGAGAAGAAGGAAGACTCACCGACGACGTGGGTCTCGAGCTTCGTGTGCGTATCTTGCAGAACAAGATACTCGTTCGTAAATGCCTCACCAGCGCGGACCATCGACGCGTTCTCCTCCTTGAGCTTTTCGAGGGCCTCGCCTGCCGAAATGGCATTCCGCCTTTGCTCTTGCCAGGCTTCGGAAAGCCTGGCGTTTTCGGAGATCGAGACCTCGAGCTCCTTCCGCACCGCTTCGAGGGCCGCGTTAACCCTTGCCAGCTCATCGCTGGTCTCGGACCTCGCCTGCTCAAGGGCCCTCCCTGCTTCCTCCTCCACCTTGGCCTTGGCCTCCTTGGCTTGGGCGGCCACCTCTCGGGCCAAGGCGGTCTCGGACTTCGCCTTCTCAAGCTCACTTCGAGCGGCAGCGGCCTCCTCCTTCGCCTTCGCGGCCTCAACCCGGGCAGCCTCGAGCGCTGCTTCTAGCTCGGGGATCTGGTTCCACTTGATGTTTGAGCGCTTTCTCAGATCCTAAGAGCAAGAAGAACAAAGGACATCATCGACAAAGAAAACACACCCCGAGTTCCATAACTTCGAAGAAGGATGCTTACCGCAAGGCGCTGGTGAAGGTTGTTGCTGGCGAGACCAAGCATTGCCTTCAGTGAGCTCTGAAGGCAAGAACGCCCGTCCGACGGCCCTCCAGCACTTGAGCTCCGCGGGGTCATCCACCTCCCACGAGGGAGCGTCGAGACTCGTGGGGTCATGGACGCGGATGGGCTCTGAGCCCCATCTCGAAGTCTCCGCCTCAGAGCGCCGCCGCGCCGCCTCTGCTCCGGCACCCTCTGCGTCGACGGCCGCGCCTGCCGCAGGTCGTTGCTCGGGAACCGCGGGGGGAGACTGACCCTCCCACGGCACGATAGCCAGCAAGCCAGCCTGCGGCTCCTCCCGCTCGACAAAAAGGTCCACCGGGGTAGACACGGCGACGCTCGCCTCCTCGACCGAATCACCCACGGGGGCCCCGCTTGACGGGGCCGCTTCGGCACCCCCGAACTCAACGACCCCCGACCTCGGTGGCGACAGGGGGGCGCGGCGTCTTTCTCCTTCCCTCTGTCGATGGAGGCCTCGTCCTCCTCAGCCTCAAGGACGATGGGCGCCGCCTCCAAAAACCCTAGCCGTGAGTCATCCGAGGGGCCCTCCGGCACGCTGCTTCACAGCGCCTCGACGGCCATCCCGGCTCGGGGGCTCGACGCCGCAGCCACCGCAGGCTCGGTGGCCGCTTTGCCGATAACCAAATCAGCTCCCCGGGCCAGTGCCACGCATGTGGCCTTGACCCAAGCGACGACCCTCGCGTTCGAAATCGACGGAGGAGTCGACGCGGCGCTCGTCGCTGAAGGAACCGGGCCCATAACCGGAGCCGCCGCGACCGCCATCACCTCCGTCGCAGCCTCCGTCCGAAGGCGCTTGGCGGGGGTGGGCCCCGCCAGTGCCCGCTCACGCTTGAGTCTGTAAGAAAGGAAAAATTAGACGCATGGAATCTAGACGCAAAAGCTGCTCCAAGGTTAAGAACTTACCCCACCGGGAACCTTCCCGGGGTTCGTGAGGCCCCCGTCGACGGCCGCGTCCCAGCACCCGGAAGGCTTGAAGTCGCTACCGGCGGCGTCACGCCGTGAGGCCCCGTAGCCCCACGAGCGGAGGCGGCCGCCGATGCGGCCAAGGCCAGCGCCACCGGCCTAGCCCCAAGGGCCAGGTGACTTTCACGGGGCCCCTCCGTGGGCCCCTCAGGACCAGCGGCGCCCTGCGTTGAAGGGGCACCAGCTGCAACCCTCCGGGTCGAGAGGTGCTCCTCTTCTCCGCTCCACTCCTCCCCTGATTCCTCAGAGGAGGACCTTCCGATGGGCCCCACCTCTCGTCTCTGCTTAGCCGAGCGCTGCTCGCCCGCAGAGAGATCGAGGTTATGCATCCGCCTCTTCTTGCCCTCCTCCTCCTTCATCTTCTTTGCCGACGAGGCACCGAGAAGCCCCGTCAGACAAGCCCTGAAATCTTCCCTAACGGGGGGCAGCGACAGCTCGTAGTCGACCTCCCCCTACACGCAAAGCCCAAAAAAATGTAAGGTGAAAAGAAACAAAAAGAAGGGCTCGACGAAGTAATACACTCACCAGTTCGGGGCAACCGGGATCCGGCCGCATCGGAAGACGGTTGACATCCTGCGCCGTGAAGGGGCCCGACACCGTGCCTCGAACCCTTTTGGTGATGCTCTCTGGCGTAATATCCTCAGCGACCATCCGGCTCCCCCTGAGCTCTGCTCCAACAAACATTTGGCTCATGCGGAGCAAACGCCGCATCAGGGGGAGCACCCGTCGATGGTGGAAGGCCGAGGCAACGACCCCGGCAGTTAACCCCTGCCCTTGAAGGGTCGCCAGGGCGTCGAGGAGGTCTTCGAGCCTCCCTTGATGGTCCTGCACTGGGGCGCCCCAGTTGTGGGGACGCGACTCGATGACGCGCCCCGTGTACTGAGGCAGCAGCCCCTCGTCGTTCCTGATGTAGAACCACTTCGAAGGCCAGGCGCCGTGGCTCGAAGTCAGGCTGATAGGGATGAAGTCATCGGCCTTCCTCACGGTGAAGTTGCAGCACCCAGCCCACACCAGCCTCCGCAACCCCGGTGACGCGCTCTTGGAGAAGTACTCCGCTCGAAAAAGATGGAGCCAGAGCTCCCAGTGCGCCTCCACCCCGAGGTAACCCTCGCAGACTGTGGTGAAGATGGCGGCGTAGGAGATCGCGTTGGGGGAGAGATGCTGATGCTCGATCCCGTAGTAGTGAGTGAGGGCGCGCATGAACCGGCTCGGTGGGGCACCGAAGCCTAGCCGGTGGAACTTGACGAAGCTGACCACGTAGCCCTCCGGTGGGTTCGGCTCGCGGTCCCCCTTCGGCGGAACGAGCCACTCGGGCTCGGCCCTGTTGGTGATGGGGTGAAGAAGCCCCTCTGCCACCAACCCCTCCAGCTCCTTCCTCATCACATCCAAGGGGATCCACGCCGTGGGTTGAAGAATCTCCGGCGGCGCCATGGCAAGGCCACGGAGTTCTTCGGTGGACGGACGACCCGGAAGATTTCCTATCTCCGCAGGGAGGCGAGCGCAAGGAAGGTAAGCGCAGGGAGGCGAGCGCAAGGAAGGCAAACAAGCGCAGGAAGGCGAATGCGAAAACGGCAGGAAAGGCGAATGCGAAAACGGCAGGAAAGTAAGTGAAGAGCAACGGTGCGCGGAGTGCCTCCTTTTATAGGGGCAGAAGACCGACGGACGGCCGACGCTTGCCCGACCAGTAAGTCCCCGCATTAAATGCACCCAAAGCACTCTCCTCTCGATTCCAGTGCGTCATGGATAGGGCCATTTCGCATTCACCCCCTCGACTGCCATCGACCATGGACACACGTCAAGCATCCGCGAATCAGGCGTCATGTCGGCTCCACCACGATCGCGTCGTTCCGACTCCCGTGATATTACGGCTGCGCCGCTTTGAATCTTTTCTTGAAAAACAAGAACTGATAGTTATCCTCCTCGAAATGCGCTTCAAGTATAGGAATCATCCACTACCGCACCGCTCCGGCTTCTGCGTAAAAAGGCACGCGTGATGGACAGGAGGAGTTATCCATAGACGGATCTTCCCATGATACGGGATACGGGCCCAGGCCCTCGAAACCTCCAGGGAGCGAAGGCTGGCCCTCGAAAAGGGTTCGACAGTCGCCCTCGAGTACCGGAGTTAGGGGTGACTGAGGGGGGCCGACACAAGTCCCTTGCTCGAGAACAAATTCTCGAGGCCCCCTTGGACACATTCAAGGCAAAACTAAGGGACCACAACGGAATCCCCTCGAGGGGAGGCATCGAGCCACCGGACCCGGTCGAAAGGGTTTGGCATCTGCGGGACCCACTGTTTTGCGCGAATAATAGCGCCTCAGGGCCACTAGTCAACCCCTATCGAACGGGGCATGAGCTCTTACTTGAATTTCCCGATAGCAGCTCGCCTGAGACGTTGATGCTCGCCCGAGCATGGGTAGCACAACGCTTCTCCCCCCTCTACCCGATCGAAAGGGTTCGTGAGGGTCGAACGAAAAAGTCGAGCTCGCACCTGACCGGCTTCGACGAAAGAAGCTAAGGAGCGGACTCGCAACTAGGTGGCCTCGATGAAAGAGGATCCAACCACCTGGGGGCTCGATCATTCGAGCACGCATCGACCAAACCAAAAATAAAAGACCTCGGGCGAGTATTCTACTCACCCGAGGCCTCGGGGGCTACACCCGAAGGGTGCGCTCGCGCGCACCCTTCGGAATACGACCAACACTCCGAGTCCATTCAACTGAGCCTCCGTGTAAGTATCAACACTTACACAAAGCCTCGGGGGCTACTGTCGGTTACCGAGAAAAGGGGTAACCTAAACCTTCCTTGTTTTCGGTTGAACCCCGAGTTTACCCTCAGATTAATCTTGCGGGACCCTCGAAAAAACACGTGCAAGACCAGACCGTACATCCTCGACCCACCGGGGCCCACCAGTAAATACACACTGGGCCGGCCCACAACAGAGTACTTAACTTCTGCCGCAACCCTCGACGAATCACTGACGTCACCAGCCGATGATCACTCGAGGGGGGACCCCGCGTCAAGTGTCGAGGCCCTAGCGGGATGGACGCCTCGATACGACAAGGGTCGAGCCCCCTCGATCCACCAACTCCAGGTGCGTCTGATAGCGCATTTAATGCAAAGCTACCTAACCTCGTCAAATCGTATGGCTATAGTGTCCGCACAGTGGTCCGTACAGCGGTCGAATCCCACTTTACCGCCCATACTGAGGATGTGCATCGGTCTGCACAGCACTATTACGCCGTACTCAGCGCTGTTAGGTAGCTCGAGGCCCCCTTCGACGCGCTACGTGACAAACAACCGACATCGGATTCCCTAAATTCAATCTTATCCGCTCAACCACTACGCTCGAGGCTACCCCTCGACTGGGCCTCGAGTACGCATCGACGCCCTCCGGTCAACCTACATCGACTTCGAAAGCTGCACCAACAACTCCCGATGCGACCCCAACAGGAACTCGCATGTCCCCTACAGGGGATCGCGTCTTTTGCTGGTCAGCAACCGTCTCCGAAGGACGCCTGTCAAGTCCGAGCCACGCTGCTACAGAATAAGCCATGCTCAGCACACGTCTCTGCAGAGGCCTCGAGTTGACCACCACGACCTACGACGTCACCACCGCGTCATCGAACCAGGACATCTGTACCCCTGTGCCTCCCCTTGGCCTATAAAAGGGGACGCCGGGAGGCCCAAAGGGGAGGAGAACCGACTCCAGAGAACGATCTCATGAACAACCGCCTAGGCAGACTCCTAGACTCTGAATAACTCTTTCGCTCTATACTCGACCCCCTCGAATTCTCTCCTTCGCTTATATTCGCCCCTGTACAAGCACTTAGGTGCAAGATAATACAAATCTTCTCCCCCGCTGGACATAGGGCCTTCTTTGCCTGAACCAGGATAAATTGCTGTGTTCTTCTTGCATCACCATCCAAATGGGTTACACACACATACGTTTACTCGTTGGCTTAGGACGCCCCCAGGTTCCTAACGCCGACAAAGAAGTCCATGATGTGCAATTTGATGAAACCAATGGGTCTCAAGATGAGGAAGATAACATTGATGATGTTAGTGGACCTCGGTTGGTAGAAGCAATGAGGAACATGGACATTGGGGACATTAGAGCAATGCAAGTGATTGATGTTGATGATAACAAAGATCAAGTGCTCACATCACTCATCAAGCAAGCTAGTAGTTCTCAAGTGCAAGATCAACAAGCTAGTTTATCCCAAGAAAACAAGTCAAATGATAAACCAAGTTCAAGCAATCAAGTTGAAGTGCTCCAACCCACTCATATTGCAAGAGATTATCCAATTGATAAGGTTATTGGTGATATTAGAAGTGGTGTGCAAACAAGAGCTAGATTGGCAATGATTTGTGAGCATGCATCATTTGTGTCAACCAAAGAACCTAAGAAGATTGATGAAGCATTGAAGGATGTCGATTGGATTATGGCAATGCAAGAAGAGCTCAATAACTTCAAAATAAATGATGTTTGAGAATTGGTAGAAAGACCGGATGATCATAATGTCATTGGTACCAAATGGGTATTCAAGAATAAGCAAGATCAAGATAGCATTGTGGTGATAAACAAAGCAAGATTAGTTGCACAAGGTTACACTCAAATAGAGGGTCTTGACTTTGAAGAAACATATGCACCGGTGGCAAGATTGGAGGCAATTAGAATCCTATTAGCCTATGCTTGTGCCCATGATATCAAGTTATATCAAATGGATGTGAAAAGTTCATTTCTCAATGGGATCATCAATGAGCTAGTATATGTTGAGCAACCTCTGGTTTTAAAGATGAGAAGAAACCCAACCATGTGTACAAGTTGAAGAAGGCATTATATGGCTTGAAGCAAGCACCTAGAGCATAGTATGAGAGGCTAAGGAATTTCCTTCTCTCAAAGGGATTCATTGTGTTAAAGGTTGATACTACTCTATTCACCAAGAAGATTAAAAATGACCTATTCATTTTCAAATATATGTTGATGATATCATATTTGGGTTAACCGATGAGGATTATTGCAAAGAATTTGGTCAAATGATGGCTAAAGAATTTGAGATGTTCATGATTGGTGAACTTAGCTATTTCCTTAGTCTTCAAGTCAAACAATTGAAGGAAGGCACATTTGTGAGTCAAGGAAAATATATCAAGGACATGTTGAAGAAGTTTAGAATGCAAGAGGCAAAATCTATATCAACTCCAATGGGCACCAATGTAAGTCTTGATAGTGATCTTAGTGGCAACATGGTGAATCAAAAGGAATATCAGTCTCTAATTGGAAGCCTACTCTATGTCACCATATCAAGGCCGGATGTCATGTTTAGTGCCATTGTCGGGTATCTAATAAAGGGGTACCCTTAACCCTCGACTAAGGGGATTAGCCCCTGAAATCAACAAGCCGAACCCGGTATCATTAGCCCTCGCCTAGCGTGAAAAATGCAAGTGCTAGTTCATACTGGGCCGGCCCATGAACGGGCCTCAGCGGTCCAGCCGGCTACCTACCCGACGTACCCCGCTTAAGGAAAAGCAGATCACTCGAGGGTGCCACTCGACCTAACCCTTAGTGACGGAGATTCGCTCGAGCGAACGGGCACCCCTCAAGTGCGGCGGACCCCTCGAATACCTACCTCCTGTATGAATCTAGGAGTATTTAATGCGTTCTACCTGCTCCCGCCTAACCTCATGGCCACAGTGACGGTAACAGTTACAAGTGCACTGGTCAAATCTTACTTTTACCTCCCATACCCGGGAATCTGGTGGGTCGTATCGCATTGTAACTCCATGCCGTGCACTGTGTCCCGTTCGGCACCCCCTCGAGACGCATTTGTCGACACATCTACCATATTTCCCGGGCTCGTTCTTATCTGCTCGGGCCTTGACCCCCTTGATCGCACCCTCGAGCAAGACTTCAATGCCATCGGCCAGCGCTCCAACCGCTCCCGATGCGACAGCAACAGGGATCGGCACGCCCACGCATGGGCCCTGGTCTTTTGCCAGTAATTGGCAACGTCATCACAGACATGAAAGGACAGCCGTCATCTCCAAGCACATCGCTACAGGGTCCGTCACGCCCGACGCACATCTCTACAACAACCACGATGTCAATGACATCTTCCCTTCGACGTCAGCAACCATGACAGCCCTAGGATCTTTGTACCCTTGTGCCCCTCCTTCGCTCATAAAAGAAGGCGCCAGGACCTAGGTTACTGCAAGAGGCATAGAGAGCTACCAGAGCCCAAACCACTCAAGTCTCAGCTCAACTCGCCCACTCGCTTGCTTGTATTCACCCCTATACAAGCACTTCGGTGCAAGATAATACAAACTCCTCCCCCTACTGGACGTATGGCCTTCTATTGCCTGAACTAGGATAAACCTTGTGTGTTCTTCTTGTATCACCATCCAGATTAGGGAGCATGCAATACAAATTCACTCATTGGTGCTAGGCCCCGGGGTCGAAACACCAACAGTTGGCGCGCCAGGTAGGGGAACTGCGTGTCACTAATGATTTCCCGCCATTTTTTTGGATGGCAGACTCATCCTCACCGCTTCCATGAGCCACAGTGATCTGGTTCGGGATCTTGGAGTTCATATTGCTTGGCCACGGCTATGACATGGTCCTTCTCTCGGTCGGAGATTCGAGCGGAGGATGCAGCGAGCCCCCATGCCTAGGAAGGGCCACATGCCGGTCTCGCCACCACGCCTCTGCGCCCAAGAGGATGCACGACTAACGCCGCTGTCATCATCAGCCTTCGTCAGAGCTGACATCCCCCACATTCCCTATGTTCCTGGTAGGCGACGCCAGACCTCTGGTTAGGGACCTATCTGACCCGTGTCCAGGAGCGGAGGACGAGCCGGTGGGACTCTATGAAAACCTTGACTTCACCTTCGCAATGCATTCATTGAGGGAGCCTGGTGAGGCTCCTCCGGCACGCGCAACCTCGACACCGACCAACGTGCTGCCGCACGGGCTGTTCAGGGCCCGCTGTCAGCTCCTATTTGGACTGGACAACACCGCCAAGTCATACTCGACCACGGTGCGCTCTAGCATGAGTACGCAGGAAGATCTCCCAGGAGCCCTCTTGCGTGTGACCATGGACCTAGTGACGGTCTTGCCGGCCTCCGAAGACCTGGGATTCCCACGAGTGCCCGGTCCTAGGAGTAACACCATTGGCGCCTTACGGCGACAGCTGGAGGAGGAGTAGTGAGGGCGCTTCCCCATCTTCTACTGCAGTGACCCCGACTCCGATCACTACGACCCCACCCGCGAGTGTTTCCACATCGAGGGCGAAGTCACGTCAGTGATGACATCATTGACCCAACTGCCATGACAGTAGCTATGGCCACGGTAGGAGGGGCCCTCGTTGCGGCGGACCTGGAGGAGCAGCCGCCGGCTGTGCCCCAAGATACATGCCCACATCAGGATGATCAAGACGCCCAGCTTGCACAAGTACGATAGATGCGGGCCAAGCTCGATGAGGACCGGGAGCGCCTGTGCCAGCTCGAGCGGACCCTCGAGCAGGAGCGTCGAGCTAGGGCCCACCGATAGATCATTGAAAACAAGGGACCCGAGCGCCCCATCGTCAACTGTTTTCCCTGAGCCAGTCAGAACATCGTCATGGCCACCATGCTTCTTCGCAACATGCCTGCGCCGTCAAACCCTCAAGCTCGACGAATACGGGACGAGGTCGAGGGCCTCCTCAAAGTCATAGCCGCTTAGCATGCCGAGAGCTCAGCCTCGAGACGTCGAGGGGTGGCTTCAAAACAACCTGCCAAACCCCCCGTGATGAGAGGGAGGTCTCGGTTCACCAAGAAGTGGCCTCCCAAGCAAAGAAGGTGACCCCCGTCCGAGACCGTATCGTCGACAACCGCGAACCCAGGACGCACGCTATGACATCATCAAGAATCATCAGCACAATAGTGGGGACACTGAAGATTGAGGCTACAGCGCCCATCGAGGGGGGCGCTACGACAGCGACAAGGACCGTCAGGCCTCAGAACCACCAGGCCCTCGAGTCTTTAGCAGGGTGATCCACAGCACACCGCTGCCGAACCCCTTCCAATCCCCCATGAGTGTCATCAAGTACAATGGGGAGACCATGCCCGAGTTCTGGTTAGCTGATTTCTGGCTGGCCTGCCAACTGGGTGGGGCATGCGATGACCATGCCATCATCCGCCAACTCCCCCTGTTCCTTTCTGACACTGCACGGAGGTGGCTCGAGGAGCTCCCCCGATCAAATCCACAACTGGGCCGACCTGGTGTGGGTCTTCGAGGGAAACTTCAAAGGGACCATGTGTGCCCCAGCAACTCTTGGGACATCTGCAACTGCAAGCATTAGTCCGAGGAGTCCCTCTATGATTTTGCTCGACGCTTCTCCAAGCAACGTACCGAGCTCCCGCACATCCCTGACCACGACGTCATCTTGGCGTTCATCTCAGGTACCACCTGCAAGGATTTGGTACGGGAGCTGGGACACAATCGCCCCGGGACCGTCGATGAGCTAATGGATGTCATCGCGAACTACGTGGCTGGCGAGAAAGCGGTCGGAGCCTTTTTTGGCAATGAGAAAGACAAGGGGAAGGCGCAAGCGGTTAACGATGAGGGCACGAGCAAGGGCCCCATAAAGGGCAACAAAAAGAAGAAGAAGACCTAGCAGGGCAAGCGTGAGGCCATGGACGACGATCTCATCACTACGGCTGAGCGCAAGAAGCCTCGAGGTCCTCCCGAGGGGGCCATCTTCAACAAGATGCTGAAGGAGCCCTGCCCTTACCACAAGGGAGGGGCCAATCACAACCTCGAGGACTGACAAATGCTCAGGAACTTCTACGAGAGCCTAGGCCTCAAGAAGGACAAACAAAAGAAGGACAAGGGTGGCGACAAGGAGGACGATAAGTTCCCCGAGGTCTTCGATTGCTACATGATCTACGAAGGCCCCTTGACCTAGCTCATGCCTCAACAACGCAAGAGGGAACATCGAGAGGTCTTCTCCGTTCGAGTCACTACGCCTTAGTACCTCAACTGGTCTGATGCACCCATCATATTCGACCGTGATAACCATCTGGATCATGTCATCAACCCAGGAGTCTACCCGCTTGTCGTCAACCGGATCATCATCAACACCCGCCTCTCCAAGGTGCTCATGGATGGGGACAGCAGCCTCAATATCATCTACCTCAAAACCCTCAACCTCCAGGGGGTTAAGAAGTCGCCGCTGCGGCCCAGTGCCGGGGGCTTCCATGGAGTTGTGCCAGGGAAGAAGGCCCTGCCCGTCGGTCGCATTGACCTCCCCGTTTACTTCGGCACCCCCACGAACTTCAGAAAGGAGATCCTCACCTTTGAGATGGTTGGGTTCCACGGCACGTACCACACCATCATCGGTCGACCCGGGTACGCGCAGTTCATGGCAATTCCCAACTACACGTATCTCAAGCTGAAGATGCCGGGTCCCAAGGGTGTCATCACTGTCGACTCCTCCTACGAACACGCATACGACAGCGATGTCAAGTGCATCGAGAATGGAGAAGCCGTCGAAGAGTCTACCGGGCTATCCTTGAACCTCGAGGGCCTCGCCATTAGAGACCCCCGAGCCCAAGTGACACGCAAGCAGCTTCGAGCCTGCGGAAGACACCAAGAAGATCCCCCTCGACCCAAGCGGCTCCGGTGAGAAGGCGCTGACGATCAGTGCCTCCCTCAACAGCAAATAGGAAGCAGTTCTCATTGACTTTCTCCGCGCAAATGCCAACATGTTTGCCTGGAGTCCCTCGGACATGTCGGGCATACTGAGGGAAGTCGCCGAGCACACCTTGGAGATCTGGGCCGGGTCTAGACCGGTGAAGCAACGCTTGCGCCGCTTCAACGGGGAGAAGTGCAAGATCATCGGCGAGGAGGTGCACAAGCTTTTGGTGGTGGGTTCATCAAGGAGGTTCATCATCCTGAGTGGTTAGCTAACCCTGTATTAGTTAAGAAAAAGAATGGAAAAATGAGGATGTGTGTTGATTATACTAGTTTAAATAAAGCATGTCCTAAATTTCCATTTCCTTTGCCACGAATTGATCAAATTGTTGATTCAACTGCGGGATGTGAGACCCTCTCATTCCTTGATGCTTATTCTGGTTACCATCAAATCAAGATGGAGGAGTCCAAAAAGCTCGCGACCTCCTTTATCACCCCTTTTGGCATGTATTGTTACGTTACCATGACCTTCGGCCTTTGAAACACCGGGGCAACATACCAACGATGCATGCTTCATGTTTTTGGCAAACATATAGGGACTGTCGGCGTTCGGGACCCGGGGGCGTCCTAAGCCAACGAGTAATC
>CM041630.1:34825686-35134221 GCA_023333625.1 Bothriochloa decipiens | reverse complement strand
TCGGTAAACCCGAGGCTTTGGGGTACCCATTTCCTCGGTAACGACAGGGACAATGGTCATCGTAGTTAAATCTAAGAAGGTCAACAACCTCATTGATGACCTCAAGATTGCGTTCAGGTGTCTTCGAGCCAAGAATATCAAGCTTAACCCTGAGAAGTGTGTCTTTGGCATGCCCCAAGGCATGCTCCTAGGATACATCATCTTTCAGCGTGGTATCGAAGCCAACCCTGAGAAAATCACGGTGATCACCAAGATGGGGCCGATTCGAGACCTGAAGGGCGTATAGAGGGTCACGGGCTGCCTCATGGCCCTTAGCTGCTTCATGTCGTGCATGGGAGAAAAGGCCCTGCCACTGTATCATCTCCTAAAGAAATCCGAGCACTTCGCAAGGACCCCTGAGGCCGAGGAGGCCCTCACTAAACTTAAAGGTATGCTGACCGCCCCTCCGATTCTTTGACCTCCTAAACCTACTGAGCCCCCTTGCTCTATGTCACCGCCACCACCTAGGTGGTCAGTGCAGCCATTGTGGTCAAGAGGGAAGAAGAAGGGCACACATTGCCCGTCTAGCGGCCGGTTTACTTCGTCAGTGAGGTACTGTCAAAAACAAAGGTTCTCTACCCACAGATCCAGAAGCTGCTCTACACCATCGTGCTCACATGCCACAAGCTCCAGCATTACTTCCTCAGTCATCCAGTAACCATGGTTTCATCTTTTACCCTCGGGGAGATTATCCAAAATCGGGAGGCCGCGGGAAGAATCGCTAAGTGGTCGGTCGAGCTCATGGGTGAGACGCTCACTTATGCGTTGCGCAAGGCCATCAAGTCTCAGGTACTGGTGGACTTCATCATCGAATGGACCAACACCCAACTTCCACCAGCGCAGATTCAAATCGAGCTGTGGACGATGTACTTCGATGGTTCGCTCATGAAGACAGGGGCAGGCGTGGGCTTGCTCTTCATCTCACCCCTCGGGGTCCATATGCGCTATGTCATCTGCATCTACTTCGCTGACCCCAACAATGTCGTGGAGTATGAGGCCCTTGTCAATGGTCTACGCATCGCGATCGAGCTCGGGGTTCATCGCCTCAACGTTCGAGGTGACTCACAACTCGATCAACCAAGTAATGAAGGCCTCGAGCTGCCACGACCCGAAGATGGAAGCCTACTGCAATGAGGCATGCAAATTGGAGGACAAGTTCCACGGTCTCGAGCTCAACCACATCGCTCAACGGTACAAGGAAGCTGCAGATGAGCTTGCCAAGATCGTGTCTACTCGAGGAACCGTCCCGCCTGACGTCTTCTTGAGCGACCTCTTCAAGCCCTCTATCTATTTAGGCTCAGGGGCTGGCACCACGTCATCAACACTCGACCCCCGTCCTCGACCGAGGCCCCCTCGACCGGGGCCAAGGTCATGGAGATCGAGGGGTCACCTCCGCCGTTCGGCCTACCACCAGACTGGTGCGTTCCCTTCCTCAACTGCCTTATTCGAGGGGAGCTCCCAGAAGACCGAACTGAGGCTTGATGAATAGCTCAATGGGTCAAGTCCTACGTCATCTACGATGACGGCAAGGAACTCTACCGATGAAGCCCATCAGGGGTCCTCCTACGCTGCATCACCATCGAGGAAGGCAGGAAGCTCCTTGAGGACATACACTCGGGGGCTTGCAGCCACCACACCGCGCCGAGGACCCTCGTCAAAAATTCTTTCCGACAAGGCTTCTACTGGCCAACCGCCGTCTCTGATGCCATCAGCCTCGTACGCTCATGCGAGGGGTGCCAATTCTACACCAAGCAAACACACCTCCTGGCTCATGCCCTGTAGATGATCCCCGTCACTTGGTCATTTGCGGTCTAGGGTCTCGATATTATAGGGCCCCTCCAGAAGACAACCGGGGGTTACACACACCTGCTCATAGCCATCGACAAGTTCACCAAGTGGATCGAGGCTCGGCCCATCACCAACATCCGCTCTGAGCAAGCAGTCTTGTTCTTCACCGACATCGTCCATCGCTTTGGGGTCCCCAACGTCATCATCATCGACAACGGCACGCAGTTCACCGGCAAAAAGTTCTTGGACTTCTACGACTACCATCACATCTGTGTGAACTGGTCCGCAGTCACCCACCCTCAAACCAATGGCCAGGTCGAACACGCCAATGGCATGATCCTTCAAGGCCTCAAGCCAAGAATCTACAATCGGTTGAAGAAGTATGAAAGGAAGTAGGCCGACAAGCTACCCTCGGTCCTATAGAGCCTAAGGATGACGCCTAGTCGAGCCACGGGATTTACCCCATTCTTCCTGGTCTATGGATCCGAGGCCGTCCTCCCCACCGATCTAGAGTACGGGTGCCCTCGACTAAAGGCCTACAACGAACAGACAAACGAGGAGGCCCTCGCAAACACTGTTGATCAGCTCGAAGAGGCTCGAGACATAACCCTCCTCCACTCCATGAGGTACTAGCAGAAGCTTCAATGCTACCACGACAAACACGTGTGCAAGAGGGACCTCCAAGTCAGCGACCTTGTCCTCCGACGAAGACAAAGCAACAAGGGGCGCCACAAGTTAACTCCACCATGGGAAGACCCATATACCGTAGCTAAGATGTTGAAACCTAGGATGTACAAGCTAGCAAACAACAAAGGTGAAACCTTTACCAACGCTTGGAACATCAAACAACTACATCACTTTTACCCCTAGGGCCTCGAGGCCTTGTACATTTTCCGTATTATGTACACTTGTCGCATCATGAATGAATAAAATGTTCTCAACTCCATTACTTCTTTTGTTCATAACTCTAAGGTAGCCTCAACTCTGCTTATGTAGAGTCAAGCCTCCCTTGGGGGCTGCAAGGGGGGAACCCCCTGAACTTCTCAAAAAACCCGCACATTTTTTCAAAACTCGATGTTCTTCTTCCTCTCACATGCTCTGATGTTCTAAATTTTGCTTAGTCAAAAACGCCTAAAAATCCCTAAGGGTCGTGGGTCATCGAGCCGGGAGCTCACCTACACCCCCGGGCTATGGTACCTCCACTCACCCCCTTGAGGGACTCGAGCACACATTAAAAAACTTAGTAAAAGTAAGAACCAAGCCGAGAAGAGGCAAGAAACTTGAGATAAAAAGCACCCAAAAGCATTACGATGAATGCATAAGTGTTTTAAGGCCTCCAGGGCCATGACATGACAATGTCACAAAAACTAATCTATTACACAAGCCTCTTCATCCAAATCTGGCTCACAGGCCTTGGCTTTCGTTGCCACCGTTGCTACCGTCACCGTCGTTGTCGTCGCCACCGCCGTTGCCGCCCTCATCATCAAAGTCAGGAAGGAGGACCTCAGGCTCGAACAACTTTGCCATCCGCTCACCAGGCTCCTCGGCATCGACAATCAGAGCCCGATGCCTCTCCTCGTTCTCAGCGTCGGTCTTGCTAGGGTCGACGACAAAGCCATGGGATACAACCTCTATGTTGTACGTGAAGCCAGAGTAGACGACTGCCATCGCCTGCTTCACGCCAATATGGAGTGCATCTCGGACCTGCTCCCTCAAGATGCGCCCACATCCAGTTGATAAGGGAGTCCCCGCGCGCCTGACCCTCGACCTTCGCCTCCTCGGGGCTGACCTCGGAAGCGTCGTAGACCGAGTTGACGGTAGTGTGAAGCTTGTTAGTCACCACCACTTCGGCCCATAGGGCCTCTTGGAGGGTCTGGGAGGCCGCCTTGGTCTGAGCCAGCAGTGTCAGCATCCTCTTTGGCCTTGGCGGCCTCCTTCTTCGCCTTCTTTGCCTCCTCTTCAGCCTGGGCCAGCTCGTCCCGAGTGGACCGGCCGGCCTCGAGTTGACGCTGCACCTCCTCCCGACCATCATGCATCATATGGAGGAAGTGGGACTTTGCGTGGGAGCGCCTCCTTAGGTCCTAAGTGTAAGAAACAAGAAGTCAGGCACCAAGTTGAGAAATTATCCAAGCTCGACGCACTCGGAAAAGATCTTACGAAGAAAACCCAGCCCAGATCTTCGGTGGCGACATCAACAACCAGCTTCAGGGCATGCGCCAGCCACGCCCGGTACTCCTCCGCGTCCTCCCAGCAGGTTACCTCCATCGCGTCGTCCATTAAGGTCCCAGGGGCATTAGGGTCCAGCGGGTCTCGGAGCAAGAGGCGCTCCCTACCCTAAGAAGGGAAGGCTGCCTAAACCCTCTCCCGCATCGACGACCTCACACGCTCCACCGCATCAGGCAAACCGCCGTAACGGGCCACCCGGTCGGCCAGGGTGGGGAACGCCTGCTCCACCATGGCAAAAGAGCCAGGGTCAGACCAACTGGGGCTGCGAAGGGCCCCTCAAGCGGTGGATGCCCCGACGTGCAGAAACGTATCCTCCCCCTCTACCTGCCGATGAACGATGAAGGGCTTGTGGTGGCGATATCCCCGAGCTGTTCCTGCAGCGCGTGCAAGACCACCAATGCCTCCTACGCCACGTCCTGCTACCACAGTTGCAGATCCAGGGTAATTGTAACCTCCCCTTGCGGTTCCGGGGGGCTCGAGGCCACCGGCTCCTCCAGCGGCTCATCCCGCCGTTGAGGTGGAGAGTCCAAGGGCGCCGCGTCCTCCGGCAGCATTTGCTGTTATTGCTACTATTGTTGCTACTGCTATTGCTGCTGCTCCGGCTGGCTTGATGCAAACCGCTCTGCCTCCTGCTGCTCCTCGGGCTGGCTCTGAGCAAGCCCCTCTTCCCCTCCCATGGCTCCTCCTCTTCCTCCTACCGTCTCCACGGTGACTCCTCCTGCTGCTTCTGCAGCCGGTCTTCCTCCTTCTTATTCTGCAGGTTCTCTTGCTCCTACCTGTGTCATGCCTCCACCTCGTGCTGCCCCTCCAGCCATGACTTCCATCCCCTCTGATGAAGGAGATGGGACCGTGGCCTCATCGTCCTGGAGGACAATCGGGGCACCTTTCGAGCCTGGCCTGCGGCTGACAGGGGCTCCCCCTCTAGCAGGGAAGCAGGGGCCTCGACCTAGATGGGAGTAGGGGCCACAGGCGACAGGACCAGGGCAGCACTCCCACTCTCCAGCATTTGGCCCTGGGCAGAGTCACTGCCCGTCATGTCCATCGAGCCACTTGAGCCTGCAAAGAGAGCAGAGCCCGTCAGCCTGCCTCAGGCCATGGCCGCGTGAGCTTGCGACAACCAGGCCGCCTCCGATGGTGATAGAGGTCTCGGAGCCGCACCTACTGGTACGGCCGCCATCCTCATGGCTGCATCCACCTTGAGCCATTTGGTTGGTGAAGGATTCACCTCCTCCACCTGACACTTGAGCCTGGACCCCGCGGAAAAAAGGAGAGACATATAACAATCCTGCGAACCATAGGAACAAGAGGAAAAACTTGGGATGACAAAAACTTATCCTATAGGGATGACGGCCATCCTAGGCCCGCTCGAGAGGCCCGGGCGCCTCGAAGGCTCCCTCCGGCCAGATCCTTCTCGGAGCCAAAGCTGCACGAAGCGACCGGCTCGCCCCTAGGCACCTCACGCTCTACAAGGGCCTCCTCCTGCGAATCATGCACTGAGGGTGGCATCGCCCGCTCCTTTGAGCCTGTCCGACCCCGGGTCCTCGCCTCGAGCGTCGAGGACCTGGTTTGATGAGGCGAGACGCTAGACGGGCCCTGGGACCAAGCCGGTAGAGTGCCGCCACGTGGACGGTGAGATGAGGACCCTGCATGGGTCGAGGAACAGCCTTGCCTCCTCTCTCGCAGCTGCTCCAAGACGTCCTCCTATGTAGGAGGTACATTTACTCGGGGAGGGTTGGAAAGATGGGGCTCGAGACGCCCCGCCATCCCTTCTTCATCATCACTGTCATCATTATCCTCCTCATCCATGTCCTCCAGGGGAGACTCCTCGATGGGGAGGCAGTCTTGCTTTAACGTAGCCCGGCGCTGTTCAAGCTCCTGGCGCGTGAGATTCTTCTTTTTCCTCTTCTTTTTCTCTGGGTCCTTCCTTTTCTTTTCCAGTTGAGCATCGAAGCGCCTCACCTGATGATCGGGGGCGTCTTCTCGAACCAGAGGCACCGAGACCCTGTAAACAATGTTGTCCTGTGCTTCAGGCCACGGCTGGGGTGTCAGGGTAAACCAAGAAATGAGGTAGAAACTCGAGAGCGTCGGATCAAGAGACTTACCAAGATAATACCGCCGGGATTCGGCATCATTGGGACGTGGTTCACATCTTTCAGCCCAAAATTGTCAGCGACCGAGCTCCTGACCTGCTTCACGGCGTCCACAGGAGGCAAGTCCTCGAGCAACATCTGGCTCCCCTTGAGCTGCTCGGGGAGCGCATCAGGCCCCATCTGATCCAAGCACAGCGGACGCGCCATCAGAGGAAGGACCCTCAGGCTATGGAAGCCTGCGACGATGTACACAACATGCACACCCTGTTCAGACAAGGTGTGCAATGCCTCGAGGTGGGGATTCAGCCTCTTCTAGAGGGGTTTGGCCACGCCCCAAAGCCAGTGCTCTGGGCGCATCTTGATGACGCAGTCGGTGTAGGCGGGCAGAAGGCCGTCGTCGTCGCGGATGTAGAACCACCCGGATTGCCAACGGCCATGGTTGGACGTCAAGCCCGTCTCGATGTAGAGCGTGGACCTCTTCTGTGCCAAGCTACAGCAGCCCATTTGGACGGCCCTTCTCTTCCTGTCTGAGATCCATTTGGTGTAGTGTCCACCCTTGAAGAGGTGAAGCCACAGCTCCCAGTGCGGCTCCATACCCATGTACCCTTCGCAGAGCGCGGCGAAGATCGCTACGTTGGAGATGGCATTAGGGGCGAGGTGATGGAGCTCGACCTCATAGAACTGGAGCAGCAAGCGCATAAAGCGGCTTGGAGGTGAGCCAAATCCCAGCTGGTGGAATTTGACAAAACTCACCACGTAGCCCTCCTGCGGTTGCGGCTCCCGGTGCTCCCTCGATGGCATGATCCACTCTGGCCGCTCAGCCGAAGCAGCGGGGTGGAGGAGTCCCTTGTCCACCAGTTTCTCCAGCTCTCGCTACGACACATCGAAACGGGGCCAGGCGTCTGGCGGGAGGAACGTGGGCACCATGGATGCGGCACGAATTTGCTCGGTGGACGGGTGACCGGGAAGATTCCCAATCTCGATTTCCCTCACTAACCATTCTTCTCTAGCGCTGGTAGGCAAGGATTCGGATGCTCTGATGGTGGCGACGGTGGAAGTGAGATGGCGAGAATGGAAACGGACAACGCCCCACCTTCCCTAAATTTATACTCAGGGGAAGAGCAACAGGCAGATCCGATGGTGGGGGAAGGAAAAACCCCACATTTACTGCATGCACCTAACTGTCCCCTCGATTCCTGTAATAGGGACACGCATCACTTGCACGATCTCTAGCCATTACCTAGGTCCACTACGTCTGTGCCGCTTCAGCTCTTGCCTAAAAAGATGTGCCCAACGAACGACAGAAGTTATCCATGACGTTTCCTTCTATAGGAAGTAAAACCGATTCTGGTCCCACACCAAAATCCTCGAGGGAACGGAGGCTGACCCTCAATCCGGGTTCGATAGCGGCCCTCGAGTATGCCCCAGGGGAGCCACACGAAGCTTAGCTCGAGGACAAACCCTCGAGATCCCCCGGATGTATCCAAGGCAAAACGAGAGGATTACCATGGAATCCCCATGGAGGGAGGCATCGACCTACCGAGTCCTATCGAATGGAACTGGTATCCATATATCTACTCATTTGCATCAATGAGAATGCCTCTGGGCCACTAGTCAACCCCATCGAATGGGGCACGAGCTCTCACTTGGATCCCCCGTTATCAGCTCACAGAGAACGTCGAGACTCACCCAATCGAGGGTAGTACGGCGCTTTTCACCTCACATCTAATCGAAAGGACTCATGAGATGGCCGCCCAAGGCTAGCAATGCCCTAGCCGCATGAGGCTCGGGGGCTCAACTACGCCTGGCACCCCTCGACGATAGAGGGTCGAACACACCCGGGGGCTCGACGACTCGAGCCACCCTTCGACTAGGCGCCACGACTCCAGTTCATATTATCCTAGCCTTTCAGGGACGTCAACTACGCCCACCTGGACAAGCACCTCTCAATAAAAGACAAATAAAGCCCTCGAAGCAGTCTCCTTACTCCTTCGAGGCCTCGGGGGCTACCCCCGCGGGGAACGCTCGCGCGCCTCCCATGGAAAGTTATGAACCGCACCTCACTCTCGGCTTATGACCCCCAGCTCAAGTGCCAGCACTCGCGCAGGGGCTCAGGGGCTACTGTCGATACCTAAGAAAGGGGTACCCTTAACCCTTGACTAAGGGGATTAGCCCCTGACATCAACAAGCCATACCCGGTATCATTATCCCTCGCGAACGGGTCATACTGGGCCGGCCCACGAACGGGCCTCGGTGGTCCGGCGGCTACCTACCCAACGTACCCTGCTTAAGGCAAAGCAGATCACTCAAGGGTGCCACTCGACCTACCCCTCGGTGACGGAGATTCGCCCAAGCGAACGGGCACCCCTCGAGTGCGGCGCACCCCTTGAATATCTACCTCCTGTATGAATCTAGGAGTATTTAATGCATTCTACCTACTTCCGCCTAACCTCATGGCCACAGTGACAGTAACAGTTACAAGTGCACTGGTCAAATCTTACTTTTACCTCCCATACCCGGGAATCTGGCGGGTCGTACCGCACCATAACTCCATGCCATGCACTGTGTCCCGTTCGGCACCCCCTCGAGACGCATTTATCGACACATCTCCCATATTTCCCAGGCTCATTCTTATCCGCTCAGGCCTCGACCCCCTTGATCGCCCCCTCGAGCAAGACTTCAATGCCATCGGCCAGCGCTCCAACTGCTCCCGACGCGATAGCTATAGGGATCGGCACGCCCGTGCATGGGTGCCAGTCTTTCGCCAGTCATCGGCAACGTCATCACACACATGGAAGGACGACCATCGTCTCCAAGCACGTCGCTACAGGGTCCGTCATGCCCGATGCATGTCTCTACAGCAACCATGATGTGAACAACATCTTCCCCTCGACGTCAGCAACCATGACAGCCCTAGGATCTTTGTACCCCTGTGCCCCTCCTTCACCCATAAAAGGAGGCACTAGGACCTAAGTTATGGCAAGAGGTATAGAGAGCTACCAGAGCCCGAACCGCTCAACTCTCAGCTCCACTCGCCCACTCGCTTGCTTGTATTCACCCCTATACAAGCACTTTGATGCAAGATAATACAAACCCCTCCCTCCTGCTGGACGTAGGGCCTTCTATTGCCCGAACCAGGATAAACCTCGTGTGTTCTTCTTGCATCACCATCCGAATTAGGGAGCACGCAATACAAATTCACTCGTTGGTGCTAGGCCCCCGGGGTCGAAACACCGACAACCATCAGAGGCCCAACGGTTATTTATCCCATGGTTCAGCTTGCCACCAAGGCTTGCCTAAGTCCATGTTGTTGAGGAAGCCACCAAAGGCTTGAGTTCACCACTAAGGATTGCTTGCTCCTTGATCTCAAGTCAAGAGAGCGAATTCTTGAGATGAGGGGTGAGTTTCTTTGCTATGAGTATGAGGTTACAAACCTCCCAAGGCTGCCACATGAGTTGACAGCTCAAGGGCGATGCCTAGCTAGCTAGGAGCAAGCTCCAAGACTAACAAACCCTAGAACCCTTGGCCAAATGTGAACCAAATGCTCAGACTTTGGGAATCAGTGGAGCTGCACTCCTATTGAGTTTTGCTGCCTTTTCTCTCAAGTTTTGATGGTTGGATTCAGAGATCAGCTAGAGAGAGGTGGGAGCTTCAATGGAGGAGAGAGGAAGAGCTTTTGGTCTATCTGAATATGAAATGAAGCACTGGAGGAAGAAGATGACCGTTGTGGGTCGGGCCTGGTGATATAAATACTATCTGAGGCCCAACGGTCATCTACGGGCGGCACTGCCACTCATTAATGAGCGACACTGTGGCCCATACCAAAATAACCCAAATGAAGTCAGATTTTGGCTGGCTAATTTGGTTGGGAAAGAGGATTCTGTTATGAGATTATGAGATTTTGAGCATCTAGTTGCACACTTTGACCAACTGTCCTAGGATCCCCCTTAATAGTATGGCTTTTCCTAAACTCAAGATTTAAAGGTAAAATGAATTTAAACTCCTTGAGTCCAGCAAGCCATCCTTTTGCAGTATGGGGTACGTGCAACCTATTCATCATCCTCAATCTCAGAAACCTGCTTGTCATCTTGATAAATCTCATTAGTCCCCTAATTCAGTGGTCATCAACACCAAAACCCACAAATGAGCTTGATTGCACTTACAATCTCCCCCTTTTTGGTGATTGATGACAACCCAATTAGAGCTTACAAAAGATGTGAAATAAAGATTGAGATTTTTGACTCATAGATATAGAGGCCTCCCCCTAAAATTGTGAATGGAGATTTGAATTCACGGATTTGGCAAATAAGCCAAAGTTCACAATTTTTGGTGAAACGGGGCCTCCCCCTATATCCATGCCAGCTGTGGGTAACTAAACATGATTTTGTAGACAAACAACACATGCAGCATTTACATCATGTCAGAACAAACAGATCAGAGATTGGCTGAAAAAGCACTGGGTGGCACTGCTGCCCAAGGAGAGTGGCACTGTCGCCTAGACTTAAACAAACAGACAATAGCCAACTTTGTACAGCAGAAAATATAGAGCATAAGCATTTAAACCAAAGCATATGACAAGCTAAAATAGTAACCTCAAATACATGTCCAAATCCGGAGAGAAATAGGTCTAAAAGTGCCATTATTACATAAAATAGAGTTTCGAGCGTCTCTCAAGCTCACAAACTATCAACTACTCTCATTGAATCTGAACATGAAGAACAGCTGTAGGACAGTCAGTGAAGTTGAAAAGTTTGATCCCCCTCTAATTTTCTCCCCCTTTGGCATCAAGTGCCAAAAAGAGATGAGAAAAGAAGAGAGATCACTCCTCATCATTATCGGAGGTGACGATCGCCCTTCCTTGCACATGAGTCAAAGAGGTGAAAGAAGAGCATCTAAGAGGGACATCAGTGGAAGTGCCAGGCTGGTCAAAATCTCGAGGCCGTCTTCTATGGTAGGTGCGAAGAATAGCATCCTGAACTCCTGGATCTTGATCCTCTGTAGGAATCTCATGGGTGACAATCTGATGCTGCAGCGGCCCAAAAGTGTGCTCCTATGATGGTCCATAGTACGAGCAGAGAGGCTCAGAAGGCTGCCTAAAGTGTTGCTCATACTGCTACTGCTGTGGCTGGTCACCCTCCTCTGATGTATCTGACAATCTAGGAAAAGTTGGAACAGGTGGTAGAGGCCTAACTGGTGAAAGAGGTGGAAGTCCCTCTACCTCTCTAGCTGCCCTGCGAGCTTCCCTACCTTCCCTATGCTCCTTGTAAGCTATCTAAGAAGCATAGGTGCATTGTGCCATCATTTCCTTGAACCAAGTGCTTATTTTCATCCATTTTGATGAGTCTTTCTTCTGATAGGATATGAGGAAAGCAGGAATATCATCATATGCAGCAGTAGACCTATGAGGAGGATGCTCATCTGCTACCCTTTAAATGTCACTGTCAGGAGAGGATGCTGCAGGCACATTTTCCTTTGAGCTTCCAATTCCACCTTTCTTCTTCTTGATGTTGTAAACAGTATGCTCACACTCTTTTGGAAATTTCACACCAGTGACCCTTTCAGTCATATACATCAAGTAAGGAGCATAGGGACGTGCCCTCCTTCCATTGTGAATGGATGCTCTAAGTTCATCCCAAATAAATCTTGAAACATTGAATATTCTGCCATTTGGAAATCTTGACAACACATTTATGATATATCCATTCACATTAGTTGTATTGTCCCTTGGGTAGAGTGTGTTGGCAAACATGTTGTTCATGATGTAGTAGAAACTTTTTAGCTTAGTTCTTGTTCAAATGGGCACATCTAGGTCTTAATTTTCCCACATGTAACTCACATTAATGGCCTCACAACGTGTTTTAGCATGGATCCTGTAATAGTCCCTATGCTACTCACCAAAACCAAATAAACGACTAAAGGTGATGAAGTCAAGCTTGTAATGATATACATCTGTCATCCAATGTATTTCATCCTTCTCTCTGTCACAGAAATAAGTAGCATGGAATTGAGGAAGAATCTCCCTATTCCAATCGTACTTGAAACCCATAATCTCTGCTAACTCAAACTGATAGCAAGTGTTGATGACTGGATTGAAGTCTGGATCATTCTTGCTTTGTAAATCACTAAAGTCTATGTATTACATCTTGCTGATTTTTCCTTTTGCATCTTGAGTTAGTATGGCAGTGGAATAATAATCTGAATGAAATGAGTTCTAGAACCTATAATCAATTCTTCTATCTTGGTCTTCATCATAGGGATTCTGGTGCTGTTGGCATAATCGAGTCTTTTGTAATTTGGAGGATTCTGTGGAGGCCTCAAAATATGCTCATCTGTTTCATTTCTCAAGAGAGTCCGATCAAAGTTTCCAATTCTATCAGGAGAGTTGGGAGGAATCCTTATAGTGTATCCTGAAGCTTGATCTCCTCCACTAATTCTTCCTTCACCACATCCTCCAGATTATTTGCCCCTTTTTGGCCTTTGCTTATTTCGCACCATCCTTTTGCCTAGACCCCTTCCACTTTTACATCCTTGCTCCATCTATGCAATTTTAAATATAGACTTGATAAGAAACTATTATAGGTAAAGTTTCAAAGGAGTATGCAAATGGGCTTTAACTAGGGAAAGATTGTTGAAACTAAAACACGAAGATTTTCTAATTTTGAATGCAGCATTATTGAATGGCACTACCACCCAGTGAGGCCGGCACTACCATTTGCACTTCTTCTAGAATTTTAATCTCAACTATTTCAGAAACCAAGTCTAATAAAACTAATGTGAAATCCTAGCCATGACTTTGAGAGAACAAGTATAAAGAAATTTAGGAATGATTTTAATTGATGAATCAAATTCATTCTGAACTTAATCACTTGAAGAATTTAGGAAAAGCAGTTTGAATCTGCTAGGGCACCATGAATGGTTCCCATGGACGGCACTATTGTCTTCCCCCTAAATCATTCAACTGGTGAAATTCATAATCAATTCGATTCAGCCCTTAAAACCTTTCCTAAACCCTTCATACTCTCCCTAATTACTGAAATCCATGGCCATAAACTTCACATTGCATAGATCGAGAGAGGTTAGGGTTTCACCTTGAGCTGACCTCATGGAGTGAGGAGGGAAGGAGAGAATGCAGCTTTGCCTAAGGCTGCGGAGACCACCAACAGCGAGAGTTGGAGGCTGGAGGTTTGGTTTGGCACTGCTGGAGTGCAGGCCGCAGGCAGGGGCCAACATCTCCCTTCTCCCACACGAGAAAGAGAGAGAGGCAGGGGCGGCATCGGTTAGGAAAGAGGAACGAAGGGAGATGAGATGCGGGCTATGATAGGAATAGATAGATATTGAAGGGACCCACGTCTCAGAAAAATTTGGGCTCATTCAGTAGAGAAAATGATGGGCGGCACTGCCACCTGATACGGGTGGCACTGCCGCCCTGCCCAAAAAGCAGAGTTATAGCTCAATATTTTTGGCACTACTTCCCTCAGCATACACATGTATTCTCCCAAGTTTCATGACCAGTAAGCATTCAACATTACAGAATATGGTCATGTCCCTTGGTTAAGGCATTTTGGATATGGTTTTTAAAGACTTGGAATTAAAAATTTTCAAATCTTTGCCTATAATACTAGATCATCATTGAGAGTCATGCAAGATTTCAAACCACATTACTAGAATCAAGGATATCTAGTTCACCACACATCTCACAAAACCTTGACTCACCAAGAGGTTTAGTGAAGATATCGGCTAGTTGTTTTTCGATGCTCACATAGCAAAGTTTGATATCTCCTTTGGCTTCATGGTCTCTCAAGAAATGATGTCGAATGTCTATGTGCTTTTTGGTGCTCACATAACAAAAGTGGGATTTTGGTGAATCGACATCCGAAATCAAGAAGGGTTTGCTTCATCCAAAGCAATTGTGCATAGCAAGCGCTGGCAGCAACATACTCGGCTTCAGTGGTGGATAGGGCAACACAATTTTGCTTCTTAGAGCTACAAGACACTAAGGATCATCCAAGTAATTGACATGTCCCTGAAGTGCGTTTTCTCTCTACTTTGCAACCAGTATAATCTGAATCTGAATAGCCAAGTAGAGTGAACTTAGAGCCCATAGGATACCACAAGCCAAGGTTAGGTGTGTGAACTAGATATCTCAAGATTCTTTTAACAACCATTAAATGACACTCTTTTGGGTCAACTTGAAATCTAGCACACACGCACACACTAAACATAATATCTGACCTAGATGCACACAAATAAAGTAGAGAGTTGATCATGGAGCAATATACCTTCTTGTCCATGACTTTCCCTTTTGTATCAAGGTCAAGATGTCCATTGGTTGGCATGGGAGTATTGATAGGCTTGGCCTTATCCATGTCAAACTTCTTGAGCATATCTTGGGTGTACTTGGTTTGGCTTATAAAAGTCCCTTTCTTTAATTGTTTGACTTGAAATCCAAGGAAGAACTTCAGCTCACCCATCATGGACATCTCAAATCTCTTAGTCATAGTCCTACTAAACTCCTCAACATACAAATGATTAGTACTACCAAATATTATGTCATCGACATATATTTGGCACAAATATATCATTTCTAACTTTATGAGTGAAGAGAGTAGGATTAGCTTTGCCTATTTCAAAGCCTTGTTTCAGCAAGAATTCCTTAAGGCATTCATACCATGCTCTTGGTGCTTGTTTCAGCCCATAGAGCGCCTTATGGAGCTTGTAGACATGGTTTGGGAACTTGTGATCTTCAAAATTTGGTGGCTGCTTCACATACACTTCTTCTTGTATGGGACCATTGAGAAATGCACTCTTGACATCTATTTGATGCAGCTTGAAGTCATGATGGGCAGCAATGGCTAGAAGCATTTGAATTGCTTCAAGCCTTGCCACTGGTGCAAATGTTTCTGCAAAGTCCAAGCCCTCTACTTGAGTGAAGCCTTGGGCCACCAATCTTGCCTTGTTCCTTGTCACCACTCCATTTTCATCATGCTTGTTGCGGAAGACCCACTTGGTGCCAATGACATTGGTCTTGGGTCTTTCCACCAAGGTCCACACTTGATTTCTTTCAAAGTTGTTGAGCTCTTCTTGCATAACCATTGCCCAATCTAGATCTCCAAGTTCTTGATCTACCTTGAGAGGTTCCAAAGAGGAAAACGAGTAATATTGGTAGAAATTAACCAAATGAGAGTGAGTTGTTACCCCCTCTAGATACTCCCAAGGATATTATCAATGGGATGGTCTCGTTGTACAGCTTGATGTAGCCTTGGATGCTCAACACCTCTTTCTTTTTCTTCTGGACCTTCAGCTTCTTCTTGTTCAAATACAGGCTCTAGGTTGAGTCCTCTTGGTGGTGATGCAGGAGTTGAAGGAGCTGCTGCTGAGGAAGAGGGTGCGGCACTGCCGCCCTGCTGATTTCCAGCAGGTGTGTGCTACACTTTCTGTCAGAGTTTGTCAGCGGAAATTTGTGCAGCAACAGTTGGAGAATCTTCATCATCACTAGCTTGATCTTCTCATGGCCTAACATCTCCAATCGCCATTTGCTTGACTGCCTTACAAGGTGGATCCTCCCTTTCTACAACACTTGCATCAACTTGCTCTACTTGAGAGCCATTAGATTCATCAAATGTCACATCTACCGTGACCTCAGTTCTACCCAAGGTTTTATTGAAGACACGGTAGGCATGCTCATTTGATCCATAACCAATAAGAATGCCTGCATCAACTTTAGATGCAAACTTAGAGCTTTCGAGCCTTTTGCTAAGTATGAAACACTTGCACCCAAATACTCTAAAGTAAGACACCTTTGGTTTGTTACTAGTGAGGAGCTCATATGAAGTCTTATTGAGTTTCTTGTGTAAGTAGAGGTGGTTGATGGCATGACAAGCTGTCTTGACGGCGTCACTCCAAAAGAGGTCTGACGTCTTGTACTCAACAAGCATTATTCTTACCATGCCAATTAGTGTCCTATTCTTCCTCTCTACTACACCATTTTGTTGGGGGTGTATGGAGCTGAAAACGCATGTTGTATGCCTTCTTCATCAAGAAATTCTTTAACTTGAGTGTTCTTGAATTCAGTATCATTGTCACTTCTTATTTTCTTGATAGGGAGATCAAATTCCCTTTGTGATCTTCTAATGAAGGTCTTCACCTTATCCTGCACCTGGCACTTATCATAAACAAAGAATACCCAAGTGAAATGGGAATAGTCATCAACAATTACTAAACCATATTTGTCACCCCTAAGGCTGAGGTAGGCAACCGGTCCAAAGAGGTCCATATGTATCAACTCCAAAGGTTGAGTGGTAGTCATGATGCTCTTTGGTAGGTGAGGTACGCCTACTTGCTTTTCGGCTTGGCAAGCGCTGCAAATCCTATCTTTTTAAACTGAACATTTGTTAGTCCAAGGATGTGGTTGTCTTTTTAGAGTTTGGCCAGGTTCCTCATCCCAACATGAGCTAGGTAGCGATGCCACAACCAGCCCATGCTAGATTTTGCCACTAAATAGGTCTCAAGCTTAGTTTTACTTTTGCTGAAATCAACTAAGTAAAGCTTGTTCTTGAGTTTGCCTATAAAGACAATAGAGGAATCCACTCTCCTAAAGACTTCCACACCCACATCAGTGAAGAGACAATTGTAGCCCATCTCACATAATTGAGAAATGGACAGCAAGTTGTACTTCACTGAATCAACATGTAAAATATTTGAAATTGAATGCTCATGAGTTATAGCAACTTTAACAAGACTAATAACTCCCCCTTTAGAGTTATCATCGAAAGTAATGTTGTCACTGCAATTTGTAGTTGGAGAGTACAATGAGAACATACTCTTTGCTCCGGTCATATGATTTGTACAGCCACTGTCAAGCACCCAACTTGACCCATCGGAGGAGTATGCCTACAATACAAGTTTAGTTGCTAGATTTAGGCCCCCCAACAACCTTGGGGCCTTGCATGTTAGTCACAAGAACTTTTGGAACCCAAATGGAAGTGTTATGAAAAACATTTCAACCATTTCCAACAAATATGGCACACACTTTCCCTTTGCTGTTGCGCTGCAAAACAAAGTTAGAATTCAATATTTGATATATCTGTTTTTCCTTGGGTTGATATGCTTGCCTCCTTGAGGTTGCTTCACTTGATTTCTTTGTGTTCTGGATAACCTACTTTGCCTGAGATACCTTCTTTGTGGGCTTGTTCTGAGCAGGAAAACTGGAGGTGGTCTTCCCTTTTCTATGGGGGGTGGCACTACCGCCCGTCCCAGCGACACTACCGCCCGTAGTGCTTGTGCTGCTCGGGGCTGGCTTTGTGCCACCATCTGTGCAGACCTCTCTGTATCTTCTAGGCCCTTACTCATAAACTAAACACACTCAAATCCATTTATTACCTTTCTTTCATTTGTTTTGCCTCCATGAGTGTGCCCAAGCCCATCCTTGATGTGAGGATTTCTTCCATCTTTGTATTGTGGCCTCTTTGGTTGTTCAACTTTGCTACCAAGAACTTTCTTGCTTTCTTTGGCCTTAGCACATAACATATCATTGAGCCTAGCAATCTTCTTTTTCATAGCCTCCATATTTGCAAGGTTAGTGGAATAGACATTCATATCAATATTATAGCATTTTCCACAACCTTCACTAGTGGAAGGATTAGAGGTGTCTTTTGCTTTAGAGGACTATGAGGTGCTCTCCCAAAGAAGACTATATTATTCCTCAAGTTTGTTGTGCTTTTCCACTAAGACACAATACTTATCGTTGAGGGCAATATTAGCCTTCCTAGTGACAGCATGCTCTCTTTGTTCATTGCTTAGAGCTTTGTTCAAAGAGTTAACCTCAGTTTTCTCCAACTCAAGAGCTTCATCACTGCTGATATATAACTTTTTAGTTTGTTCAAGAACATCATCTCTTTTAGCAAGCTTAGCTTTGACACTTTCTAATTCTTCCATTAGTATAGTGATGAAGAGTTTGGTTTTAGGATCAAGATTTCTAGTCAATTTAGCATATTCTTTAACATTGCTAGACTCTTCATCACTAGACTCACTAAGTTCACTACTAGAGGCATCATTAGGAGGTGGATAAGGAGATTTTCTTTTGGGTTTTACCTTCTCATGCTTACCCATAAGGCAAATGTTAGAGGTTTCATCATCATGCAGACATGTTGTTGAAGAGTCTTGGTGTGCAGGATGGCTGTTGAATAGCTACTGTTGCAATCTTCTCATCCTCATCACTTGACTCTTTAGTTGAGTCCTACTCATGCCTAATGTGAGATTCTCCTATGTTCTTGTACCTTCTCTTTCCATCATGCTTGCTACCCTTTTTGTCCTTCTTTTGTTTGCTATCTTTTTATCATGAGGACAATCAGCCATAAGTGCTCGGTGCTGCCACATCTGAAACAAGTTCTCTTCTTCTTGTTTGGGAATCTTCTTTGCACTAATTTGTAACCATTCTTTTTTATTCTCTTGCTGAATTCTTTTATGAACAATGACATGTCTTCTATTTTCCTGCAATCAGCCCCATTGTCTTCACTTTCACTTGATGAGGAAGTTGTATCTTGACTTTGATGAACTTGCTTGTCGTCCTTCGGCTGATTTGCTGGAACTTGCTTGCTGCCATGTTGCTTGCTTGAACAGTCATGCTTGCTTGAGTAGCTATGCTTGCTTGACTTGTTGGCCTTGAGAGCAACTTCCTTGACCTTCAACCCATCAATCTTGGCTTGCAACTCACCAAGTCTTATTCTCTCATTTGCTTCTTCTCTTTGCATATCAAATGTCAACAATCTTCCAAGCACATCATTTGGAGTGAAGTGCTCAAACTTCTTCTTGTCTCTAATCAAGGTGACCACAGTTTTATTTCTTAATGTGTATGCTTCTAACATTATTTTCATTACTCTGTGGTCATCAAGCTCATCACCACCAAGACCTCTAATCTTTCCAACAAGAACCATCAGCCTATCAAACATCCCTTGAGCATCCTCATCTTCTTTTCTGACAAATCTATTTAACTTGGCTAACAATATGTCAATTCTAGCTCTTCTCACTTTGTCAACACCTTCATGTGCAATAGTTAAAGTTTCCCAAATCTGTTTTGCCACATTGACATTCATCACCCTATTGTACTCATTTCCATCTAGAGCACTAAGAAGAATGCTTGTAGCTTGACTATTGAATTGTGTGGCCAAAAACTCATCACTTGTTGGGCTTTTAGGATCTTCTGGTGGCTGGAATCCTTTCTCCACAATCTCCCAAAAGCCTTGGTGAATACCTAAAAGATAATTTCTCATCAAGTGCTTCCACTTGGCAAAGTTTGTCCCATTGAAATGAGGCAACTTTCCCACGGGCACATTAATGAAAGACTTGCGATCACGGTTAGACAAATGAGAATAATTATAGGATATGGATGCATATTTCTTGGTGTTGCTGCTGCCCTTATCCTTGCTATCCTTCTTTTTGCCCTTGCTCTTCTCTTTCTTGCTGCTCTTGGAGGCATGGTATGAGACATCATCATCACCATCATCCGAGCTACTAGAGAGCTCACTAGATGACACATCATACTCAACCTTTTGCTTTTTCTTTTCTTCTTATATAGCTTTTTCTCTTGTTGTTCCTCTTTTAGCTCTTAGCTCTCTTGTGAGTCTTCTAGCTTCTTTTCTACCTCTCTTTTCTTCAAGCAGCTGCTGCTCTTTTCTTTTCTCTCTAGCTTCTTGTTTCTCTTTTCTTCTTCTTCTTTTCTCAGGATCAGTGGTCTTTCCACCACTCGCCGTTGACATGGAAAGATCACTACTGATATCATCAACATGTACACCATCTATGTGATCACGGGCTCCCTTGACGCACTTGCATGCTCCATACTTCACGCGGTGAAGCGTATACGAAGCAACAAGGCTCCGTTACCACTTGTAGGATCTCTGGAACAGCAAATGGCCTAGAGGGGGGTGAATAGGCCCGTAAAAATTCAACCTGAACCGAGATCAGAATCATGGGCGGCACTGCCGCTCAGATCGAGCGGCACTGACGCATAACAATAAAAGCTTAACTGAATCTAAAACTTTGTAGAAAGGATATAGATATAGATAGCAATATACTAATACGATATGAAGCTCAGGTTCAGCTCGAAGACTGAACACCACAAAAACTCAGAATATTAAAGGATCTAACTTCCAAGACCTAAATAGCAACCCAACAACAATAATGAACTGTAGAAAAGTAAAGCTTGAGCACACGAGACACAGTTATTTATCCTATGGTTTAGCTTGCCACCAAGGCTTGCCTAAGTCCATGTTGTTGAAGAAGCCACCAAAGGCTTGAGCTCACCACTAAGGCTTGCTTGCTCGTCGATCTCAAGTCAAGAGAGTGAACTCTTGAGATGAGGGGTGAGTTTCTTTGCTGTGAGTATGAGGTTACAAACCTCCCAAGGCTGCCACATGAGTTGAAAGCTCAAGGGCGATGCCTAGCCAGCTAGGAGCAAGCTCCAAGAGTAACAAACCCTAGAACCACTGGCCAAACGTGAACCAAATGCTCAGACTTTGAGAATCAGTGGATCTGCACTCCGATTGAGTTTCGCTGCCTTTTCTCTCAAGTTTTGATGGTTGGATTCAGAGATCAGCTAGAGAGAGGTGGGAGCTTCAATGGAGGAGAGAGGAAGAGCTCTTGGTCTGTCTGAATACGAAATGAAGCGCTGGAGGAAGAAGATGACCGTTATGGGCCGAGCCTGGTGATACAAATACCATCAGAGGCCCAACGGTTATCTTCCAGCGGCACTGCCGCTCATTAATGAGCGACACTGCCGCCCATACCAAAACAGCCTAAGTGAAGTCAGATTTTGGCTGGCTGATTTGGTTGGGAAAGAGAATTCTGTTATGAGATTTTGAGCATATGGTTGCACACTTTGACCAACTGTCCTAGGACCCCCTTAATAGAATGGCATTTCCTAAACTCAAGATTTAAAGGTAAAATGAATTTAAACTCCTTGAGTCCAGCAAGCCATCCTTTTGCAGTATGGGGTACCTGCAACCTGTTCATCATCCTCAATCTCAAAAACCTGCTTGTCATCTTGATAAATCTCATTAGTCCCCTAATTCGGTGGTCATCAACACCAAAACCCACAAATGAGCTTGATTGCACTTATAGTCTCTACTACCATGGCGCCCAGGAACACGGTCACCATCACATCAGAGCCTACCTAATGCACTAGATTCCTTCAACAACCGCAACCACCCCATCTTCGACGACCTATGCCAAGCAATCAAGGAATGACGTGAGCTGAAGACAATTGCGTCAACCATCAAAAATGGAAAAGCAATGAACATATGGCGTCTTGACGATGGACTCATCTTCTTCAACGATCGCCTATACATCCCAGCAACAACACCACTGCTACAGGATCTTCAAATGCTAGCAATTGGAGGACATCAACAACCAACATCTTACCAATTCAATGGGATGCCTTCATTCATGCTACTTCTAGTGCCGTGGCCAAAGCATCACTCAGTGAAACCAGCCACCACGGTATTCATGGACAACGAGGGTCACCTACTCGCCAGGATTGAAAACACATCGATCACCTTAGATAGAGACACTGGCCGCCATCGACTCCTTCCCAATGTCGTGGACACTGACTCCTTCTTGTACGGTGACATGGTCGACCTGACACTTGACCCAATAGTGTGGATAACCCGAACAATTTGGCGCCAATTGCCCTTGATCATCGAATCCAACACCAGAAATTACATCCGTCGCTTCGACAACCCCCCAAAGGTAATGGTTGCATTCAAAGTATATGCATCAGTCTACAAGCACATCCTCTGGGCAGTACAAGGCGAACCACACAAGGGACCAGGGACGGATAACTGCACCTACCACCTCTTCGGGAACATAGGTGACCAACAATATTTCTCCGACTTCGGGCCGCTTCACAACAGAGAGAACATCACCAGCAATGATCCAATGGAAGGCTACCTTGAATGCTTCCTGGAACAACTTCCGACAACATCAACACTAACCCCCTTTGGCATTGACAATTGGTCCGTATTTCGCCATGTGGACGCGTCAAGTGGAAAAGGGGGAGGCGCTGTAACAAATACAACGCAGGCCCAAGAGAAAGTAGAAGAATTTGGGCCAAACCCGGGCCGAGAAGGGAGCCCAGCCGCCGCCACCACCGCAGGGCACGGGCAACACGTGGAGCAAGGGGTGTAACCCCCTTGCCGCCGCAATCTGTCATCCAATCGGTTTCCTAAATTAGATCTTCTAGAAATAGAAATAGTTGGGCAAATAAAAGGAAGGGTCAAATTGTAAAAGGAGAATCTATATTATGAGGATCTCCTAGTTTGCTTAGGAGTCAAGCTAGTCCAATTATAAATAGGAGATGTAAACGTCTTGAGTCACGCAATAAAGAAAAGGGGTCTTTCCCTTATCTCCTTCCTCTCTCTCCCTCTACCCCCTGCGCCGCCGCCCCCACACCCGCGCGCCGTCGCACGCCGCGCCGCTGCCTACCGCCGGGTTCCCAACCGGCCACGTGGCCACCCCCGTCAGGCTCCTTACACCACACCATCCCATCAAGTGTGGGATCTATTATTAGGTCATTACACAAGACAATCGTTTCATCTGCAACTGCAATTGGTATCAAGTTCTACATAATCTTTCACAATTGATGTTCTGCAGTGGGTGAGCATGACTAGATGGATAAAAACTTCCATTTGGATTCCTGAATCATATCTGCAGAGGTATAAATACTTCCAAGAAGCAACACAAACATGTAGATGGATCAAAAGTACAATAGAAATAGGAAGTACGTGGAGAAAAAGGATGTTTCAAAGAATATGCGCTGATCTGTCAAAAATTCCCTAATAATACACATAGAGCAAAAATTTCTTTTCGGCTTGTAAACATCTGAGTGAGCCGACTTGATCAATCCGTCATCCTGCTGGAAATGGAAAGTATATCTGATTAGTTTTCATTCGAGCATGTACTCAGGTTCTGCAATGATTATCATCTTATTTTATAAATGATAGTGCTTCAGATCTTTGGGTGAAAATCATAACCTGAATGGCCTCTGGCTTGCTACAGAACACGCATTGCTCTTGGTACCAGTACCATTATAAGTTCATCGTATCTAATAGTTTTTTCCCAGTTAGGATCTAAAGCATTTCTCCACATCTTATTACATTTATGATGTTATTACAACAAAGCAAGAGCATTTGGACTTTTGCAAGTCAAATAAAACGTTAGAAGTTCTAGCATTAACTCTAGCAGTCATGTCAAATTCACTAGAAAACTCCACATTAGAGCTGAAATACACAAAGCAACTTTAGAGTCAATATGTAACTCGTCTATTTTGGAGAGGACAGGGATATCTGGATGGACATAATTTTGACATAGATTTATCATTTAAGAGAACAGCCGCAAATGATTACCTGATTATGAACTGGAGTACCAGTATGAATGGAAACAACATCAGTCCTGATCACAAACTGATGCCAGCCAAGTCAAAAAGCTTCTCAGCCTGGTCAGGGAAGAATGTTATAAATAGATAGGCACCTGCACATGAGTGGCCATAAGATAGGGTGATGAGCTGGTCCATTTGGTTATTTCTCAAAGAGTGTAATCCAATAATCTTACTGATCAGTACAGTCCCAAGGACTACTGAAATCTTCCCTTGGATGGTCACAAGGCCAGCTTTCCCCGCGTTCTGCAACTCACTTTTTCCGACAGATTCAAATGTTCCTGTAAAATTATTTTGAGCTATATGTTACAGCTTGAACTCTAAAACACCTTGGAGCAACAAATTCTGTGAGCTTATCAGTTTGGTACCTGGCTTCACTGTCTGAAGACCTGATGTGATGCATGCAATATTTTGGAAGCCTTCTTTCTCCAGTGCATCTGCAGCGGCTGCTGACCTTCAGCAGACCAAGGGAAAACCAAATCAATAATAGATACGAGATCATCCAACTACCCAATAAAAAAACTCGACCTGCAGGACTACTCAATAATCACATTATGGTATGAATGATATTCTCCCTCTAGTTGCAAATACAGGTCATTCTAGGATTTATTTAGGGTCAAAATTCTAAATGTCCGCCATCAAAATGTAGATGACTATATATGTTGAGAACATATAGGTTGTGTTTGGGAAGGCTTTTCTTCTTAAAATGGAGTCTTATATATATTAAGAACATATAGGTTGTGTTCGGGATAGCTTCTCTTCCTAAAATGACTCCGACTTCCAAACAAATATTGTGCACTGCAGTATGGAGCAGTTTTTCAGGCTTCCCAAAATTGAACTGGAAGCTGGTGGAGCCCGAATATTAGCTTCACCAGCTTAGGCTCTTTTGGATACTATATATGGAGCCGGAGTTGAAAGAAACCCTCTAAAGATGGTCCATACAATTGGCTTTTATTACTTTTAAATTAAAAAGGCTTTTATTTGAAATAAATAATATTTGATAGATACAGCTAGTCAAATTGTTAGTGGAGACGTGTTAATGCCGAGACAACTTGTAGATGCAATCATAGGGAGTACCTGCACCTTTTAGCTCGATTAAATGTTTAATTTGCTTGCTTAACATGTTCCTTAGTCCTGACAAAGGAACTTGATGACAAAATTGTTGGGCCACAAACCTGAGACCTTCCTGGCAGACAATCAGCACCTTGCTCTCCGGCGAGAACTTGTCCTTGACTGTCCTGGTGAAGTCCGGATTGAGCTTGGTGAAGGGCAGACCGAAGAAGAGCCCCGCGAAGTTGTTGTGCAGCTGGCGCTTCACGATTGTCCCTTAAAACAAATCAAAAATTAACGGTACACACAATTTTTGATTTGTTATTAAGAAACTCCTCCCAACTCAATTCAAAGTACAAGAAAAGCATAACATTGCTTGCAAGAAACTCCTCCCAAAAAAATGTAGAAATGCAAGGTCGTTAGATGTTGAGTTGAGATGGTGGCACCGGCAGTAGTTGTCTGCGTACCAATGTCGTTGTCTTGGTTCTCAATGAAGAGAGGCACATGTGTAGAGGACTTGATGTGTGCCCTCTCGCGCTGCATCCTGTCCCTGATGTCCAGCACCGTGTAGCCCTCCTCGTCCACGAGCCTCTTCGCCTCATCGGCGCCCACGAAGCTCACCTCCGCCCGAACCACGGCGGCGCAGGAACTTCTCCTCCTCCCCCTCCTCAGGCTGATTCCTGCAGGTTCCCCATCCTGCCTGATCCTCACGGCTATCCAAGAACTTCTGACAACATGCAGACAGATTCGATTATTCAGGTTTCACTGTTTCACAATAATCACATACTGAAGAATGAGGAGGGAGAGTAGAAAGGGAGAAATCTTTTCACCTGAGAGTGAGAGGAGAGAAAGCACTGGATAGGCCAACCACTGCCATTTTTCCGTTAACGGTTTCACTTGATTTTTCTTTTCTTTTTTGAGATTTTTGGTTATGAAATGGATTTTTTTCTAGAGATTTTGTGAGCGTTTTAGGGGGAAAGTGAAGCTGCAGAAGCGAGAGCGCAGCAATGGATTTGCTGCAAGCGCGAGAGGGAGAGGAGGGGATATCCAGGGAACCAATGGGATCACGCCACACTGGATCCATGAGAGAGTTGAGGGGCCAGGTGGCATGCATGGATCTTGTCCTGATTCCCTGTGTCTTTTGGACATTAGTGCTGAATATACCACCGGCCTGGTAATGTTTCGCCAGATCTTCTATGTGGCTCAGTCCACAAAAATCTTGACAGACTATTTTTAGGAAATTATTATTTTTTTCAGCATGAATGAAGAGCAAACCAAAAACAATAATAATCTGTGACAATCATATAAAACATAGAAGAGTAGAAGGTAACTATATATATTCTGAAGCACAGGAAGGAACAACAAATAAGATCTTAGATGGAACACAGAGGAAGAAAAACATGCACTAATTCCATATAAAATGTTAAAAAGACAATTTGCAGCACAGATTCAGAATTTTGTGGAACCTGATGGTATCTTAACAGTCTAACCAGTGACTTCGACATGCAGATTCACCGAAAACCTAGCACCAGATGAAAATGGCAGAAAGTACTCTGCAAACATGTGTTTGGCTTTCAGACCAGGACTGCTGGGAAGTATATAATCTACGAGGCTACTACCTCTATTATGAACATACTATGTCTGCGTGCCTATATCAATGGATAAGAAACTCTTCTCCGTCCCCAACACCTACTCTACTGGCATTTCTTTAGAGATGGGACTCCTCTGAAACAGATACTGCTCTTCCATTTCACAGGGTGGCTAGTGGTTGCCTTTTTCTTCATCATCAGTAGTTTTCATTCCGGTGACATCCAGCAGTACAGATGCCAAAGCGAGTGCAGACCCTGAAAAGAATGCTCTCTGGAAGCTCCCAACTGCACAAAGCCACAATGCAAGATTGACAAGTTAGTATATTACTTCATCAAACAAGATGATAATTGTGTAATGCACAAAGGGGGACAATACATATGAGAACCATCAGTGGAAGTGGAACAGTAACCAGAGTAATATGTCAACAAGTGGCCTCCTTCCCATGAATCATGATATCTAACACGCAAGAATACGTGTAACTAAATCAAAATTTGCAGTGAAGCATTGGCTAATGTTTCATCTTGAATTTTTTGATGTGGTAGAATAGCTTCCTAGACCTTCTGTAACACACATGATTGATGATTCTATTATCAAGAAGTGCATACAGCAAATCTAATTCCAAAGTAACCTTTGTGGCATGTCATTCTCACCAACGCAATTAAATTAAACAAGAAATTAAGTCCCTACATAGCTCGAAGCTAATTCCTACTATGCAGCATAAGAAATTTCTGAAGCATGAAGCACCAAAGACAATTGTGGTAACAGGTGTTAAGAAATCAATAGAGAAAGTTCAAGTAAAATATCATCGACAACAAATCACACAAACAAAGGAGTTTATTTTTACTATAAGTTCAGGCTAGGCATAATAACTGGAGCAAGATAAATGTCTTACCTCTGAAACCCAAAACAGCACCAGCAGCAAAACCAGCAGCAACACCATTAACCATGTCCTTCATCCTGTACCTTGCAAGAGCCTGCTCGATGCCTACAAATGAAGCTCCAGCAACCGCTAAGTATGCTGCAGAATGCCCACACACCTTGGTAGTTCTGATCAGCTGGGGATACTTGACGTTACTGCCAACCGGAGGCCCATCATGCAGCAAAGAATTTAGCGCACCATACACACTGCCAAAAGCTAAACCGATGCCTGCAGTCTTGACCGTCTTCATGACAATCGCATCATCCACCAAACCTTTCAAGTTAGAACCCTCCATGCTCCCTGTCAACCAGAGAAATAGTCCAATAAGAGAATGAGGAGAAAGGATAGCAAGTTCAATCAGCCAAAGAAACATATCAAGTCAACAGAACAATGACAGAAGCCAGAATCAGTATGATCTTATGCTTTCAGAACAGTATTATGAGAGAATCCAGTTATTTTAGTGTTATGTTCTTGACAGTGCATAACAATGATATAAAATACCTTATTTACATCTGGCTTCAAAACAAAAGGCACTGGACTATGAGCAGTTCCCAATAAGTTCAAGGAAAATATAAGCCCTTGAACATATGAAAAGTTCTCCTGTATGAACATGGTACACACTAATAGATAGATAAATAAATATTGTAGCACCTTAATTGCCTAAGACATGGACAACACACATTTTACACAGGCAAACATATCCAGAAAATAATCTCTGTAACTGGAAGTAATTTTGATACACACATAATCCTGAAAACTCTAGGATTTCAACATGTGTATGTTCCTCGCAACTCTGGATTTTATGAACAAGTGTATAGTATTTTGTTCTTTCAAACAAGCAATGCAATACTGACAAACAATCCCCCAGTGAAAATATGAAAAACATCAAAACACACCAAATTTTCAGGAGTATGCTAAATTTAACAAAAGTTGTTAGAAAACCAACATTAGGTACCATACACGAAGTGAAAGAAGATTATCATTTGCGCCTGACAGATTAAAAGGCCAGACTTGTGTACAGCAAATCCAACTCGCTAAAATTCAGGAATTGGTAACAAAGCAAAACATCACCACTTGATTGGATACCAACTGACTGAAATGCTGAGCAAGTGATCCATGTAACCAAACCGTCACACATGTAACTAAAATAAAATTAGACTAAACGTTCTTGGACGGTTGGATTAAACAACAGGTTACAAGAAGCTAATGCAAAACAGATTGTATTCAGCAACTACCACAATAGTTGGCATATACTTGGGGAAACAAATGAAAACGAAACAATTATCCGATCATCAACGAATCTCAGGAGCGCACACCATACCCGATTTTTGGGACCATGAGTAACCGAGTCTGAACCCACAAAACATAAACGGGTCTGGGCGCTCTCGATCGAGGACAAAAACAGAACCCTATGCGCTTAGCATGGCGGAATCAATCCAATCCAAGCAAGCAAGCAATCAGTTACCGCACAGGACGGACGGACGGAGGAAGGAAGGGAGCGGACCGTGAGACGAGTATCGGCCGGCGGGGTGTGTGTGTGTGTGTGTTGGGGGGCGGGGGGGTGGATGCAGGCGGCGTTGTGCTCGGCGGCGACGCGCTGGGAGCCTGGCCTGCCTCCGTCGTTAGCGTCTGTTTTTAGGATACCCCGCTAGCGTATTTCGTATACTGTATATATTTTATTTCTTCAGAAGATCGAGTTGGATATTTGTTAGTATCGGACATAAATATGAATTTGAATTTGACTCGTTTACAAATACAAATAAACATCAGATACATGACGAGCGGATACAGATAACATTTTTCCAAACATTTGTTTTTTTTTTTTATGGGAGGGGGGTTTTCAAACATTGCGTTAAGCAATAAACCACACGTATCACACGTTTGCAATTGTTCAAAACGTTATTCAATTCAACTGCCTACAATTTTATAATTCTCAAAATTATCTGGGATTAAGACCTATGTTTAAATTTATACCAAATCATTTAGTTTTTTCTCAACTTTCAAACTGTTGCTACCAAAAAATTTACATTAACCGACTATTTGCATTTTCTCAATTTACTTTTAGCTCTTATGATATCAAGTGAGGGTAGAATTTGGAATTCGTTCATCTATACTTCTAAATTTACGATAATGATAGGTGATAGGACCAGGATGTCCACCAAAAAGGACTTTAGCAATTGGCACCCCACGGATATCCACCAAATGTTTAGTGTCTGTTTGGAACGTGTGAATGTTTTCTATTTCTGTGTTTTTCCGGTGATATTGAATTGATCTATGTGCACTTCAGTGTGGTTCCTGCCAAATGTTTGTGTTCAAAATAAGCCCCTTCATGTATCTTGGACTTTTGCGATTTCTCGGGTCATAGAAAACTTGAAGCCTAAAACTCACACAGTCACGTCCTCTTTTTTTTTGGCAAACTGTAACGTCCCGTCTCCTCGAGGTCAGGCTCGCTTATATCCAGCCGCTTATCTAGTATATAGACTGTCCTCACAGATCAACACTAGTCTTTTCTGCGCACTTTGTCCTCACTCATGCGCCATAGGCCCGCTTACATCCGGCCGCTTATCTAGGATATAGACTACCCCACAGACCACACCTGTCTTTTCTGCGCACTTTGTCCTCACTCGTGCGCACCCAGCAAGGCTTCCCGGTCAGTCATCCATCCCTAAATTGCTCTAAGCCAAGCACACTTAACCTCAGATTTTTTTAGTGATGAGATTCCAGAAAAGAAGTTATAACTTGTTGGTATGAATATCCTATTAATCCTATTAAGCCCTGAGCCGGGGTGTTACATACTCACCCCCTTAGGAGACCGAAGTCCTCGTCGGTCAACCCCAGACCAGGAACGTCCCCTCTTGTCCATGTCCGTGTGTCCAGTGCCAGCGCATGTGTCATGCTGTGTGACCACTCCGGATCCACACCAGCCATACACACCATGCCTCAGCAACTGACACACGCTCCCGTGAAACCGCAAGGGTCGGCTCTGATACCATTTGTAACGTCCCGCCTCCTCGAGGCCAGGCCCGCTTACATCCGGCCGCTACGTCCATGTGTCCAGTGCCAGCGCATGTGTCATGCTGTGTGACCACTCCGGATCCACACCAGCCATGCACACTGTGCCTCAGCAACTGACACACGCGCCCATGAAACCGCAAGGGTCGGCTCTGATACCATTTGTAACGTCCCGCCTCCTCGAGGCCAGGCCCGCTTATATCTGGCCGCTTATCTAGGATATAGACTGCCCCACAGACCAACACTAGTCTTTTCTGTGCACTTTGTCCTCACTCGTGCGCACCCAATAAGACTTCCCGGTCGATCACCCATCCCTAAATTGATCCAGGCCAAGCACGCTTAACCTCGAAGTTCTTTAGTGATGAGCTTCCGAAAAAGAAGTTACAACTTGTTGGTACGAGTATCCTATTAATCCTATTAAGCCCTGGGCCGGGGTGTTACATATGGTATCGGAAAGGCGTCGAGACCTTGAATTCAAATTAAGGAAGACGAAGAAGGAGTTGTTCAAGTTAGAGAGAACTTGAGGATCGCTCAAAGCCGACAGAAGTGCTACGCTGATAAAAGGCGTCGAGACCTTGAATTCAAAGTTGGGGACTATGTCTATCTCAAAGTGTCTCCGCTTCGTGGTACCGTCTGATTCCACGTGAAAGAGAAACTAGCCCCAAGGTATGTTGGCCCTTACCACATATGTCAGAGAGTAGGAAAGCTCGCTTACAAACTTGAACTACCCCCACAGTTAGCAGGAGTACATCCCGTATTCCATGTCTCACAGCTACGCAAGTGCTTGAGGGTACCAGAAGAAGAAACAGTTCCTACGGATGTGCTTGATATCCAAGATACTCTAGAGTACAAAGAGCACCCCATCAAGATTTTGGGTTATGACACCAAAGAGACCCGACGCAAATCTATCCCTATGTGCAAGGTTCAATGCAGCAATCACACTGAACGTGAAGCAACGTGGAAAGATGAGAATCAACTGCTGCTACAGTATCCTTACCTCTTCGAAGGGTATGTCACTTCTTAAATCTCGAGGTCGAGATTCTAGTGAGGGGGAAGGATTGTAACAACCCGAAAATTCGAGCTATAAAATTTTTCTCAAAAACCTATGAGTGATGTTGTGTCATGTAGAAAAGTTCTACACTTGTTGCACAAGTACCACATGCTTTCATCTTGTAAACCCTAACTCATGCATCCATGTTGCATTTTAATTTACTTATGATTTGGTTTTTATTTTGAATTTATGTGTGCTAATTAAAATGAAACCATAATATTAATTTTCACAAATAAATATTAAGGAAATAATACCCTAACAAATATAAAGGCCTAGTATGCCCACTACTTTATTATTCAAAATTGGAACATCACATATATATATGTAAGTATATATATAAAGGTATTTGGAAAATATATAGAAAAAGTGAAAAAGAAGAAAAAGCAAAGGAGAAACCAGCCGGCCCAGCAAGCAACCAAGCCCGTCATGCTTCTCTCCCTCTCCCTCTCTTTCTCTCCGCGCTCGACTAGCCCAGCAGGATGGCCCACGAGGCCCAGCAAGCAGCCGCGCTGCTCCATGCCTAGTCACACAGCCGAGCCGTTGACGGGTGAGGACTGGCTGTCATACCTTTCCCCACGGTCCCCCACCGGCCGTTCGCGCCCAACGTCACCAGTGTCAGGCGCTGTTTCCCCACGTCGCTCCTAAGAAAAGCGCCCTGGCCGCTCGATCCCGACCTGCCCCTCATCAACGCACGCGAGCACGGCACCTGGCCCGACCAGCCGACAGCGAAATGCCCATGGCGCGGGCATTTTCCTCTCGCGCACACGTGCACATGCGCTGCCGCCGCGGTGAACTCTGCCGTTGTAAAGCATTTCAGCACCCAACCCCTGCTAGCCCCTCTCACTGACTTCCTAGACCCCAACCGAGCCCCACCAGGTGACCTGGAGCCCTCCCTGGCCGCCTGAACGAGCTCCCTCGCCCGATCATCGTCTGCCGGTCACCTACCACTGCGGCTCCCCTATAAAACCACGACCACACCGTCCTAGGGCTTCCCAGCCGCCGCCACCACTCTGGTGGTTTCCAACTCGCCACCAACCAACTCAATTGGAGGAGAAGGGGGAAGAAAGGAGGAGAAGGGGGCGGGGAAGAAGGCACCGTCGCTGGAGAAGACGAAGGACGCCACCGTGCCGGAGCCATGCTGCTGCGGAGCCGTCGAGTCAAGGAGCCGGAGCGGAGCCGCGAGCGCTGCTGGAGTAGGACTTGTACGACAGCTCCATCCTTGTCAACGGCGGTGAGCGCTGCCGTGTACCCCTCTTTCAACCCCTTGCCCTTTGCTTCTCGGCCATGGCGCTCGTATCGAGCGCGTAGGCCAAGGCCTCACCCAGCCTACATGGATACACGCACACACACACACGGACCGGCATAAGCCCCAAGGACCACGGCATCGGGAGGATGCCGGACCGGAACGCCGCCATGCCCATCGCCACGCTGCACATCGCCGCGGCGAGGCCACCTTGCTACCCTATCACCGAGCCTCGAGCCGCCTTGTGCGCACGCTAGCTACCTGGACGCTGCATCAGAGGACCGTCTACGCTCGACCATGCCGTCGCCATGCCGCTCCGGAGCACCGCCGTGGAGAGGGTGCACTGCTCGTCTCTGATCGCCTCGTGGAGCAAGAAGACGCCGGAGAGCTTTGCCGTGCAGTGCTGCACCGAGCCGAGGAGAAGATGGAGGCCAGGGAGCCTCCTAAGGTGTCATGCCACGCACCACGGTCATACCGGAGCTCCACCATGGGAGTTGCTGCCCGCGCGAACTTCGTCGCGGGTTGAGGTCGCTGTCGACGCTGCGAGAGTGTATTGGGTGACCCCAATCGCGCTTTTGTGCCCTGCCTTGGTTTGGAATCAGACGTAGTTAGTCCGCAGCCGTGCGCCATCACCGTCGACCCGCCGCTCGCCGTGGAGCACGCTGCTAGGAGCCAAGCTTCTGCCTTGAAGGCCACCTCCGTGATCGCCGTAACGACCTGAAGCCGATGCGCCAGATGATGGAGCTGAAGGACCACTAGAGCGCAGGAATTGGAGGAGGACGTCGCCACCGTTGAGCCATGCCATCAGGTTGGAGGAATAGAGAAGGGGACGAGTTTGGGAGAAGGATGGTGGACGCGGTCCACTGAGCCAGAGGCGCTGCGCGTGGGACCAAGCGGGGACGGTGCACCACGGACTGGCTTGTGGACCACAAGGACCCAGAGGATGATCCATGGACGCAGTCTACGTGGACCAGAGTCACTGCAGATGGACCCCACACAGGGGCGGTGTACCGTGAACCAGCGCCGTGAGCTGAGCCCGTTTGAGATCTGGACTAGTGACGTGGCAGCACCGGAGTGTGCCATGTGGCGGGCCAAGCCCGGCCCATATCCGGCCCACTTGGCCCATTAACAGCCCATTAACGGCTCGACAACGGCCCAGTGGGGCCCACCTATCAGTTGACCGTTGACCGTTGACTGATGACGTCAACAGTGACGTCACCCTGGACCCACATGTCAGGCAATCGTTGACCTAGTCAATGCTGACATCAGCATGACATCATCCACCACGTCAGCTGCTGTGTTGTCTCTGTTGGACCCGCACGCGACACGTGGACCAATCCCGTGATGCCACGTGTCAGCACAGAATAATCCAGTCCTTTTATTTTTCAAAAAATGGTTAAATCTTTGAAAAATCATAACTAATTCATACGAGCTTAGAAAATTATGATCCATATATCCAAATTTTCTATAAATCGAGCTCTACCTATTTTCGCTATGTTTGAGTGCATTTGGATCTTCTATTTTGTATTCGTTCTTTGTGCTAATCTATAGGGGTCGCTTATGCGACCATTAAATTCTCGGTTACAGGGTCGAGCGAGGACAGGTCTGACGACAGTGACTACCAGGAGAAGTCCGACAGCTACTTCAGTGAAGGTGCCACATCTCACCCAACCTCGTAGATCCCATTACGCATGGCAAATGTAGCATGGCTAGTGCTTTAATTTTCTGTTGATATATAATGGGTCGCCTGTGCTAGGATTGCATGGTAGATTATTACTTGATGAGCCTTACCTTGTTGTAACATATCACCTGCTTACCCACTGTTATGTTAGCCACTGGCTTATCTGCTATATTTATTCATATATACCTCACTCGCTTACATTTTGATGCAACGTGATGAACCTTGGGAGGGCCTCGAGTGTGCTTTGCTTGATGTGAGTGTGTGTTGATGGGTCAGATGAGCCTGTGAGCTGATGATGCTGTATCTGGGTTTGGGGTAGAGCTTACAGCAGGGAGTAGGGTGAGGGTTGAGTCGATCGAGTCGGGATCTACGACGAGCTTATGGAGCGAGTCTTGCCGGAGAATGGATCTGGACATTCCCATGAGTGACAGTCTGTGGCGGACTAACTCAAATGCGTTGGAGAGTCCTGGGTGGAAGCCTTTGAGGGGTGGAAGCCAAGAGGAGTGTGCCATGGTAGCACGTTAAAAGGGAACCCTGATGAAGACATCCTGGCTTGGTCACACTTAGGAACTGCTGCGCTGGTATCTGGACCTTAAGAATCTCTTGCTTTCCACTCGCTTCCTATGGGGGGAGACGGCCGAACCGCTGATAGATTGATGCCACTACTGCTAGGCGAGTAGTGTTAGGGAGGTATATGCATGGGATGGAGCTAACACCCTACCAAGACGATCATGGCACCCTCTTCGGGAGTGGGTACATGGCATGGCATCCTCTTCGGGAGCGGATACATGCTCTCTTCACAGTTTTAGTGATCCAGAGCTGGATGGTAGAGTGGCATCGTTCTATGACAGTAGGCGTCCGAAATTTGCCTAGGTGGTGATCAACACCGATGATGGTTATCTAGTAGATTAGTGAAACCTCTGCAGAGTGTATGGTTGATTGATCGATAAATATGCCAATTCTTTGGCTATGGACCTTTCCTTAGGAGGATGCACCGAACTAGTGAGTGGAGTGTTCTACCTTCCCCCTGGTGTGATTTCCGGACGTGAGCCAGGTTGAGGGCTGCGGGCCACTGAGGCAAGCCAAGAGGGAGTTGGCTTGTCGACACGGGTCTGAGATGGTGTTGGAGGAGTTGGGATGGGGGTTCAGAGATGGATGGTGAAGGATGGTGTGGGTTGGGAATGTGTTTAAAACTTGATTACTATATAATTTATATACTGGACCGCTGCATAAGAAAATCCAGCCTTTATAGGATCCTCTTGTTACATCCATGTTTTACATCTAATTTCCACAAAGCAATGCATAGGGTGGGAGTGGCTAGTACATATCGTACTAAAAATTTGGTTTCAGGTTCAAGGAGTGAGTACTCATCTGGGGAGTACAACGTTTGAGAGTTTCGTACCTACGCTCAAGTTGGATCAGAGATGATAGCTTCTACACCTTCAAACTTTTAATTTTATGCTGCATGAACTCTGATTCCACCAAGTGGCGATGTAATAAGTTATTGTAAACCTCTCTATTGCACTCTTTTGTTCGATGTATGGATGATGATATTTAATTGTTATCGGGTAATATGATTTAAATGGTCATGTTATATTTTGACTCTGTGGATTTTTCTTTGCGGAAATCGAGGTCGTTTCACAAACTAGTTGTAGTTCTCGATCTGCATGATGCAACTTTGTTCACCGACAACCAAGCTATTGGCTTTATCCTAGATATTGGTCGTTGTGTCCTATCAATGTTGAAGTGTAGGACATTAGTCAACCAAGAAGCTAGCCACTAATCAAGATCCATAGAGATACTAACAATGTACTAGCTGATACGTTTGCTGAAAAGGCAAGATGAGTGTAGGCATCTAGAATGCATGCCTTTCTCTTGCCAAGTACTTCCTCGTTATCCAATGTAATATCAAGCATGTACTAGAAAATATAGATTGAGGTAAAATGATCCCTATCTGGCCATCTCGCTATTACATGTTTGTGATGCAATGAATATATTTAATTTTTAAATAAAAATTGAACAAAGATCCTATCTACTTCCTCTGTCCCATAACATTGGACGTTTTGCCATTAAAAAAGTTTCACAAAGAAAGACATTTTAGCTTGTACGGCGGGTAGCAGCCTACGCTATAGTAGGAAACCAGTCCATGCATCAGCTCTTGTTGGCCACTTGTAGGAATAGAAAAATATAAAAAAGCAAACGATGTGAGACATTCGTGAGAGGGACGGAATTGGATCGTCTAACTTCATGTGGAATGACTGTCTGCTGCAGTCAGCACATCTGTGCGTTGACTCTCAATCCGACGATAGCTCTTCTAAAGTTGCATGGCCTGCCCAAAGACAAGGCCCACACAACCCACCCAAGTCTGCTGGTGCCGATGCTGGTGGCCATAGCTCCCGTGGATAGGCCAAATCAACGCCATGGCCGTCGCCGTCTTCGCCGATGCGGTGCGCCGTGCCATATCCGCCAGCGCCACTCCATCCTGTCGCCATTCTCGCCGAGCATTGCGTTGATACCCGCCCAGCGCCGCTCCGTCAGCGTCCTCGCCGAGCGGCAGTCCTCACGGAGCGTGGCATCGTCCTCGCTGAGCGCTGCTCCATTGTTGTTGTCGTCAAGCGGCCGTCCTCGCTGCGCACCGCGTCGTCGCTGTCCCTTACCGAGCGTTGTGCCGTCGCCGTCCTGGAAGCTGTCGGTATGCAGAGTTTCCACCTCGCCCACCTTCTGCACATCTTCAGCCTGTACAGAGCTCGATCTCACAAGCTAGCTGTCTTAGAAGCTTTTCTGATGCAGGATGGATACTACAGGTTGTATCCAATTTGTGCCAGAACTAGTGCTTATATATTGTAGAAAAAGAAGAAAAAGCATGCAAATTGTACAGATTGCCATTGTATTGTAAATTGTCTTGGAACTGAAAAATTAATGCTTTGTTGTTCAGAGATGTTTAGAGATACAATTCTCTGAACTTTACACTTCAATGACAGATGTTTCATGAGGTTGTTCTCTAAAAGCTATTCTCCTAAACAATATATGTTCCAGGAGGCTCCAAAAGCTATTTAAAAAAGACATTTACATTGTAGCAAATGCCCATACTACTAGAAATCAGCAATAACATCATCTATGATTGCCCCCAACAAATGACATGGTTCAGAGAAACAATTGAGAGAATGCATTGATGGCCATGTATAGTTTTAAAAAAATGATGTATGAGTTTGAAACATTACTGTCAGTATCTGAGAGAAGCTGTTGATGGCCATGTATGGTGCAGACATTTCTTCCACATGCAAAGAAGTAGTAGGATCAATATTTTGCACTGGGGCTGCAGTGACATGTGCTGTTGTTGCTTCCTGTACTACTACTTCTTTTTCCTTTTTCTTACCTCCCTTCTTCGCAGTTTCTTGTCCTTCAAATAAAAGAATTTAAACTGAGCATGATCCCTTGAACACAGTAAAAAAAGCATCAACCATATTTTGGTTTATCACATACCTTTGAACCATTTTCTTTTTTATTACCTCCCTTCTTTGGAACTCAGCGCATCTTTTCAAACCAAGCCTTTTTGCGCTTTGAGGTTTTAGTTTCGACGACCTTTGTCTTTAAGCTTGCTGTACTCAACAAATCAATTGGGGGCGAACCACTTGTTGGAACATTGATTGGATTCACTACAGTATGAAAACTAGCAATTTCTTCTTCGACTTGCTTGCTAACCATGTCAAGTGCCTCGTTGACTAATTGGGGGTGCGGCAGCTGGATCGGCAGGCACAGAGAGCTAAATCGCTGGCCAACATCGGATGCGGAGCTGAGGGCGCAGATGCCGTGACTGTAGCAGACAGTCACTTTGGGTGAAGTTAGATGATCCGATTCCAAGAGGAGGCCATCACGCAAGAGGAGAGAGGGTAAGGCGAGGGAACACTGGAGTAGGGGCATACAGGTATTTTACCATTACTCTTGGTAGTTGTGTCCAGTCCCAAAATATCTAGCATTTTGGAACGGAGGGAGTATTTATGGTTAGTACAATTAAAGTCCGAGCTTTTGCATCAAGACAGTGAGAGCTGTTACACATGAACAGAACACTTGGCTTCGTTAAAAAATGTTTTTAACTTTTTGTAGTCAAGAAAGATTGATCCTGGTGACCTGCTTATTAGTAGGGCCGGCCAGTAGTATCAGAAATTGCTCCCTTGTACACTGGGACAACACTGTGATATTTTTTTTCTATTCTTGTACACTGGGACAACACTGTGATATTCTTTTTCTATTGGAGCGTAAAAAAGGTACTGAGCAACCTCCGTGTTGCTTCATTCAAACTAAAGAACTGAACCCCCTTTAGTTTTGCATGACAAAACAGAAAAGCGAAAACAATTGCTGATTAGTGGCAGAGAGATAAGGCAAAAGTGGTTCAGAAGGAGAATTTTACATATATTTTTTATTAAAGAAAAGTAATTTACTATGCTGCATATACAGATCTTTAATAATAATAAAATAAGAACTTTTCCTTACTAGAAAAAAAGAATTCTTTTGCAAAATTATACTCAAGAATAGTCAATATATCATCCACCAAAAACTTGTGAACGTTGGCAGTTTGAGCATCTGGATAGCATGAACAACAACATAGCGCTCTCGTTGGATCACTGTATATATCCATAATTTGAGATAGCATGCAATCTATCAAGTTCATTATTTCTTACCCCCAATCCGGAACTTAAAAATACAGGAAAATCAAAGGCAGTCAAATTACTCACTCAGCTTTGTGCAACGAATCAGAAATTCGCTTCCACAAGTTCAAATCAAATTTTGCTCAAAAAAAGTTCAAATCAAATTAATGTCCCACACGAGCTTCCGTTGTGCTCTGTTGGCCAAATAGCACTCATACTGTCACACAATCACAGTATCACACTAGCATTGCATGAATGACCCAGACCCTGGCTAGCTACCAAGTTGATCACATCACACATATGAACGACCAAGGCTTCCAGACTCCCAGTCAGGCTAGTAACGCGAGAGCCACCAATAACTTGAGATGCTCGATCGCCAAGCAGCACTCCACTCTCTCATGGCGGATCACCACCTGCTTCACTTCCCTCCCTCCAACGATCTCAAGCTCAGAGGCAGAGCTCAGCGCGAGCCACCAAACAAGGCCCTCCTCAAGATCCTCAGGATGAGGCGCTTCGTCCATGCCTTCGTCTCCAAGCACGCCGGCCGCGTCGCCATGGCGCTGGGTGACGCGAGGGCGACGCTCCTCGACCTTCTAAAAAAGAAGCGTGCTGCAGGCGTCGAGAGGAGGAGGAAGATCAAGAGGAAGCAGAGGGCGGAGACGAACAACAAGGATCCACCCTGCTGCTTTTTCGGCTGTGCTGAGATGCACCTCAACCTCCTCCCGCCGTCATGGTCATCGTCGTCGTCAAAGATGACGGCCGTCCTGGAGCCGCTTGAACCTGGGGTGTTACACTATTCCTACTATGATCCGTCCTGGAACACGGAGATCCCTCCTGAGCTGCACCTGCCACCAATCGCCGGGTATCCCAAGAGGCCTGACGAAGATGAGTATGGAATAATGGAAGGCGACAATGACGACGGAGAGGAAGATGGTGGAGGTTACCATGAGATTGATAGCCTTGCAGAGAGGTTCATCGCGAGGTGTCATGAGAGGTTCATGCTGGAGAAGCAGGAGTCATACAGGAGGTACCAGGAGATGCTGGCTAGAACCATGCAGTTGACTGAAATGACATAATGAATGCATGTGGTAATTTTTCTCAGGTTTTTTGTGACAATTTTTTTTATTAGTTGACCGCTGTATCTAGAACATTCTTGTTATGAGGTGGATGGAAATAACTGTAAGATGTAATTGGGGAATTCTTCATCGACTGTTTTATCTCCGGTTATGTAGGTTGCTGATTTATTGCAACCTTATAGGCTTGTTTAGATCGCATCACGTTTAATAAGGATATATCTCTCAAGGTACAAATCTTTGTATGATCCTTATAAAAAGTAGGTCATTCTCACAAAATATAATATAATTTATTAGAAAGAAATTGGAACGGTGACATGACTTGCTGCTTTTGCAGTAAGCCACAACTATTCAACACCTTTTCTTTTGAGTGCACTTATATCAAGTCTCACTAAAGATTTATATGGTGTTCAGTTTTAGTCCGTTCCTAAATGCCCAAAACTATTTTGATGATTGATGTCCCACTAAAGACAAATATTTTAAATTCGTGTCTACCGTGATTAAGCTTTTGGACATGTGGACATAACAATCAGCTGGATACTAACATAGGAATGAAGAGTGTAACAATGTAAGAATCCTTGGGCACGTGCACACCGTTGCCAAGCTTTTAGACACGTGGACATAACAATCGGCTGGATACTAACAAAGGAATGAAGAGGTTAACATTAATATAGGAGCGTTTGTGTCTATTGGCCTATCTTGGCTATCTTGCATGTTATCCTCAAGGGAATGCATTGCTTCGATCTTGAGTCCAATAATTGTTATGGTCCGAGGAGTAGAAGAAATGATGTTGATGCAAGCCAAAGAATGTGGCTATGTTTCCTCACATCATTTTGATGACCTTTTATTTCAAGAACTGAGTTATGAGTTAAATTTTGTTATGTAAATTGATTCTAGTCATTATGGTATAGGCTTCGGAGACGGCGGTGGCTTCTATCATCAAGGCAAGGCACTTTTAGCAACAGTGTCCCTATGGCGATGGCTACAATAGCCTTCCCTGGGCAGCCTCTCTACGGTGGTGGTGATGGTGCCATTCTTGCAGCGGCCTCACCTTGGGACCCCTCCCATGGTGATAACACCTTTGACACACATTGACAGTGAAGCCATTCAAAGGCTGGCTCAAAGCTACCCCGTTGCAACTACGTGACCACCTAGATCTGTTGATGCAAAAAGACGTTGGATCTGCAAACACACCGGGCTAATACCCAAGTTCGATATCAAGGCGTGCCAGTCGATTTGACCTGTTAATCGACAAGGATGATAAATTTGAATAAAACCCGAACGAGACGACAGCGATACGTCCGGACGTCAAAGCTCAGAAGGTATTCGATAACTGTTGAACAGATCAGACGAGACGACAGCGATATGCCCGGACGTCAAAGCCTGAATCGTGCTCGGTAGACGCGGAACCTGCAAGGTCGCCGGAGATCAAATTGATGCAGCCCATCGATTCTTGAAAGAACTCGTTGAAAAGGAAAAGGTACTGGTGACGAAGTCATCGAAAAGTAGATTGCTTGAAAAGTAGATAAAAGTAATAGATTTGTTGTATTTGATTGATTGACCTCTTCTACATTGCCTCTCGGTACATATTTATACCCTGGTACTATGAGTCCTAAACAGACACGACAAAGTATTACCTAAACAAGTCTTATCTCTAAGGAATAAAAAATAATGACTCGTACCAAGGTCGGACTCAAAAGTAAACTATTAAAATATTGGCATAAATATTGCCAGTTTCCTTATCCATTGCTTACGATGAAACCTCTATCGGCACGCTCCTCATCTCTGTAGATTCCATAGGCAAAACCCATCGATAATAATTCAGCTCTGCTTTCCACGTTCTTCAGCTCTGTTTTCCATTGGCAACCATGCCTCTCTCTCCATCGGCAACAGCCTTCCGCTCTCATCGGCAAGACCATATTTAACCTTCATCGGCAACCATCTGTCAGCCATACTTCAAAGCAAAGTAAGCTTAAAAGCACAACCACTCCCTTTCCGATCGGCACAGTTTTCGGCTTATATTGACACGTGTCAAAAACGGTGTCAACACATGCCCCCAATTTCGGAGTATAAAATATATTATGCGCCGAAATTTTCTCTGAGCTATGATTACCTCCTATCAAAATTACCTGTACAACTTCTCGATTATTGCGCACATAGGCACCATACCTATCCCGGCGCTTCGATTCACCCGCTGGTAATGAAGGACAAGTATGAAATACCCTTTTATTCCTGCATTTTACGCATCCATCCAAATACTGGGGTAATATTTCTTTAAATATTTTCCATTTAATGATCTGGGAAATATAACTCCTTCGAGGGTTTCTAAGATGTATGCGTTACCAGGAGCAGACTGATTTATCCGATAAGGACCTTCCCAATTAGGGGACCACTTGCCGAATTTTGAACTCTTAGTCCCAATCGGCAAAACCAATTTCCAGACTAAATCTCCATTTGCAAATTCTTTTATTTTCACCTTTTTATCATACCACCTAGCAACCCTCTTTTTATTTTCTTCGACGCTAATTAAAGCCTTTAGCCGATGACCTGCTAAATCTTCTAATTCATCTCTCATAAGCGTATCATACTCATCGGCTGTCAACTGATCCTGAGAAAATACACGCCTAGAATTAGTCTTAATTTCTCAAGGCAAAACTGCATCATGCCCATATACCAACTGATATGGTGAAACCTTAGTTGCACCATGACACGCCATCCGATATGACCATAAGGCTTCATTTAAAAGAGTATGCCATCTCCTAGGATTTTTCTCAATTTTCCGTTTAATAAGCTTGATTATTCCTTTATTAGATGCCTCAGCCTGACTGTTAGCTTGAGCATAATAAGGAGAGGAATTTAAAATTTTAATCCCCATACTGATGGCAAAGTCATCAAATTCTCCCGATGTGAACATAGTTCCTTGATCGGTAGTAATAGTCTGAGGAATACCAAATCGGTAAACAATATACTCTTTCACAAAATCAATCATATTTGCCGATGACACTTTCTTTAAAGGAATCGCTTCAACCCACTTTGTGAAATAATCGGTAGCAACGAGTATGAATTTGTGTCCTTTACTCGACGGCGGGTAAATCTGACCGATGAGATCAATAGCCCATCCTCTAAACGGCCAAGGTTTGATTATAGGATTCATTACCGATGCAGGTGCTCTTTGAACATTATCGAATTTCTGACATGACTGGCATCCTTTGAAATATTTAAAACAATCCTCAAGAATTGTCGGCCAATAATACCCATTCCTCCTAATCATCCGTTTCATTTTAAATGCCGATTGATGTGCCCCACACACTCCTTCATGAATCTCACCCATTAGACTTTTTGATTCCTCTTCACTAAGGTATTTGAGTAAAACCCCATCTAAAGTGCGATAATATAATTCAGTATCAAGGAGCACATACTTGGTAGCTTAAAACCTTATACGTCTCTCCACTTTCTTAGACGGATCTTTTATATAATCGGCATTATTCCTTCTCCAGTCATCGGCATCAATTACCGATGTCAGCACTTCTCGGATCAATTGATATCCCGAAGCATGCTGTGCTAGCCTATTAGCTTCTTCATTGTGCAATCTGGGAATGTGTTCAAGGCGAAAATCTTTAAACTCCTTTAATATTTGCAAGCACTTTTCATGATAAGTAATCAAAACTTCACTTCAGCATTCATATGTTCCGATCAATTGATTAATGACTAGCATGGAATCCCCAAAGACTTCAACTGTATTGGCACATATTTCTCTGAGCAATTCTAACCCTTTCAGTAAAGCTTGATATTCAGCCTGATTGTTTGTTGAAGTGCTAACAATCGGCAATGAAAATTCATATTTCTTTCCTCGAGGCGAGATTAACATAATACCGATTCCTGCTCCTTCGCCACAAGTAGATCTATCAAAGAAAAGTGTCCATGGAGCAATCTCAGCATAATCTACCACACTGCAATGTTGAGTAACAAAATCGGCCATTACCTGTCCTTTAACCGCTTTAGCCGATTCATGACGCAAATCAAATTCTGATAATGCCAAGATCCACTTGCCGATCCTTCCTTTCAAAATTGGCATCGACAACATATGCTTAACCACATCGTCTTTGCATATAACAGTGCATTCAGCCGATAACAAATAATGTCTTAACTTTGTGCAAGAGAAATATAAACACAAACACAATTTCTCAATGGCCGAATACCTGGTCTCAGTGTCTATCAGTCTTCTGCTCAAATAATATATCACACGTTCTTCCCCTTCAAACTCTTAAATTAATGCTGATCCGATAACATTATCATCGGCAGACAAGTACAACTTGAAAGGTTTCCTGTGTTGAGGTGGAACCAATACTGGAGGGTTTACCAAATATTTTTTAATTTCTTCTAAGGCTAATTGCTGCTCTGTTCCCCATACAAATTCCTGATCGGCTTTTAACTTTAATAAAGGACTGAAGGCTTTGATCTTTTCCAATAGATTAGATATAAATCTTCGAATAAAATTAATCTTGCCGATCAAGGATTGCAACTCAGTCTTATCGGCAGGAGCAACAACCTTATTAATTGCATCAATAGATTTCCTGCTGATTTCAACACCTCTTTGATGTACCATAAAGCCTAAGAATTGACCTGCCGATACACCAAATGCACACTTAGTAGGATTCATCTTTAAACCATGCTTTCTGGTGCACTCCAAGATTTTTCGCAGATCAGCAAGATGACTCTCAAAACCTCCAGATTTGACTACCACATCATCTATGTAGATTTCAACCAATGTGCCGATGTATTTATGGAAGATAAAATTCATAGCCCTCTGATAGGTAGCACCGGCATTTTTCAAGCCGAAGGTCATGACAATCCATTCAAATAAACCCACATGACTTGGACACCTGAAAGCAGTCTTGGAAATATCCTCTTTAGCCATGAAAATTTGGTTATAACCGGCATTACCATCCATGAAGCTGATGATCCGATGTCAAGCTGCAGCATCAACCAATAAATCGGCAACAGGCATTGGATAGCCATCCATCGGTGTAGCTTTATTAAGATTCCTGAAATCAATACACACACGAAGTTTTTCATTTTTCTTATAAACAGGAACCACATTAGAAATCCATTCGGCATATCGACATTGCCGAATAAAGCCAGCTTCAATTAACTTTGTAATTTCGGCCTTAATATCAGGTAACACTTTAGGATTACATCGGCGTGCGGGCTGCTGATGAGGCCGAAATCCTGGCTTAATAGGCAACCGATGCTCAACTATTGACCGATCTAGTCCAGGCATCTCTGTATAATCCCAAGCAAAACAGTCTTTATATTTCCTCAAAATATTAATCATTTGCTGTTTACATTGAGAATCTAACTTAGCACTAATAAAAGTTGGCCTCGGCCTATCACCGTTACCAATATCTATTTCTACTAAATCATCAGCCGATGTGAACCCATGACCAAGTTTTCCACCATCGGCAAACCGATCCATTAAAATTCATCTTCAGAACCGACTGCTTGGATCGGTGTGAGCTCATAATCGGCAACCCTAAGAAATTCCGTATCCTATGCTTCTCCCGATATGCACTTTGTCCGTTCATAGGTCTCAGAATCAGCCGATGCGATTATATAAGAAGAATCACCAGGGATAACCTCAACCTTGTCTCCAACCCACCGTACAAGGCACTGATGCATCGTAGAAGGAACACAACAGTTGGCATGGATCCAATCCCTTCCTAGGAGTAAATTATAATTACCTTTGCCGCTAACGATGAAGAAGGTGGTTGGCAAAGTCTTGCTGCCAATAGTCAACTCAACATATAATGCCCCTTTAGCCGGAGACACATTGCCTTCAAAATCTTTAAGCATCATATCCGTCTTGGTTAAATCCTGGTCCCCTTTTCCAAGTCTTCGGAACATGACATACGGCATAATATTAATTGCCGCTCCTCCATCTATGAGTATTTTTGACACTGGCTGTCCATCAACCCTGCCTTTAACAAACAAAGCTTTGAGGTGTTGCCTTTCATCATCGGCAGGCTTTTCAAACACAGCCATCATTGGATCCAGAGTTAGTTGAGCTGCTTCATCAGCAAAAACTACTTATTCCTTGTCATCTAGCGCCAAGAACTCCATCAGCAACATGAAGACCATGTTAACATCTGCCGATGGACCTCCACCCTTGCGTTTTGGTTGCCATACTTGAGTTGTTACCTTTGGGATGCTTTCTTTCGGGCACTATAAATCCTCTTGACGCATACACTGTACCCTTCTTTTTTGAGTTCTTGTCAATCCTTCAGGGCACCATTGAGGGAGCTTTGTTTTCCAAACAGGCTGATAACGCTTTGTGTTCTGCTCATGGAAGCCTATGTTTAGATACCCGCAAAATATCCCTTCATCAGGAACCCTTTCATTAGCCATCTCTTCAAGCTCTGCCTGACCCCTTAGAAAACAATCAGTATGCCCGCCAAGCCTGTCATGCACACTAACTCTGCCCCCTAGTCGATCAAGTGCTGACACCTTTTCTTTGATCGGCTTATTGATGCGTACCCCTCGATTACTAGAGTGATGTTGTCTCTCTGCCCGATCATTTAAATAGTAACCATTACATTCAGGGCAAGTATCGGCAGTGGGCAATTTAATGCCTTCTTCCCAGCAATGAACGAAAAACGAGCAATTCCAGTGATCTTTATGCCGACGTAACTCTTCCTGTTGTTGCCGATACTGATCCTCACGTTGTTGCCGATATCGAACACCATATGGAGGCCCCAGGGGTCTTCTAAAGCTACTACCTTCATTAACAATTCTTCTCCCTTTAACGTCATCGGCAGGTTCCTTTCCCTTCACATCATCAACAGTTACTTGATTTTTAGGGTCTACCGATGCATGTCTTCTAGCAGCCTCCGACGTTAATACTTTGTTTTTGCCTTTAGCCTTCACCATGTTTGCAGGGAACGGATGTTGATCAATTTTCATCGGCTTCTGAGATTTTGAATTATCAAATGTGATCTTCCCGGATTCGATAGCCGACTGCAACTGTTGCCTAAACACCTTGCAATCATTGGTACTGTGCGAGGTAGCATTGTGCCATTTGCAGTACCTAATCTTTCTCAACTCTTCTGCCGATGGAATCACATGATTAGGAGACAGCTTAATTTGACCCTCTTGGAGCAAAAGATCAAATATCCTATCGGCTTTGGTATATCAAATAGAAACCTTTCTGGCTCTTTCTGACCGAAAGGACATGATATCGGCTTCTTATTCTTTACCCACTCAGCCAAGCCGATAATTGGTTCGTCATCAGAGCCTGAATCTTCTGCTTCTTCTGCAAAGGACACCTTTTTATTCCAATTCTTTCTGGGTTCAAAAACCCTAGTGTCCTGATCAGAAATCCTCTGCACTATATGACTCAAACTTTCAAACTCTTGTGACCCATATTTTTCTCTGATGTGTGGCAGTAACCCTTGAAGAGCTAAATTGGCTAACTGCCGATCATCAAGTACTAAGCTGTAGCATTTATTCTTTACATCTCTTAGCCTGTGTATGAAACTTTCTACTGATTCATCACTGCGTTGTCTCAATTTTGTCAAATCAGTCAGCTTCTTTTCATATACTCCAGCAAAGAAATACTTGTGAAATTGCTTCTCTAGATCGGCCCATGTAATAATAGAATTAGGTGGTAATGAAATAAACCATGCAAAAGTCGATCCAGACAATGATGAGGAAAATAATCGAACCCTCAATTCATCCCTGTTAGCTACTTCTCCACATTGAATAATGAAGCGGTTGATATGCTCCATTGTTGAAGCATCGTCCTGTCCAGAGAATTTAGTAAAATCTGGTACCTTGTACCGATTTGGGAAAGGAATCAGATCATAGGCTGAAGGGTATGGGATCCGATAAGAGTAAGTATTAAGCTTAGGCTTAATCCCAAATTGCTCTCTCATCACTTCTGTAATTTTATCAGTCCAGTATGCATCTTGACCTTGCCGAGGCACATGCTGAACTTCTACTGGAGGTGCTGGCTGATAGGCTTTGATGTGTCCTTGTGACAAATGAGCTGGAGCAATCGGCACATTTGTTATTGCTGGTCCACTAATTTGCTGCACAGGGTTCATCGGCCATGGTACCGATGTAGGATTCTGAATATCTGCTTGCATATATTGCTGTTGAACCCCTGCCATCTAATACTCAGGCTGATCAAAGTGCTGTTGAGCTGGCAATGGACCCGTCCCACATGGATTAGGCCTCATCGGCACATGACTCGCCGATGGTTGATAGACTGCAGCCACCTGTTGCTCTTGCATCCTTGGATGATAGACAGCATAATTCCCTTGATTTGCAGGAACTCCAGCTAGAGGAACAATTGATGCCACCAGTTGGTTTGCAGTTGAAAACCCTTGTTGCATCGGCAGAGGGTTTGCCGATGGACTTGTGTATGATGCCTGATAAGGCGACATGTGGAGTCTTCCTGATGGCAACTGTGCGGTAGGTGGCGTTGTAGTATAGTGCGTCACTTGAGCCATCGGTCGAACCGGAGTAGCTGATGTTATGGGGGTTTTACCCGCTGTATCATGCGTCTGATTTAATCCAGAGTTAAAAGCAGGTAGATCTGGAGACATCCCATATCCCCACCAATCAGCAGGAACTCGTCGATTTTGAACTGAAGGACCCGACATTGCCGATGCCATTAGATCTGTACTTAATTGAGTATTCTTTGCTGAACTTGACATCGGCGGTAGAGATTCAGTAGCAGGCAGATCTGTATGAGGAGCAGAAACCCCTGGAGCCACAACGGCTGTAGTAGCCGATGGAGCTGTAGAAGATGACATCCCAGGCTGATGACATACTGGGCCAACATAAGCTGGTACTTGTACTTGTCCTTCTTTTAATGATTGAATAACAACATTATAAACAGTATTGGACAGTACGCTAGAGTGATTAATCAATGCATGACTTAATGCAGAGTTAACCATTGATTGTAATTTACCAGGATTGGAGTCAAAAGTAACCTGCCGAGGCAACGGCGGGTCTTGCTTCTGTACCACTTCTCCGCTCCTATTCTTGCTGTAGGATTTCAGGTAAAGCTGCCTGTAATCCTCCATAGCTTTCTCCATGGCTTGCCTCTGTTCTTCCTTGAGATCCGCTTCTGACACAGGAATTACGTTCTCCGGATTGATCTCAGAAGAATTCGACATGATGATTTTAGTATGTGTCCCACCGAGCGTGCCAAAAGATGTGTTGATGCAAAAAGGCGTTGGATCTGCAAACACACCGGGCTAATACCCAAGTTCGATATCAAGGCGTGCCAGTCGATTTGACCTGTTAATCGACAAGGATGATAAATTTGAATAAAACCTGAATGAGACGACAGCGATACGCCCGGACGTCAAAGCTCAGAAGGTATTCGATAACTGTTGAATAGATCAGACGAGACGACAGTGATACACCCGGACGTCAAAGCCTGAATCATGCTCGGTAGATGCGGAACCTGGAAGGTCGCTGGAGATCAAGTTGATGCAGCCCGTCGATTCTTGAAAGAACTCGTTGAAAAGGAAAAGGTACCGGTGACGAAGTTGTCGAAAAGTAGATTGCTTAAAAAGTAGATAAAGTAATAGATTTGTTGTATTTGATTGATTGACCTCTTCTACATTGCCTCTCAGTACATATTTATACCCTGGTACTATGAGTCCTAAACAGACACGACAAAGTATTACCTAAACAAGTCTTATCTCTAAGGAATAAAAAATAATGACTTGTACCAAGGTCGGACTCAAAAGTAAACTATTAAAATATTGGCATAAATATTGCCAGTTTCCTTATCCATTGCTTACGATGAAACCTCTATCGGCACGCTCCTCATCTCTGTAGATTCCATCGACAAAACCCATCGATAATGATTCAGCTCTGCTTTTCACGTTCTTCAGCTCTGTTTTCCATTGGCAACCATGCCTCTCTCTCCATCGGCAACAGCCTTCCGCTCTCATCGGCAAGATCATATTTAACCTTCATCGGCAACCATCTGTCAGCCATACTTCAAAGCAAAGTAAGCTTAAAAGCACAACCACTCCCTTTCTGATCGGCACAGTTTTTGACTTATATTGACACGTGTCAAAAACGGTGTCAACAAGATCTAATAGGAAAGGCAAGGTTGCATGCCCTAGTGGCGGCACATGCTATCTAAATCATTGATCCTCCTCCCTCTAATTCCAACACAAATCTTAAAGCAATATTGTTCCCTTCCTCTCTTACCAGCATAATTGTCAACAAAAAATGGACTAGCTCAACGGCTTAGGCTCCTCTCTGGCTTCTTCGTGTTGCAAGATGCTCATCGACACTTAGGATATGATAGCCTAGACAACATGGCACACCGGTGCCCCAGTCCGCCCGAGGCTTTGGATCCATGGCGGATCAATCACGATGTCACCACCCCACTATTTGATAATGGGAATCACGAAGCAATGTAGATTATTTTTAGTGGATTGAAGCAATGAATTGTTGGCTATTTTGAAGCAGTGTAGATGAATTTTTAGTGGATTGTAGTAATTATTTTTTATGGTCTGATACTTGTTGATGAATTTTACTATATTTTGGTGCGAATCAGATTAATCAGTAGATGAATAAGAACATATCCAAAACATAGTCGTTAAGTTTTGTACCATTACTACCTGGCTCAAATAAGTAGTAATACAAAAATTAAAAAAATAGTAGTATTCGATTTTAAATTATTGCTACATCAAATCAAAATAGACACGTATGCAAATAGAGCAAGTGATACAATGTCATATGATGAACTCCTGAACCATCATCAAATCCCTCTAACATTAAATGATGAAGCAACAATTCCTTCTCTTATGTGCTACTCTCCTTAGACTCTGTTTCCTCCTCTTTTGACACATGAACTCCACCAGCAAATCCTTAATTATCAACACATTTATTTTGAGAGTGGATTCATGTGAAAAAAGTAAAGCTTTAGCACTAGAGGTAGTGTTTTTATTGCTGAGGGAATAATTTTTAATCTTGCAGGGATAGTTGGTGGATATTAGTCTAAATTTAATGGTCAAAGTGAAGGACTAACAACTTTAGGACACTTTAACTCACTTTTATGGTCTAAAGTTTTATGACGTGGTCTAAATTTAGACAACACTTAGATCTTCAAGTCTGGAGCCTCAAGAGCTAAAATGGTCTAAAGTTTGGTGGCTTCAATTTAGACCATGGGATCCAAATAGAACCACATGCATGATTATGTTTTTATGGTTATGAGATAGGGTGTTGTTCTATAGTCCTATTTGACTAGAGGAACGTCAAACTTTATAAATTTTGACCAAGTAGTCAAACTTATGAAAGTTTATATAGCATAAAATTGAAATCAATAGATTTATGTTGAAAGTGATGATGATTGTCGGTGTTTCGACCCCGGGGGCCTAGCACCAACAAGTAAATTTATATTGCGTGCTCTCTAATCCGGATGGTGATGCAAAAAGAACACAAGGGGTTTATCCTGGTTCGGGCAATGGAAGGCCCTACGTCTAGCAAGGGGGGAGAGTTTGTATTATCTTGCACCGAAGTGCTTGTACAGGGGTGAATACAAGCGAGCGAGTGAGTGAGTTAGGACTTAAGCGTTTTGGGCTCTCGTAGCTCTCTCTTTCCCTCTTCTAAACTAGGGCTTGGCGCCTCCTTTTATTGGCGAAGGAGGGGCGCAGGGGTACATGGTTTCTAGGGTGGACGTAGCTGCTGACGTCGGGGAGGATATGCTGATCATGTTGGTGCCTCTGTAGCGACGTGAGCTGGGCGTGGCGTGCCCTGTAGCGATGTGCTCGGAGATGACGGCCGTCCTTCTCGTGCGTGGGATGACACCGCCGATGCTCGGTGAAAGACCGGCGCCAATGCTTGCACGTGTCGATCCCTGTAGCCGTCGCATCAGGAGTTGTCGGAGGTGACGACGGAGTCCTGCTCAAGGGGGCGGTCAAAGGGTTTGAGGCCCGGGCGGATAAGGATGAGCCCGGGAAATGCGGGAGATGTGCTTGACTAATGCGTCTCGAGGGGGTGCCAAATGGGGCACAGTGCGTAGCATGGTGCTACAGCGCAGTACAGTTCACCGGATTCCTGAATATGGGCGGTAAAAGTAGGAACTGACCTGTGTACTTGCGACTGTTACTGCGTCTGTAGCTACGAAGTTAGGCAGGAGCAGGTAGAGCGCATTAAATGCTCTGAGTAACCGTACTGGGAGTAGGTATTCGAGGGGTGTGCCAGACTCGAGGGGTGCCCATTCGCTCAGACGAGTTTCTGTCACCGAGGGGTAGGTCGAGTGGTACCCTCGAGTGATCTCCTTTGCCTGGGGCAGAGCCTGTCGAGCAAGTGGCAGTCTGGACCGTCGAGGCCCATTACTGGGCCAGCCCAGTATAACTTGGGAGTTAGGCTTTTGTGGGGGATAATGATAATGAATTCGGCTTGCTGATGCCTGGGATTAATTCTCTTGGTCAAGGGTTAAGGGTACCTCTTTCTCAAGTACCCGACAGTAGCCCCATGCCCCTGCACGAGTGCTGGCACTCGAGCTGGGGGTCATAAGTTGGTAGTGAGGCGTGGTTCATGATTTTCCATGGGGGACGTGCGAGCGTCCCCCGCGGGGGTAGCCGCCGAGGCCTCGGAGGAGTAGGGAGACTCCTGCGAGGGCTTTATTTGTCTCTTGTTGAGAGGTGCTCATCCAGTTGGGTGTAGTTTGTGTCCCTGAGAGATTAGGATTACATAAACTGGAGTCACAGCGCCTCATCGAGGGGCGTCTCGAGTCGTCGAGTCCCCGGGTGAGTTTGACCCTCTTTCGTTGAGGGGTGCTAGGCGTAGTCGATCCCCGAGCCTCGTGCGGCTTGGGCATTGCTAGTTTTGGCATTCATCTCATGAGTCCTTTCGATCGGATGTGAGGCGAGAAGTGTCATGCTACCCTCGATAGGGCAAGCCTCAAAGTTCTCAGTGAGCTGGTAGCGGGAAATCCAAGTGAGAACTCATGCCCATCTTAATAGGGGTCGATTAGTGGCCCTGATGCGTCCTCATTGAAGCAACGGCGTGGACGTGTGGATACTAGTTCCGTTCAATAGGACCCAGCGGCTCGATGCCTCCCTTCGGGGGATTCCACAGCGTTTCTTGCCATTTTGCCTTGGATATGTCCGAGGGGGCCTCGAGAGTTCATTCTCGAGTAGGGCCTCGTGTTGGCTGCCCTTCGGTCACCCCTGACTCGATTGCTCGAGGGCGGCTGTCGAACCCTGATCGAGGGTTAGCCTTCGCTCCCTCAAGGCTTGTTGTGAGGCCGGGGCCCGTTTTCTTCTCGTGGAAGACTCCGTCGGCGGATAACATCACCCTGCCGTCCATTGGGCACGCCTTTTTAGGAATGAGCTGAAGCGGTGTGGTCGTGGTGGACCCAGTAATGGTTAGGGGCCTGGCGAACGGCGCGTGTCTTGCTGCGAAAATTGAGGGGGCAGTTAGGTGTGAGCATTTAATGCGGGGATTACCTTTTCCTACCATCGGATCCACACATTGCTCTTCCCCCGAGTATAAATTCGGGGGAGGTGGGGTGCCATCCGCTTCTATTCTCGCCATCTCGCTTTGGCCGCCATCGCTAGAGCTTTTGAATCCCTGCCCACAAGCACTAGAGAAGAGGGATTAGTGAGTGTGATCGCGACTGGGAATCTTCCCGATTGCCCGTCTACCAAGCAATTCCGCGCCGTCGCCGTCGCCATGGCACCCACGTATCTTCCTCTAGAGACCTAGCGTCCGTCGACCATGACGAAGCGGGGGCTATTGGAGCTGGTAGGGGAGGGGCTCCTTCGCCCCATCACCACACTGGATCACCCGAAGTGGATGGCGCCATGGCAGGAGGATCGAGAGCCGAACCCGCTGGATGGCTACGTCGTGAGCTTCATCAAGTTCCACCGGCACGGGCTTGGATCACCCCCGAGCCGATTCATGCAGGCGCTACTCCACCACTACAAGGTCGAACTCTAGCACTTCTCCCCAATGCCATCTCCAACGCCGCCATCTTCATGGCCATCTGCGAGGGGTACTTGGGGGAGGAGCCGCACTGGGAGCTGTGGCTCCATCACTACAAGGGGGAGTTCTTCGCCGCCCCGATGGAGCAGGGTGTGAGGCGGATCATCCGTGTGGGCTCCCTCAACCTAGTGCTGAAGACAGGCCGGGTGGTAGAGCCGCGTGAGTACATCCCCACCGGGTGGATGTCCAACCACGCTCGGTCGGATGAGCAGTGGTTCTACCTACGCAACGACTAGGGATACTTCCCACCGTACACCGGGCGTCTCATCAGAGAGCCCTCGTTCAACTGGCCGCACAGCGTGGCGTCGGATTTACAGCCTTGATTGAGGCCTCTCCTCGCCACGCTGAGGAGCCTTCATGAACGCGGGTCTGATGGTGGCGGTTGTCGTTTTGGCCTTTCACCGACGAAGGGTGCTCCCTTTGATGGCGCGTCCGCTACGGCCGGACCAGATGGGGCCTGAGGCGATGCCTGAGAAGCTCGAGGGGTGCTGCATGTCGGCCGAGGCACTGCCCCCTGAGGAGATTGTGTCGCGAGTGAAGGGAGCAGTCGCCGGTGCTTTCAAGCCGGAGCATATCAACTGCATCCCCATGCTGCCGGAAGACGGCCATCTTGACCTGGTGAGTGCCAAAAGCTACGCCTTCCGAATTTAATCCTGCCCCCTCTCCTTACTTTTGTTCTCACATCTGAGTGTTTTCGTGCAGGGGAACATCGACTGTAGGGCGTCGAGGCCCTCGGTGAGCGAGGATGACCCCGACCAACAAGTGACCAGGAGAAGGGGAAGGACCAGGAGAAGAAGAGGAAGAAATAGAAAAGCCTCGTGCATACCGAGCACGTGAAGCTTCACGCGAAGCAAAGGCGTGATGGGCTGCACGAGGAGGAGTCTCCCTCCGAGAAGGATGAGGAGGAAGATGATGATGATGATGTTGAGGGGGTAGCGGGGCGCCTCGAGCCCCATCTCCCTAGCCTCCCCAAGCTAACGTGCCTTCTACATAGTAGGATGTCCTGGAGTGGCTGCAGGACCAGAGTCAGGGCAGCTTCTCGGCCCGTGCTAGGTCCTCATCTCGACGCTCGCGCGACGTGACCCCGCCCGCCACGCCTCGGGAAACCCAGTCCCAGTCTTTGGCACACAGGACACGGACACGGGGCCACACGGCGTCGTTGGAACGGGAGGGCGTGGCAACGCCGTCGGAAGCATCAGGCGGCCTTGGCTCTGAGTTTGGTGCGGCTTTGAGTGGGGCCTCGAGGCACTCCAGCAGCTCGAGGCATCCTAGGAAAGTCGTCGTCCCCTTTGGGTAAGCCTTGTTTTTCGGAGTTTCCTTTCTTGTGAGGGAGGGGGAGCGCTGCCCTGGTGACGGCGTTCGCGGCCCCCGCATCTAGCCAAGTGTCGAAGGGTGGGAGTGCCGTCCCGATCCCGACGCCTGCGGTCCCTATCCCGGATCAGGCCGAGAACTCTGAAACATCCTCAATTTTCCACGAAGGGAAAATGCACAGAATGGCGGATAATATAATAGTTCAAAGCATCAAACCATCTCATTATCTCGCAACAGCCGATACAGGATCCATACATCGAATAAAAGAGTACAATTAGGGGAAGTTACATATGTAATACATCGCCACACTGGCGGGAATCATCAGAGTAGCAGCCTCTGGGGCGGCTACAGAAGGCGGAAGCATCAATAAATCTCCAAAAGAAGCCTAAGCATAGGAACGAGACGTCTACTCCTCTTCATTGTTATAGTCGTAGTCGGGCTCACCTGCCAAATAATTTTCAGTACGGTTTGTACTGGCCACATCTCCCACCCTATGCTTTGCTTTTGCTATATAGTATTTGATGGGATGCAAAGGATATAATCAGTTCGACCTAATATGTGGTTGTAGTTTCCTATGCAAACAGTGACCAATTTCATATAATGTAGTTCATCAAGTTTTAACCCATCTCGTCCACATATCCAAACCCATTCCTTCTCATCACACACATCTCACCCTCTCGCACTCAGTCGACAGGTCCAACTCCCTCTCGGAGCCTGTCTCAGCGGCTCACAGCCGAAAGGGTAACACCAGGGGGAAGAATAGAAGGACTCCTCTCACTACTCTCGAGAAGCGTGGGTCTTAGGAAAAAGCCATACCAGTGGCCCGCGGACTATATATAGATTCATAAACTCTGCAGAGCGTGTACTCCCGTAACCACAAGATCACTATCATCGATGGTGCCCCTCCTAAGCTGATTCCGGCTGCTTTCTAACCGGTGCGATGCCACCCTACCACTCAGCACTAGGACATCCCGGATAGGTACCACCGGCACACTGAGACTATGAGACATAGTACCGGGCCCCCCGTGGTCACTATGCTATCTAAGGAGGGTGTGGGTCTCCACGCCCGTACCTCCTGACACTATCTGCTAACAGCCTAGTAGTAGTCGCACCGTCCTAGCTAGTCAGACATCCGTCTCCCGCCCATACAAGAGCGAGTGGTGAGCACATAAGTCCCAAGGTTCCGGTCCTCAAGAGATATCAGGTCCTAGGGGGATCAGACAGGATTATCTTCCCTTAGGGACTACAATAGTCCATGCTACATAGCACCTCCTACCTGGGGCTTTTCTCCACGAAGGTTCTCACCCCTGGGATCTCGTTATTCCTCACAATGTGCCCGCCACAAGCACCTCACACAGGAATGCCCAGAACACATTCCCCGGCAAGACTTGCCCACATGGCTCATCGTAGAATCCTGTCCGATCGACTCAACCCTCACCACGCACCCAAGATGCACGCAGCACTCTCCCTGAGTAAAAGTGGCACCACTTGCCTTAGCCATTCAACCATACTCTCCACCACGCATCATCCTCACACAGATATAAGCGTAGTAGAAGTAAAGCATCATAAGTAAATAAGCAAGCGTCTAGCCTATTAGCAGGTGTGCAGGAGTAAGGTTGCGACAAGGTAAAGGCTCATCAAGCAGTTCTACCATGTAACCTATCATCAGGTGATATTCATAATTAAAGCACTAGCAAGCTAGATATTATGCCATGCGTAATAGGATCTACGAGGTTGGGTAGGGTGTGGCACCTGCGAAGTCATCACCAAGCTCCTCCTCATACTCGTAGTCGTCCTCCTTAAGCTGATCCTCCTCTGAAACGAGACATAATAGCCGCGTTTGCGGCTCCTATAGAGTCAACACAAAGAAGCAATAAAATTCAATAACTCCAAATGCACTCATACATAAGCCTATGATGTAGAGCTCATTTTTATGAAAATTTGGACACTTGGTTCATATTTTTCGAAGATCGTATGAAGAAGTTATGAATTTCTAAAGTTTTATTCTATTTTCTAAAAAAGAAAAAGGGCAGATTAACCTGGACGCGACACGTGGCGGCTCTTGATTGGGCCACGTGTGGGCACAGTGCAGCTGGAGCTAGGCTGACGTCATGCTGACGTCAGCACTGACGGGGGACCCAGTCAGTGGCTGACAGGTGGGGCCCACGGGTCTGGTCACTGACAGGTGGGGCCAGGTCAACGGTCAATGTTGACCGGTCAACGGTCAACGCCGACCGGGCTTCGACCGGGCCTCGGTGGGCCTAGGTAGGGCTGGATCTGGGCTGGGTTGGGCCGGCCTGGCCCGGACACGTGTCGGGCTCTGATCATGCCACGTTGCGGATCTGGGTCCAGTGGGCTTAGTCCATGGTGCTTTGGTCCATGGACCCGGCTCACTGTGCACCGAAGACAGGATGGCTAGGTGGCGTTGTGCGGTTGGTCCAGCTGGGTCCACGTAGCCACGTGGACGTGGTCCATCGGACAGGGGAAGATTTCCTCCCCCCTCTCTGCCTCACGTGGGCGGTTGGGCCCGGCGCTTGCCGGTGTGGAGCAGGGGCGCGGCGGCTGCGGGCGACGCGGGCCAGGCGGAGCTGCGGCTAGGACTGCACAGAGGCTTGGCGGAGGCAGCTGCGGGGCTCAAGCTGGCTTGCGGGCCCTTGGCACGTCGGCGCTCGTGCGTCGGCGCCAGCCGGTGGTGAGGCCACAGCGGCAGGGTGCTGCGGCGCGCAGGAGGTTGCTTCGGCTTGCGTCCTAGCTTTGTGGAGCCACGGTGAACGCGGGTGTATGCCCAATTCGGGGAAAGGAGCTCCCAGCGTGGTGGCCAACAGACGACGGTGGCGGACGGCGTCGGCGGCAGAGCTCCGGTCGATTACTCCACCCTGGGCACCATCTTCCTCCATCTTCTTCCGTATCATGCAGCTCGGAGCTCGAATTACTCGACTACGCGGTAACGGGGCTCGGCGGACGCGCGTGATGATGGGCGTCGCGACGGCGCTCCGGCGGCCGAGGTCTGGGTGAACCAGAGCTGGCAAAGGTGCTAAGCTCCTCTGTGGTTCTTGCCGGCCCACGAGATGTTGCCTAATGGGTGTGCTAGGATGAGACGAGGTTGTCCACGGAGCTAATGAGAAGAAACAGCAGACGGGGAGATGGGAACGTGGGTGATGAACCGGCGGCGGCCATGGCAAGGGAGAGCTCACCGAGCTATCCCGACGACGGCGGTCGATGCGGAGGTGTGGCGCGGCGTGATGACGCGGTCTGGCTCGAGGTCGAAGGTGCGGAGTGTAAGCGCGGTGCAGGAGTAGCAGGGCAGCCTCGGCGACTCCCTTCTCCTCCAGCGCAGGTGGCGGCGATGCTCGGCTCCGACTCCGGTGGCTGCTCTCCCTTCCACCTCTCCTCTTCTTCCTGGCCTGGCAGCGAGTGAGCGAGGTGACCAGAAGGTTGCGCGATGGGGTAAATCCTAGCAGTGCGGTGTTTCCCCCCATTTATAAGCACAGCGGCCGGCGGCGGACGGTGGAGATCAGAGATCCCCATCAAGCGGCTGAGTGCGACTGCGCATTAGGGTTAGGGTTTTAGGGAGAGGTGCAAGCAGGCGGCGGGACAGGCGGCGAAGATGGAGTAGCACGGAGATGGATGGCGGAGGCGCACGGTGGCCATTTTTTGCACGGCGGACGCGACGTGCGGGCGGCCAAAAATGGTGGGAGGTCGGGGCTAACAGGCCGACCCCACCGGTCAGCGACTGCGAGCACGGGCGAACGTGGGCGTGCAGGAGGCTGACCCCATGCTGGGCCATTTCAGCTTTGCGTGCCACGGTGCGAGTAGGGCTGGCTGGGCCACGAGCGAGGCCGGCCACGCGGGCGAGCGTGCGGCGCTGGCGGGCCTTCTTGCTGGGCCAGCAGGCCGTAGCGGGTGCGGGTGTCGCGGGTGGCTGGCAGGCTGGGGTAGAGTGCCATGGTGGGCTACTGCTGGGCCAGCACGGGGAGAGAACAGCAGGTCGGCCTGAAGCGCGGATTGGGCTGGGCTGGTTGCTGTGGGCCGCCTGGGCTGGTTCTTCTTTATCTTTTTCTTTCTCTTTTCTAATTCCTTTTCTATTTCTTTTCTATTTGTTTCCACACTGAGCCATGATTAGTTAGTGTATGCATGTTGATGACTATAGCATCAACATCATACTAGGTCCACTAGAGTCTTATGGGTATGTTGGAAGCCAAGTCCAGGGTTAGTAGCGCATATATATACACATGCGTTTAAAAGGTTATTCGATTTTATTAGGCATAACATAAAATCGGTAAGAAGCAAAACATTCTCTGGTAAATTAAATGCAATGCTTAGGCCATCATTAGGTGCTACTTGTGCAACTATTATATGGTTGCCTACATGACATTCACCAAACATTGGTATGCTTTGGAATTTTTTTTTGAAACTTCGTATTTTCGGTGACCGGATTTCTAGGGTTGTTACAAACTCCGCTGCCTTGCTCAAGGGGGAGCCCCCCAAGGGCACGAGCTGGGGACAGAGAGCACCCCCATCATCCTCAAGGATGAGGAGGTCACTATTCTGCCTCCATCCGCGGAGGAGCGAAAGCCGTGGCTGGAGGGGCTGCGTGAGGCGGAGGCGCGGCGCAAGCAGGAGTAGGAGGGCCTGCAGAGGAAAGAGAGGAGGAGCCGTAGGAGTGGCTAGGAGAGGAGGGGCTGACAAAGAGCCAGCCCGAGCAGTAGCAGGGAGCAGAGTGGTTGGCGTCGAGCCAGCCAGAGCAGCAGCAACAACAGCAACAAATGCCGCCGGAGGACACGGCACCTCTAGATTCGCCGTCGCAACGGCGGGTCAAGCCGTCAGAGGAGTTGGTGGTCTCGAGACTCCCACAGTCACTTGGGGAGGCCATGATTACCTTGGATGAGCTGTTGCAGTAGCAAGATATGGCGCGGGATGCGTCCATGATCCCACGCGTGTCGTAGGCGCAGGAGGAGGAGCGTTTGGCTTCGAATCGGCCAGAGGACGCGGTGATGTCCGACCTACCGCCTTGGCATGATGTGGCATTGGGGAAGGTAGCGGTCTCGAGCCCTCCACCACCATAGGAGGTGACCGTGGCTGCCCCTCACTAGCTGCCACAACCGCGAGGGGCGCCATCGGAAGAGCCGGCGGCTTCGGGTTCGCCGCAACGGTGGCAGGAGGAGACGGCTTCCATGAGTCCCTCAGCAGTACGCCAGTAGGAGGAGGAGGACAAGGCCCTTCCGCTCGTCAGGGCATCCGCCACCTAGGGGGTCCCTGGCCTATCGAGGTGGTCTGCCCCTGATATGGGGCCAGGCGGTGTCAAAGCCGAGTCGTCGTTCCCTACCCTGGCTGACTGGGTGGAGCGTCACGACGGTTCACACGAGGCGGTGGAGAGCGTTAGGTCCTCGGTGCGAATGAGGCTCGAAACGGCCCTCCCGCATTGGTGCCAAGAGCGCCTTCTGCTCTGAGAAACCCATGATCACGTGCTCCCAGGACCTGGATGGATGACCCGGTGGAAGTAAAGCGCTGGAAAGACGTGGAGGAGTATCGGGCGTGGCTGGCACACGCTTTGAAGCTGGCCGCTGAGATCATCACCGAGGACCTTGGTCGAGGTCTTGCGGTAAGTGATTCTTCGAGTGCGTCTGGCTCTGGTTCTTTCTCGACTGGTGACTGACTTTTTGCCTCTTGTTTCCAGGATGTGAGGAGGCGCTCCTACTCAAAGTCCTATTACCTCCATGCGACCCACAATGGTCGGGAGGAGGCCCTGCATCAGCTCGAGGCCGGCCAGTCCGCCCTAGACAGGGTGGCTCAGGCTGAGGAGGAGGCGAGGTGGGCAAAAGAGGAGGCCACCAAGGCCAAGGAAGAGGCTGACATGGCTCGAGGGGAGGCCACTCGGGCCAAGGAAGAGGCTGCCATGGCCAAGGAGGAGGTTGTCATGGCTCGAGGGGAAGCCGCTCAGGCCAAAAAGGAGCTCCAGAGGGCCCAGGAGGAGGCTAAGAAGGCTAAGCGTGATGGTGCCCAGACCCTTGAAGAGGCACGGAAGGCCCTCGAGTGCGTCAAGTCACTTGAGGGGGAGGCTCGAGATGCCGTGGAGTGCATCTAGAGGCTCAAGACCGAAGTTGCCCAGGTCTTCGAGGCACGCGACGCCCTCACCATCTCGGCTAGGGAGGAGAAACGTCGTGTCGACACCCTTGCCACCGAGCTTAGCACGATGAAGAGACCTTTCAAGATAAGCAGCAATCCATCATTCTAGCCTCCCAGGCCCTCGAAAACCTGTGATTCAAGAAGACAGAGGTGGTCCGTGCCTTCAAGGAGGCCCAGAAGGAGCAGGACGAGGCCCGGAAGGAGCGCGACGACATGGTGGATGATCGTGAGGCGCTCAACACCCACTGGACTAGTGAGTTTTCTTGCCTTGCTTCAATTTCTTTGTCTCCATGTGCCATAACTGACTTTCATTCTATCCTTCAGGCCTCGAGACCGACCTACTCTCCGCTGAGACCATCGCAAAAGCGCTACAGGAGGACCTTCTGGCTGAAAGGGTGTTGACCGATCAGCTCCGCGTCATGATCAATAGGCTCTGTGACTCCTGGGAGATCAAGCCCGTTGATGAGGTTGGGGACGAGGTGCATGAGACCGCGCACGTCGATCAGCTGTATCACCTCGGGGCCTCCCTAAAGGACCGTGTCCGCGAGGCACTCCACATTGGTGTGAAGTGGGCGATGGTCGTTATTTACTCTGGCTTCACATATGACATGAACGTCATCAAGCACGGCTTCATCTCCGACCTCTCCAAGACGAATGCCGAGAATGAGGAGTGGTGCCGGGGCTTGATTGAAGATGCTGAGGAGCCGGGGGAGAAACTGGCCAAGCTGTTTGAGTCTGAGGTCTTTCCTCCTGAGGACATGGGAGACGCTGGTGAAGAAGGTGGCGGTGGCGATGATGACCAGGGCCTATGAGCCAAATCTAGGCAGAGAGGCCCATGTAATAGTTTAGCTTTTGTGATATTGTGATATCGTGGCCTTGGTGGCCTTAAAACTTATGCGTTGTCTAAATGCTCATCGGTATGTTCTTAGGCTCGAGTTCTCTTGTTCTTTTTTGCCTGGGTTTTACTTTTTGACTAAGTTTTTTGACACGGGCTCGTATCCCTCGAGGGGGAACGAGTGGGGTACCTAGTGCAGAGGCATAGGAGAGCCCCCGGCTCGACGGCCCTCGACCCTTAGGGAGTTCAAGGTGTCTTTTATAATATAGGAAATGTACAAGGCCTCGAGGCCCTAGGGGTAGAAACGACGTAGCTGTTTGATGTTCCAGGCGTTGGTGAAGGTCGAGCCCTTACCATCCGATAGCTTGTACGTCCCTGGCTTCAACACCTCGGCAACAACGTAGGGGCCTTCCCATGGTGGAGTCAATTTATGGCGACCCTTGTTGCTTTGTCGTCGATGGAGGATGAGGTTGCCAACTTGGAGGTCCCTCTTGCGCACGTTCTTGTCATGGTAGCGTCAAAGCTTCTGCTGGTACCTTGCGAAATGGAGGAGGGCCATATCTTGAGCCTCCTCGAGCTGGTCAATGGAATTTGCGAGGGCCCCTTCGTTCTTCTGCACGTTGTAGGCCTTGAGTCGAGGGGATCCATACTCGAAGTCAGTGGGGAGGACAACCTTCGACTCATAGACCATGAAGAATGGAGTAAACCCCGTGCCTCGACTAGGCGTTGTCCTTAGGCTCCATAGGACCGAGGGCAGCTCAACGGCCCACTTCTTCCTGTACTTGTTGAGGCGGTTGAAGATCCCTAGCTTGAGGCCCTGAAAGATCATGCCGTTGGCACGCTCGACCTAGCTGTTAGTCCGAAGGTGAGCAACCGTAGACCAATTCACACGGATGTGATGATGGTCGCAGAAGTCCAAGAACTTCTTGCTAGTGAACTACGTGCCGTTGTCAGTGATGATGACATCCGGGACCCCAAAGCGGTGGATGATGTCGGTGAAGAACACGACCGCTTGCTCGGAGCGGATGTTGCCAATGGGCCGAGCCTTGATCCACTTGGTGAATTTGTCGACGGCTATGAGTAGATGCATGTAACCCCCGATTGTCTTCTTGAGTGGCCCCACAAGATCGAACCCCCAGACCGCGAACGGCCAAGTGATGGGGATCATCTGTTGGGCATGAGCCAGGAGGTGTGTTTGCTTGGCGTAGAATTGGCATCCTTCACATGAGCGGACGATGTTGATGGCGCTGGAGATGACAGTTGGCCAGTAGAAACCTTGTCGGAAGGCATTGCCAATGAGGGTCCTTGGGGCAGCATGGTGGCCGCAAGCCCCCGAGTGTATGTCCTCAAGGAGCTTCCTGCCTTCCTCAATGGTGATGCAGCACTGGAGGATCCTCGTTGGGCTTAGCCGGTACAACTCTCGGTTGTTGCCATAGATGACGTAAGACTTGGCCTGTTGGGTGATTCACTGAGCCTCATTTCGGTCTTCTGGAAGCTCTCCTCGGATAAGGCAATCGAGGAATGGAGTCGAGGGAGGAGGTGACCGCTCGATTTCCATGATGTTGGCCCCGGTTGAGGGGCCTCGGTCGAGGCCAGGAGGTCGAGTGTTGATGGCGCGGCTCCAGCCCCCGAGCCCAAGTCGACAGAGGGCTTGAGGAGGTCCCTCGAGAAGACATCTGGCGGGACGGTGCCTCGAGTGGACGCGATCTTGGCAAGCTCATCCGCAGCTTCATTGTACCGTCGAGCGACGTGGTTGAGCTCGAGACCGTGGAACTTGTCTTCCAACTTGCGCACCTCATTGCAGTAGGCCTCCATCTTGGGGTCGTGGCAGCTCAACGCCTTCATTACTTGGTCGAGGAAAAGTTGTGAGTCGCCCCGAACGTCGAGGCGTCGGACCCTGAGCTCGAGGGCAATGCGTAGACCATTAACGAGGGCCTCATACTCCATGATGTTGTTGGAGGCGGCGAAGTGGATGCGAATGACGTAGCGCATGTGGACTCTGAGGGGTGAGATGAAGAGCAAGCCTGCACTTGCTCCTATCTTCATGAGTGACCCGTCGAAGTACATCGTCCACAGCTCGGCTTGAATCTGCACCGGCGGAAGCTAGGTGTCGGTACACTCGGCGATGAAATCTACCAGCACCTAAGACTTGATTAGTTTGCATAGAGCATAGGTGATAGTCTCGCCCATGATCTCAACCAACCACTTAGCGATCCTCCCCGCGGCCTCCCGGTTTTGGATGATCTCCCCCAGGGGGAAGGACGACACCACGGTGACCGGGTGGTTGAGGAAATAGTGCTAGAGCTTGTGACGTGTTAGCCGATGGCGTAGAGCAGCTTTTGGATCTGTGGGTAGCGGACCTTCATCTCTGAGAGCACCTCGCTGACGAAGTAAACCGGCCGTTGGATGGGCAGTGCATGCCCTTCCTCCTACCTCTCGACTACAATGGCCGCGCTGACAACCTGGGTGGTTGCGACGACGTAGAGGAGAAGTGGCTCAGCTGGTTCGGATGATGTGGCAGGTCGGGGTGGCACGAGAATTGGAGGGGAGGTCAGCATACTTTTGAGCTTACTGAGGGCCTCCTTGGCCTCAACGGTCCATGCGAAGTGCTCGGATTTCTTTAGAAGTCGGTACAGCAGCAGGGCCTTTTCTCCTAAGCGTGAGATGAAGTGGCTGAGGGCCGCGAGGCAGCCCGTGACCTTCTGTACACCCTTCAGGTCTCAAATTGGCCCCATTCGTGTGACCACCATGACTTTCTCGGGGTTGGCCTTGATACTGCGCTAAGAGATAATGTATTCTAGGAGCATGCCTCGAGGCACACCGAAGGCACACTTCTCGGGGTTGAGCTTGGTGTTCTTGGCTCAAAGACACTCGAACGTGATCTTGAGATCATCGATGAGGTTGCCGACCATCTTGGACTTGACTATGATGTCGTCGACGTAGGCCTTGACTGTGTTCCCTATGTGCTTGCCAAAAACATGGAGCATGCATCATTGATACATCGCCCTGGCGTTTCAAAGACTCAAGGGCATAGTAACGTAGAAATACATGCCAAAAGGGGTGATAAAGGAAGTCATGAGCTGATTGGACTCCTTCATCTTGATTTGATGTAACCGGAATAAGCATCAAGAAAAGAGAGGGTTTCACATCCCGCAGTAGAGTTAACAATTTGATCAATGCGTGGTAAAAGAAATAGAACTTTAGGACATGCTTTATTCAGACTAGTATAATCAACACACATCCGCATTTTTCCATTCTTTTTCTTAACCAGTACAGGATTAGCTAACCACTCGGGATGATGAACCTCCTTGACGAATCCACCGCTAAAAGCTTATGAACTTCCTCGCCGATGATCTTGCGCTTCTCCTCGTCGAAGCGGCGCAAGCGTTGCTTCACCGGTCTGGACCCGGCCTGGATCTCCAAGGCATGCTCGGTGACTTCCCTCGGTATGCCCGGCATATCCGAGGGACTCCACACAAACATGTCAGCGTTCACGCAGAGAAAGTCGATGAGCACTGCTTTCTTTTTGCTGTCGAGGGTGGCACTGATCGTCAGCGCCTTCTCGCCAGAGCTGCTCAGGTCGAGGGGGATCTTCTTGGTGTCTTCTACGGGCTCAAAGCTGCCTGCGTTGTGCTTGGGCTCAGGTGCCTCACCAGAGAGGCCCTCGAGCATCAGTGCCAGCCCGGTGGACTCCTCAATGGCTTCCCCGTTCTCGGCGCACTCGATGTCATAGTCGTATGCGTGCTCGTAGGAAGAGCCAATGGTGATGACGCCCTTGGGTCCCGGCATCTTGAGCTTGAGGTAGGTGTAGTTGGGGATTGCCATGAACTGCGCGTACCCGAGTCAACCGATGATGGCGTGGTACATGCCGTGGAACCCGACCACCTCGAAGGTGAGGGTCTCCTTCCTAAAGTTAGAGGGGGTGCCGAAACAGATGGGGAGGTCGATGCAGCCGATAGGTAGGGCCTTCTTCCCTGGTACGACTCCATGGAAGCCCCTGGCGCTAGGCTAGAGCTGCGACCTCTTGACTCCCGGAGGTTGAGGGTCTCAAGGTAGATGATGTTGAGGCTGCTACCCCCATCCATGAGCACTTTGGAGAGGCGGGTGTTAATGATGATCGGGTCAACGATGAGTGGGTAGGCTCCGGGGTTGACAACACGATCCGGATGGTCATCACGGTCGAACGTGATGGGCGCATCGGACCGGTCGAGGTACCACGGGGTAGCGTCTCGGATGGAGAAGACCTCTCGACGCTCCCTCTTGCGTTGTCGGATCGTAAGCTGGATCGTGGGGCCTCCGTAGATCATTTAGCAGTCGAAGACCTCGGGGAACTTATCGTCTTCCTTGTCGCCACCCTGATCGCCACTCTTGTCCTTTTTCTGGTCATCCTTCTTGATTCCCAGGCTCTCAAGGTATTTCTTGAGCATGGGCAGTCCTCAAGATTGTGATTCGCCCCTCCCTTGTGGTAAGGGCAGGGCTCTTTCAGCATCTTGTCGAAAATGGCCCCCTCGGGGGGACCTCGCGCTTGCCTTGCTGGTTCTTCTTCTTCTTCTTGATGTTCTTCTTGGAGCCCTTGCTTGTGCCCTCGTCATTGGTTGTCTGCGCCTTCCCCTGGCCTTTCTCTTTTCCAAAGAAGGCCCCAACCGCCTCTTCGCCAGCTGCATAGTTGGCGACGGTGTCCATCAGCTCATCGACGGTTTTAGGGCGGTTGCGTCCCAGCTTCCGTACCAGCTCCTTGCAGGTGGTACCTGAAACGAATGCTAGGATGACATCGTGGTCAGGGATGTGTGGGAGCTCGGTGCGCTGCTTGGAGAAGCGTTAGGCAAAGTCGCAGAGGGACTCCCCGGACTGCTGTTTGCAGTTGCGGATGTCCCAGGAGTTGCCGAGGCGCACGTAGGTCCCCTTGAAGTTTCCGTCGAAGACCCGGACCAGGTTAGGCCAGTTGCAAATCTGGTCGGGGGAAGCTCCTCGAGCCATCTTCGAGCGGTGTTGGAGAGGAACAAAGGAAGTTGGCAGATGATGGCGCGGTTGTCGCGTGCCCCGCCCAACTGGCAGGCTAGCCTGAAATCGGCCAGCCAGAGCTCAGGATTGGTCTCGTCATTGTATTTGACAACGCTCGTGGGGGGCCAAAAAGGGCTCGGCAGCGGCGTGCTGTGGATCGCCCTACTGAAGACTCGAGGGCCCAGCAGCTCTGGGGCCTGGCGGTCCTCGTCGCTATCGTAGCACCCCCCTCGATGGGCGTTGTAGCCTCGTTCTTCTGTGTCCCTGCTCTTGCACCATCAGTTCTCAATGATGTCATAGCGCGCGTCTTGCGGGGCGCGGTTATCGACGATGCGGTCTCGGACGGGGGCCGCCCTCTGCACCCGGGGTGCTGCCTCTTGGTGGACCGAAGCCTCCTTCTCATCACAGGGAGGCTCGACAGGCTGTTCCGAGGCCAACCCTCGATGCCTCGAGGCCGAGCTCTCGGCTTGCTGTGTGGCTGCAACTTTGAGGAGGCCCTGGACCTCGTCCCGTATCCGTCGAGCCTGGGGGTTCGACGGCGCGGGCATGTTGTGGAGTAGCATGGTGGCCGCGATGATGTTCTGGCTAGCTCGAGGGAAACAGTTGATGGTAGGGGGCTCGGGCCCCCCGTCTTCGACGATCAGCCGGTTGACCTCCCGAGCTTTGGATCGGGATCTCCCGCCGGGTGGGGGACGTCGCTCGTGCTCGAGGGTCCGCTCGAGCTAGCACAGTCACTCCCGGTCCTCGTCGAGCTTGGCCCGCATCTCCCGTATTTGCGCTAGCTGAGCGTCTTGGTCATCTTGATGTGGGCATGCGTCTTGGGGTGCGGCCGGCGGCTGCTCGTCCAGGTCTGCTACAACAAGAGCTCCCCCTGCCGCAGCAGCAGCCGCAGCCGTGCCCGTTGGATCAACGGTGTCGTCACTTAACGCGACTTCGCTGTCGATGTGGAAACACTCGTGGGTGGGGTCGTAGTGATCGGAGTCAAACTTAGGGTCGCCGCAGTAGAAGACGGGGAAGCGCCCTCGCTGCTCCTCCTCCAGCTGTTGCCGCAACACGCCAATGGTATTACCCCTCGGTCCGAGAGCTCGCAGGAAACCCAAGTCCTCGAAAGCCGGCATGACCGTTTCCAAGTCCATGGTCGCGCGCAAGAGGGCTCCTGGGTGATCCTCCTGCACATTCATGTTGGATCGCACCGTTGTGGAGTACGACTTGGCAGCATTGTCCAATCCGAATGGGAACCAACGGCGGGCCCCAAACAACCCATGCGGCAGCAAGTTGGGCGGTGTCAGGGTTGCGCGTGCCGATGGAGCCTCGCCGGGCTCCCTCGATGAACGCATCGCGAAGGTGAAGTCGGGGTTCCCATAGAGCCCCGCCGGTTCCTCCTCTGCCCCTGGACATGGGTCAGATATGTCCCCAACAAGGGGGTCCTCATCGCCTACCAGGAGTGGGGGGAACTCGGCAGGTGCTAACCCAGACGCGGGCTAACGGTGACGGTGGCGTCGATCGCGCCTCCTCCTGGGCGCGGAAGCGTGGTGGCGAGATCGGCGTGCAGCCCCTCCTGTGCGTGGGGGCTCGGTGCGACCTTCGCTCGGATCTCCAACTGAGAGGAGGACCATGTCATGGCCGTCGCCGAGGGACATGAACTCTAGGCTCCCAAACCAGATCACCATAACGCGCAGAAGCAGTGAAGCAGAGTCGGCCATCCGAAAAATGGCGGGAAGTCATCAGTAACACGCAGTACCCCTACCTGGCGCGCCAACTGTCGGTGTTTCGACCTCGGGGCCTAGCACCAACAAGTAAATTTGTATTGCGTGCTCCCTAAACTGGATGGTGATGCAAGAAGAACACAAGGGGTTTATCCTGGTTCGGGCAATGGAAGGCCCTACGTCCAGCAAGGGGAGAGTTTGTATTATCTTGCACCGAAGTGCTTGTACAGGGTTGAATACAAGCGAGCGAGTGAGTTAGGACAAGCATTTCGGGCTCTCGTAGGTCTCTCTTGCCCTCTTCTAAACTAGGGCCTGGCGCCTCCTTTTATAGGCGAAGAAGGGGCGCAGGGTACATGATTCCTAGGGCGAACGTAGCTGCTAACATCGGGGAGGAGATGCCGATCATGTCGGTGCCGCTGTAGCGACGTGAGCCGGGCGTGACGTGCCCTGTAGCAACGTACTCGGAGATGACGGCCGTCCTTCTCGTGCGTGGGATGACGCCACCGATTCTCGGTGAAAGATCGGCGCCCATGCCTGCACGTGTGGATTCCTGTAGCCGTCGCGTCAGGAGTTGTCGGAGTGGTGACGACGGAGTCCTGCTCGAGGGGGCGGTCGAAGGGTACGAGGCCCGGGCGGATAAGGATGAGCCCGGAAAATGCGAGAGATGTGTTTGACTAATACGTCTCAAGGGGTGCCGAACGAGGCACAGTGCGCGGCATGGTACTACAGCGCAATACGGTTGACCGGATTCCCGGATATGGGGCGATAAAAGTAGGAATTGACCCGTGTACTTGCGACTGTTACCACGTCTGTAGCCACGAAGTTAGGCGGAAGCAGGTAGAGCGCATTAAATGCTCTGAGTAACCTTACTGGGAGTAGGTATTCGAGGGGTGTGCCACACTCGAGGGGCGCCCATTCGCTCGGACGAGTTTCCGTCACCGAGGGGTAGGTCTGAGTGGTACCCTAGTGATCTCCTTTGCCTGGGGCAGAGCCCTTCGAGCAAGTGGCAGTCTGGACTGTCGAGACCCGTTACTGGGCCGGCCCAGTACAACTTGGGAGTTGGGCTTTTGTGGGGGGAATAATGATAATGAATTTGGCTTGCTGATGCTTGGGATTAATTCTGTTGATCGAGGGTTAAGGGTATCCCTTTCTCAAGTATCCGACAATGATATTGAAGTTCTAGCCGCCGATTTTTATATATTTATAAGAGAATAATTGCCAAATTCTATTGTATGACTTTTCTTCTGGTCTAATGCCGTTATAATTTTGTTACGGAGGAGAGAAGCCCTATTCTTACACGTTCGCACGCGTTTTCGGTCTTTTGACTGGGTTATTAAGCTCATACTAGTCTTACCTAGTCCTTCGTTAACAGCGCTGTAATCGGACCCTGCAAAGCGCAAAAGGACTTTCTTGGAATGGCTTCATGTCTTGGGAAGGTCTGTTTCAACGGGACATGAGGAAAGTTGTATTACGCCGTGGTCCGTGGATCTAGCTGAGAGTTGGCGTGCAAGAGCAAGCAGCCAGAAAGCACCAGAAGATCAAGATACACAGGTTCCTTTCTTATCCCACCGCCGCCGCCGCCGCCGCCAGCTGCGCCTCGTCGTCAGAGGGTTCCCATTCCTGCTCCTTCTGCCGCCGCCACCCCTCGCTGCGCCTCATCGGCGGCGGCCTCACCGCCGGCTGGCGACGGGCACGACAAACTGAGGCCCCCTCTTTCCACCACCCAAGTTACCTTTCCTCTCTCTCTCTCCGGTGAAGGTGTCGGTGCTGCCATCTGCTGGTACAGGTGTCTGGGTCTGTGCGGATCCACCAGGCCGGACCTTGATCCACCTCTCCGTTTGCTGGTGAGCAATCCTGACTTCTTCGGATGAACTGCTCTGCGATCTCGTTTTTGTTCCTCGTGGGATCTTCCATTTTCTTTTACTGTGATAGCGAGCAATTAAAAATCCCAACTTTTGAGGGTGCTGGTCAAAGCCTACTCTAATTCATCCATCCATGATTCTATCGCACAGGGTCAACAAATTCTGGGGTTCAGCTAAACCCCCAATCCGTGCCTAACGGCCAGTCCGGTGCTGCAAGGTTTCTCTAGGATTTTTGCGCAGCAACAGCCATGTGGAGGCTCAAGCAGTTCATCCCCAAGGATCAGCCCAGCGGCCTCGAGGGTCGGACCGTCGATGTCGGCAATGTCAAGGTGCACGTCCGGGAAGCTATCGCGGAGGGTGGGTTCTCATGTGTCTATGCTGCCCGAGACCTGGTTAACCTGGCGAAGCAGTACGCCCTCAAGCACGTGATCGTCCAGGACGAGGAGTCGCTGGGCCTGGTCCGGAAGGAGATCACCGTGATGCGGTCGCTCAAGGGGCACCCTAATGTGGTCACGCTGGTTGCGCACGCCATATTGGACATTGGACGCACGAGGGAGGCGCTGCTGCTCATGGAGTTCTGTGAGAAGTCGCTGGTTTCTGTGCTGGAGGGCAGAGGAGCGGGCTATTTTGACGAGGAGAAGGTGGCGCTCATCTTCCGTGATGTTTGCAATGCTGTCTTTGCGATGCATTGCCAGACGCCGCCTCTTGCTCACAGGTGAGTCCACCACTTTCAAGCCTGTGGATTGATTGGAGCCACACTGCACAATGTTTCCACGAAACGGTACTCATTTAGTTGATGCTTTTGTGGTTGCCTTTCCATGAAATTGTTGAGCAGCATTTATCTACCTATATCTGATGTGAAAACAAAAGAGATGCAAGTTGGTCTTTTGTACCAATAAAATAACATCACATTATGTCACAGACTCACAGCAACGTTATACTGGATCAAGTAACAAAGTGCCAAGCTTGCAAGTTGAATCAAGTAACAGTCGAAAAGCATGTTGAATCAGCTTATTTTTACTCTATCTTGGCTTGACTAGATGTTAATGCATGTTACTTTTCACATTCTTGGGTGTTGTTCTTGGTTGTTTTCCTTAGTCTAAGGCATTCACGACTATCATTGTTCAGTTGTACTAGTTTGTAACAGATAATTCTGTGTGTTTTTGTTTTTTTTGGTCCTTATTGTACTGTTTGAGTGAAGTTGTACCCTCAGAAAACTGCTATGCCAAGTTTCATTTCAGATCCCAAATCATGGAAAATATAATTCATTTGCATTTGCAGGGACCTAAAGGCAGAAAATGTTCTTCTTGCTGCTGATGGGGCATGGAAACTATGTGATTTTGGTAGTGTGTCGACAAATCATAAGTGCTTTGATAAACCTGAGGAGATGGGCATTGAAGAAGATAACATCAGGAAGCACACCACTCCTGCATATAGAGCCCCTGAGGTTTATATTTAAAATTTCAAATCTGAGCCCTTTCTCAGTCTGTTCTACATATTTATTAGTTACTATATGTTTGTTTACTGATTGCAGATGTGGGACTTATACAGGAAGGAGGTTATTAGTGAGAAAGTAGATATCTGGGTAAACCACCTCTGCAGCTATCATTTTGCATTCTGGTTTTTTGCAAATGTTGTCTATCATATAATTGAATTGCAATTAGTTTTTTGTTTGTACCTGATCAATTACTAATTAATAGTGCCATGAGTTGAACGTTAGTGTTTGTGGCTTTTTACAGGCTCTTGGGTGTCTCTTGTATAAAATCTGCTACTTCAAATCAGCATTTGACGGGGAATCAAAGCTTCAAGTACTTAACGGGAACTATCGTATCCCAGAATTGCCGAAGTACAGTTCTTCTATTACAACATTTATCAAAGACATGCTTAATTCTTCTCCAGATGCCAGACCAGACATCACACAGGCAAGGGCTTTGCTTGATTGGCCATTCACTTCCATGAATTTAGGTTGGTCTTAATTAGTGCATACACCATGAAGGCAACACATGAAAGGTCTTCCGTTTCAGTGTTGTTGATAAATGTTCTGTTTTAGGTGTGGTTCTGTGTTAATGAGTTACTTCCATTGGAGCTGCAAAAGGATTTACCTGATGGATCTCCATCTGGATCAGCATTTGAATCTCATACTGCCATTGATGAAGGTTTGCCGCTGTTATTTTTTTGGTAGATTTATCTAGATAGATATTAGGAAGTGTAGCTGATGCTGTTGTGTGAAATCATATATATATATATATATATATACTTTCGTGTGAATAGAATACTGTCTGTTTTGTTAACCGCTCATCTTTTGCTCATATTTTTTCTCTGCATCTTAAATTTTCCTTTGCCTGAAAATAATTGTTCTTGCTTGTTCAATAACCTAAATTATTTGTTGCAGCATCAACGAGACCACAGCAAATGATTGCCTCTTCATCATCAAGAGACAATGTGAGGACTACCTCTCTTAGTGACTCTTCCAACGTGATGGCACAAGGTCCTCTGAAAGCTATGGACAACAGGGGTTCTATGGGTGCATTTTGGTCAACTCAACATGCTCAGGAGCTATCTTTTGCTTATGACAAGGGGCCAACTTTTGATGAAGAGCCTGTTAACCAAGTCACATCAAAACAATCACAGGCTAAGAACCAGAACACACCAGCTCAGAATTCATCTCGGAAGTCTCTGTCTGCGTCAGTTGATAGTTCACCTGGGGATTTTGAAATTAGGTTTTCTGCAAATGGCTCAGAGTCTGGGCTGGAGAAAACCAAAACGGCAATAACAGAGAATAAAACAAAGATACAAACTACTGCCTTGAACTCCTTCGTGGCAGACTTCGATAATATCCAAATGAACTCACAAAAAAGTACTGGCAATGTAAACATAACTAGCAAATTGAAAGAACGTCAATTGGAAGCAGAAGTAACTTTACTCAAGGAACAATTAAAGATAGCAAACCTGGAGAAGGAAGAAATTTCGTTGAAGTTTGATAAGTTGTCTGCCATTTGCTCCTCTCAGAGGCGAGAGATACAAGAGCTTAAGCAAGCCTTGGCTGCAGCTTCTGTTACACCATCAGCTAAGCAGTTCAGAGAAAATTCGAAAGTTGAATTCACCCCACCCAACAAAACCCTTGATACTCCGGTATGAATACTGCTCGCCCTTAAATTTCCCTCTAGTCAGATGTACCCAGTTTCAAGTTCCCACTTGGCCCAGATAACCATTGAAGATAGAATTAGAAGTGGCTAGCTTGGCCAATTCTCAAAGTGTTTAGACTTCAGTGATGGTGTGTGAAAGTTGTTGGGCCAATCCTGAACCTCTGTTTTTTCGTTCAATGTTTAGGATTAGCCCATCCCTTACCCCATCCTACCTTGCATATCCCTAAATCTAATACCCGGTGAGGTTTAACTTAGCATGGCCAAGCCACTTATCCTATTTGGTATTTGTTTCTGTTTAGATTGCTTAAATATGCTGGATGTAATATTGCATCTTGATATATATAAGGATGCTGATATATTAATTTACTGGTTTTCACAGCCGAGGGAGAAGATTGAAGGAACCCCTCCAGAGCTCCGGCAAGGCCTATTTACTTCAAGCCCGGGAACACCAAGCCCTGATCTGAAAACATGGTCAGCTTTCCCTGAAGAGCCAAAAGCTCAGGCAGCTGTGAAGAGTGTCCACCCGAGGTCAGTCCGAACTCTGCGTGCATCAAACAGTAACAAAACAAGCTTGCTTGGACAGTCAAATATTAGTTCTAGCACCGATCCATTTGCCTTTGGTCAAGATAGCTTTAAGGCTGCTCCTTCTGGAACTGTACTTCCCCAGTTATCAAACATGGGGAATACCTCTCAGCTCAGTAATCTGAATTTAGAAGAACAGAAAGATGGATCCTACCAACCAGCTGGATGGACTGGGTTTTGATTGTTTTGTAGCAATTTACGGTGATACTGTATATGCCAAAAGAGTCAAGAGTACATATGGTCTTGGTGGTGTGGCATACTGAAGATGCAGAGAGGAATGCCTGAATTGATGTAGGTATGTGTGGCAACGCTTTTGTACAATTGTTCTGGTGCTGAGCCAGCATCATAATGCATCCAGTTGTAACTTTAGTGCAAATGTAAGTTGCAACTTGCAAATCATTTCTAAGATAGGACGATGTTTTTTCCCTTTTGTAGACAAGCTTGTGTCATGTCAATAAACAATGAATTTTGATCACATGCTATATAGATATAGCAATCTATTACCAAATAAAAGGTTACCATTTAGTGGTAAGTAGCTAATATACTCACTTTAATGCTAGTATTTCATGTTGAGTCACAAAACACAAATCTTTATTAATTCATTGTGATACGTTCATACATTTATATTTTTGAATTGATTTATTTCTATGATCTAGCATGTGGCTGTGAGGATCTGTTCTATTTCGGAGTCAACACATACATCTTGCAAGCATGAGAATCCACTGTTTCCTCCAATTCTCCTTGCACGGCTGATATAATCTCATCCTTCAAAACAAACAAAATCACAAACACAGAATAAGTTAAAAAACAACAATGGCTATATGAAATATAAAGAACATATACTCCCTCCGCTCTCAAAATCAATCTCTAATGTAGGTTTCTCTTATAGTATTTATTGTTTGTTATTAGTTATACAATCTTAATCATTACCAAGTGGTTGAAATACAAATCCAGAGTTATATAACTGTTATATCACATAATTCACTTATTATTGGACTCATTGTTAGTAAAAGCATGAATTTTTATAGTCATACTGCACCTTACAAAGACAAACTGGAGGGTATGGTTTTAAGACGTCTATGATAGATAAAATGCATACTTACTGTCCACAGATCATGAGCATCAACAATGGTAGATGTATTAATTCCAATGCTGCTCCAGCTGGCAGTAATGGATGCTTGAGCTGACCCTCTGTTCCATAGAACAACCGCAAATCTCCCTCCAGTCAAGGGACCAGCCCATACCTAAGCACAAGGTTATGTTATATAAACAAGTGCTAAATATCATAGCTTTTGTTTTCTTGTATAGTTTATCTTACTTCTTGGTCTCCATCTTTTTGCACTTTGTGCCTTTGTACTCCAAGCCCATCTGTTTATGAATCATTTGAGTTTAGTATAGTATCATCTCTAATTTGCAGAAACTAAGGAATGATCGATGTACTTTCTTCACCTTGGTTAACTGCAATAACATTTCGATTGCTGAGGATTTCCTTGATTTCATTGCTCATTGAGCGGATGTCACAACCGATCAAGAGAGGTGCCTGCATCAAGTTAAGTCAGCAGCATGGTCTTATAAATTAGCAAAACAATTCACAGTTTGTTGAATTATACTTTAGGGATATTTTTCATCTCTAATGCTAAGACTCAAATTAAGCATTTTGTTAACTTCATTAAGGCCCATATGCTGAAATGGGAGCGGTACTCTTCTGTAGTCATCCCCCCATTTCCAACTTGTAGCATGCCTGGGTCTGAAAGCAGAGACAGCAGTTCATTCAAGACTCAAGAGAAAGTGCTGGAAATGTTTAGAGACATGTAGGACTAACCATTCCATCCACCAGGCCCTGCATATGATGCCCACTTGTCGTTCTTATCGGCGATGGCCGTCATTCTGAAACATTGCATTACAGGGCAACGAGATGTATCAGACATATTTTGCCAGGACAATTGAATCCTGTCAGGATGTGAACTTTACTTTGCCCAAGTGTCCTTGATATCACCAGTTGTTCTCCAACTGTTTCCTACATCACCTGCCCATGTTGCTGGATCTTCCACGCCCCTAGGGAACAGTATTATTTTTTGGAAAGAAAGATTGAATCTAAATCATCCATTTGAGTAGTTCAAAAGAAGGAACACCATTCGCAGAGGGAGAAGAAAATATTCCTCCCTGAATTCAGGAGCGCTTTGCTCATTGCATCATATCTGCATATGTTCATGAGCAAGTCAGTCTCCCAAGGGTAGCATAAATAAGGGGAAACTGTAAGAGCTCTTGTGATTGCTGGTCACCTCGGCTGAGGGCTTATTCCCTGGCTGTTGCAATTGTCATACTTCAAGTAGTCGACTCCCTATGAATCATTAAAAGCGTTATTTCAGTTTGGATACAGTGAAGAATGGCATGATCATGACATGCTTAAAGTTTGTTCTAATTGAGATATGATGGTACCCAAGATGCAAAAGTTTTTGCATCTTGATCTTCGTATCCAAGCGATCCGGGCATCATCTTGCTGCAAGTTCGTGTCCTGAGGGGAAATGGTTGGTGTGATTTTATAGAGAGAAAAAAAATCCAATGAACCAAAGTGCTCTAGTTCTTCTATAAGCATCTTGATGAACATTTTTCTGCGACTTTGTGTCTGTTCTTTTGTTATTATATAAGTAGGGTTACCCTGCGTCACCTAAGATCCCTAGCTTGAGTCCTTTGCCATGCACAGTCTGCCAAGGCCTTACTCCTGATGGGAGTATTGACGCATTTGCAGCCAGATTGCCCTGTAGAAATACAAAAAAGTTAGATTACTATTTCTTTTGTACTCTGCATATATGACTGTACCACCATTTAATGACCTGCGAGTCCCTGTCATAGGCTGCCCAGTTATCATCTGCAGTTTCACAAATGTTGAGTTGTCAGGAAGTTTCAACTGGGCAAAAGAACAGCAGGGTCATTAAGAAATCTCAAGAGGAGGTACCTATGTTGATATATTCATATCTAAGCTTTGCTAGGCCAGTATCCACCATAGCATCAGCTGCACAGGCGAATCAACTTGTTTTCAGCATGTTGTGATGCAAAATGCACCTGTTTTGTGCCAAAAACAAAAGTAGCCTTACCGATTTGTCGAATGAGCTCTTCGTTTATTTTCCGGCCGAAGTGATTATAGTTATTCCACCTAAAAGTTTTTCATGCACTTCAGCAGTTGTTGTTTCAAAAGATGTTGATGCAAATTGGATGAAACCATGAAAACGGAAACATGAACTTAATGCAGATTGGTTGAAATCATGAAAACAAAAAAACCAGGAAGTCAAGGTGGAAAATCAAATTTCCTCACCGAGGGAATACTAAGAACTGAAAAGAAGACATGATCAATTACCCAATCTGGGGAGTCCGGCCAAGGCCATTCTCCAGCGCGGCTGCCAACGTCGATAGCAAGACCAAGAGGAAAGCACAGAAGGTCACCTTCCCTGCCTTGGCCTGCAAAGCTGTGTGTCTCAGTGCCCGCAAGTGAAGTGATGCTTAACATCTACTACTGGTTTCTACTTTCTAGGGGGGCACTATATATATAGGAATTGGCCAGTATTACGACAGGAATCTGTTCACGAGTTTTGGATCCAACGGAGCCGGACAGCAAGGCCGGCGGAGGCCATTTTACTTTGGGTATTCCACATGCTGATGCAATCTCTGGTGTCACCGATTGATAGCTTGCCTGCATTTCTTGTCTTGTTACTAAAATCTTATCTTTGTGCGAATACAAAAGGCCACAGAGCTGTTATATGTCGCTCTAATCGATCTTTATTCTTTATATGTATGTGAATAATTTTTCACATTAATTGTAGGTACCATAATTTTTCACATTAGACTCAAAGGCAAAACATACGAGACGAGCTTTTTTGATAGCTCCAACAAATTTTAAGGCAAAACATGGTTGGCTCTAAATCTTACTACTGCATGTAAGCTACCAAAGTGGCTTGTCTGACTCTGAAGCCAGCAGTCCATGCTCAAACAGCTACCATGGTGGAAGGCTTATGCAAGGCCTTCTTGAGCTAGTCACAAATGGTGAGATTCTGTTGGCAGGGGCACTCGCCGTGTGAGTGACTACGTGATGAAGATGAGCAGCTAGCAAGGCGTCAGGGAATGCTCATTTTTGCAACAGCAGAGATCATGAGACTTGGTATAGTTGTTTCTCACTCTTCACAATCACACATGCATTGACATTGAATGACCACACCACAATATGCTCCCTTCGTTTACTCCAATCCTATTTATTCAGTCTAATATAAGGCGTACAAGTAACAGTCTTTTATGAATTTTCTTGTCATTCTCCCTCTCCGCGACACCTGAATTTGATGATTTTGACAGGTACATGCACCGGTGAGAATCAGTTCTAGCTACTTTGGAGTCAACACATACATCTTGCAAGCATGAGTGTCTACTGCCTCCTTCAGCTCTCCTTGCACCGGTGATGTAACCTCACCCTGCAACCAAAACAAAAAAATCACACACACAAACAAGTTTGAGAATTCCTTGCAACAAGAAAGATATATGCTATGGTAGAACTTGTCTATGATCAGAGAAGATGCAAGCTTACGGTCCATAGGTCCTGAGCATCGACGATGGTGGATTCATTGAGACCAATGCTGCTCCAGCTGGCAGTAATGGATGCTTCATCAGACCCTCTGTTCCATAGAACAACTGCAACTCTCCCTCCGCTTAGTGGACCAGCCCAAACCTGATGACAAACAAGATCATGAATGCATTATAAACCAGCTAAATTTTGCTGCTACTCGTGTCATTCTGCCAAGCCTGTTCTACTTCTTGGTCTCCATCTTGTAGCACTTTGCGCCCTTGCACCCCAAGCACATCTGAACAATTGACCAATCGTTGAAGTTCAATATCGTATCATATCATATTTCATAATTGGAGAAATGAATGAATGAACACAGTTATTTCCTTTACCTTGATTAACCGCGATGACGTTTTGGTTGCTGAGGATTTCCTTGGTATCGTTGCTTATTGAGCGGATGTCGCAGCCAATCAGAAGAGGCGCCTGCATCACGGCGGTACAGCACCATGCTCATGAAAATGAGCGGTTCTATTGTACTGATTGATGATTACAAATGTCATTACCTTCACTAGAGCCCATATGCTGAAATGGGAGCGGTACTCCTCTGTTGACATTCCCCCGTTTCCGACTTCCAGCATGTCCGGGTCTGAAAGCATAAATAAATTGCATCTCATTCAGCATTCAAGAAAGGCAAGCCCAAAGTCTGTAAGCCTCTATATGATGGACTAGGCTAAGTGGCTAACCATTCCATCCACCAGGCCGTGCATAGGATGCCCATTTGTCATTAGCATCGGCAATGGTCGTCATGCTGAAACATTACAAAGGGAAAAGATGCATCATCAGACAACATCGATATGGCTAACAGCAAGGCATGTTCATGCTGCCAAATTGTAAAGCTAGCCTAAGGTGTCAAGTAAATGAGACGATAAGTTCCTTGTGAACTTCACCAAAATCTTGCACATATCGTTAGCACATTTTTAGCTTGTCAAGGTATAACGTACGCATGTTCACTGATCTAAAAGAAAGGGTTTATGTAATGTTCACCTTCCCCAGTTGTCCTGGATGTCACCGGTTGTTCTCCAACTGTTTCCTACACCACTTGCCCATGTTGCTGAGTCATCCACACCCCTACACAACAACATTTTCAAAACCAAACAACTGAATTCAAAGTTCAAACACAAAATTCGGTCATTTGTAATTAGGAAAAAGAGCAACAGTTACCATTCACAAAGGGAGAAGAAAATATTCCTCCCAGAATTCAGAAGGGCTTTGCTCATGTTGATATATCTGAATTTTGTCACAAGCCATTTTTTCAGTCTCTCAAAGTAGCATGATAAGCAGGAACAGTTAAAATCTAGTGAGAGTCGATGCTCACCTTGGCTGTGGGCTCAATCCCTGATCATTGCAGTTGTCGTACTTTAAGTAATCAACTCCCTTGGATCATTTTCATAAAAAAGAAAAAAAAAACAGTTGAAGCAAGAAAGAAAGCCTTTGAAGATTTCAATTTTCACACGTTTAGAAAGTTTCAATCTAGATGGCACAAAATGTACCCAAGACATGAAGGTTTTTGCATCTTGCGCTTCATGTCCGAGCGAACCAGGCATCTGATTGCTGCAAGTTCGTGACCTGAAAGGAGAAAGCATGCATGTGTGAATTGAGAGGGAAACCAAAAATACAAAGCACGGAAATCCATTGAACTGAAGTATATGATTTTTTTTCATTGAGTTCCTATCTCTGCCAGCTAATGTTATCTGTCCTTCAGCTTTGTGGTTCTTAATGATATTTATGCGTACCCTGCATCACTGTAGACTCCGAGCTTGAGCCCTTTCCCGTGCACAGTCTGCCAGGGCCTTCATTCCTGATGGGAATGTTGACGGATTTGCGGTAAGATTACCCTGGAAAGTAAGAAAAGCAGAATAGTGATTTTATCAACATCAACATCATGTTCATCCTTCCTCTCAAAAAAAAAATCAACATCATGTTCATCCATGTAGTTTCACTTTGCTAAGCAACATAGTTGAACTCTCGTTTACTATATTTATTGAACATCTATAATTCTACGTTACTGCAGTCCGCACCTGGGAGTCCCTATCATAGGCTGCCCAACAATCATCTGCAGCGTCACAACAAAAATGTAGAATTCTCAAATATCTTTTTCAACCGAAAGTGAGAAGCAGATAAACGAAAAGAGAACAAGATAAGACATCTCAAGTGACTACCTATGTTTATATAGTCATAACCAAGCTTTGCGAGGCCAGTATCCACCATCGCATCAGCTGCACATACATATCATGGTTTAGAAGGATTTTGTGATACAACCACAGCTGATTCAACGCTGGAGGAGTGTATGGCTTACCAATTTGTCGAATTATATCTTCGTTTATATTGCAGGCGAAGTGATTCCAACTGTTCCACCTGACTTGGTCATATATTTAGTTATAAGATATGTTTTTTTATAGTGGTTAAACACTTCAAAGGATAATGCATCAAGTTGATATATTTCAAAAAAAAATCTTTTTGTTTATTTTCAGAAAAAAACATCGAGCTGATATATAGTCTTGGAGGGCACTTCTGGCCTCTACCTAACAAGGAACATATAGCCAAACAAACAAAATAGATCACACACACGCTAGTGGCTATTAATCCATGACTAGACCACCACCCATGTGCCTGCTGGTTCATGAATAACAGTTAAAGATTTACAGCAGTTCTATGTTCACGGTGGTGTTTTGAAGTCTAATTGGTTTCTATGGTGGTGTCATGCACTTGGAGCTGAAGGCCTGAAACTCAGCTAGTGCTGAATGCTGACAGGACTGTTTGAGAATGCATATTCCAACCAATGCACACATGCTTTCTAACACGAATCAAGGAAACAAGGGAAAATATTCGTGCAAAAAGGAAACAAGGGAAAAGGAGGATGTGTGTGCATCTTACATGTTTTTCAACACCACAAACACTGCAAATGAAAAGAAACATACCTTTGATCTTTGAAAGTATCAGAGGAGTGAAAAGGAACAGAGAGAGAGAACCAGGAAATATAATCCAGATGTTTCATAGGAAAAAAAGAACTTGTCACCAAAAGAACACATGCATGTCCATGTACTTGAAAAAGAAAACCCTGAAAAATACACCATACAACTTATAAGGCTAAAAGATCAGTTACCCCATCTGTGGAGTCCGTGCAAGCTCATTCTCCAGGGTGGATCTCCTCGCCACTGCCATCGGTGACCTCTCCGGCCGGATCGCCACCACCGACATTGACAGCAAGATGGAGACGAGAGCACAGAGTGCTTTCTCTTCCATGACAAAGAGGTGGGCAGGTAGCTGCTGCAAGAGTGATGATGTGGTATTTAATGTCACCTTGCTAGTTTCGATGTTGTTATGTTGTATATATAGCAGTGGGCCAGCATCAGGACAACACTTCGTCACGAGCTAGGTTCACATGGTTGTTATTTGCCGTCTAAACGAAGTTCTTGTTATTAACATTTTTATGTAGCTAATAAAGGTTGATGAGTTCAAAGCCTGTCAGTAATTGTAAGTGTGCAGCCTTTTTGGGATTGATTATAGGTTTTTTCCCAAACAGACAACATTATATTATCTCAATATATCGTTACAAAGGAGGGCCCGAATTGCATCCGGAGCCTCATTACACCATACTGAACCAGAGAACTGAATAGCCTAGCCATTACACGAGCTGCCTCATTGCAACTTCTCTGACTGTACATGGAAGTGACAGAAGCTTCACGTACTAAGTTTTTTATATCACACACAATCGCTCCAACCTGAGATCTATCTAGATGCGGTTTGCGGTGATTGTATTTTTTATGATGTTTTGACAGTCAGAAGCGCCACAATATAATGATACGTTGAAGATTTCGTTCTTTTGCAAACAAAATACCACATTGAACTGCTAAAATTTTAGCCAGCTCAGAATCTTTGCATCTTCTTTACAAATGCAATTTTGAAATCCCCAAGATGATCACGAATCACTCCACCAATTCTGATTCGGGAGGGATCTTAAAGGTGGCTGCATCTACATTGAGCATCAACCAGCCATCCGGCGGTGGAGTCCATTTAGGGGCCAAGCAATTAGACTTGTATCTGTGGTGGAAGGATTGTTTTGTAGAGTGCGTCAATACCATCTCTATGTAAGCTTTTGTTCTTTCAGCAACGGAATAAGGATGCATCATATTCTCTCCATTCCTAACTGCATTTCTTGCCTCCCAAATGTGCCACACAGCTGTGGCCTTATCATCCTTTGCTGCATCTAAGAAATCAGAAAGGCATTGTTCAATGTGTAGAAAAGCATGAGGCTTGCAATTTATACCAAAGTGCTTTCTAAGTTGACGCCATACCTCTGAAGCAAATTGGCACATTAAAGTGGCATGCTCCACTGTTTCTTCTCTTCCACAGAGCTCACACCAAAGTAGTTAGTTTATACACTAAGTATGGTGCTTAGTCTTGCCTGTGTTTATGCCTAGACTCAAGGATTGTTTATGGTAGTTGTTAGGTGGTGACAACCTGTCCATCCTATGTATTCCACCACGTTTGGTCTAAAGGATGTTTGGCATGTGCCCCGAAGTGCTACTAAATCTCTCTATTTTTTTGGTTTACCTAAGTTAATTTTTATTAGAATATTATTATTGAGATTTAAGAATATAAGAAATAAATGGATAATTCTACAAGCGTACAATTTTATGCTTCTATATTTATGCTTCTATAATTCTACAATTTATAAACGACAATTTTATGCTTCTATAATCTACAAGAGGACGCTAAGTAATACAGTAATCTAGGATAGCATTAGTGCTAAATCACCATTAAATCTTCATAATCTCTATTACTTAGCCTCCTCTTGATCCCATCCTGGATCCGCCAATGCTTATCTGTGCTATATTTATGCTTCTATGCAACAGAGCAGTGCCTTCGACTTGACCAAAAACTTCCAAGAAGATCCTATGGCTATCTGGAAATTAAAGGGTAAAATTTTGTCTTGTTCCCCTCAACGATTCTACCTTTGTGCTAAGCTTACCACTGTCCAACGCTGTCATGGCCATTAAGACCATTCGGTGAGTTCTCCACTCCCACCACTGCTAATGGAGATGCGAACTTCGAACTCAAGCTGGTGCTGGTTATGATGGTACAAGCAAGCCCCTTTGTGGAAAAGCTCATGAGGATGTCAATGCACACCTCCAACACTTTCTAAAGATATGTGGAACCTTCACCATCAAGAGAGTAACTCAAGAGGCCATCTGGCTCCGTCTCTTCCCATTCTCCTTTCTTAGGAAGGTGAAGCAATGATTCTACTTCAACCGCGAAGCTGTGAACACTTGGGAAAAGTGTTCCAATTCGTTCGTCGTCAAGTTCTTCCCCATGAATAAGACTAACGCTCTTTGCAACAAGATTCTTAGTATCCTCTTAAGATCAACCAATTCTTCTTCTATGTTAGTATATATTATCATAATATGTTTATAAAGCTAAGTTCGATAAAGATTTGTTCAGTTAATCTTCAATCCAAGAGCAATCCGTTTAACATCCTCTCCAATCTCCTCGGGTTGGTGCTGACCGAACCAGATAATTCAGCAAATATCCTAGACTGACTACTGGCTTAGAGGATAAGTGCCCTCTAGACTCTAGTAGAAATGAAAGTACCTGCGCTCGTGAAACATCTATGTAGAATAATACTCCCTCCGTTTCAAATTATAAGTCGCTTTGAAGTTTTTGGTTCATTTATTTTTCTATGTATCTAGACATACTATTATCTATAGATGCATAGCAAAATATATATAAAAGAATCAAAGCGACTTACAGTGTGGAACAGAGGGAGTGGTAATATAAGCTTAACGTCGAGACCAGAATCCATGGTTGCTCTAGGTTGTTGGTGACTAGCAAGGGTTCATCATCCAAAGTTCAGACTCATATCATCCAAATGCATGTTAATTATACAAAAAGATATCCGTTGCAATAGTAATAATGGTGGACCAGTAATAAACATTATTGTTGATCAAGTCATACCACGTACAAATGCAAATGGTCAGAGGATGGGATCAGTAGACCTAACCGCTAGCACTACTGCACTAGCACTGGCACTTTTGGGGTGCAGCGGTGGCGATCGCTTGGGGAATCGTCGTCGTTCTCACTTATCACATAGTGCACTGATTGCACAGGATAGGGTGATGTGTACGTATATGGGTAAGCATGGTGGACTGACGTACCAAACTAAACCAGTAATAGTTAATTAATATAAATATTTTAGGTGAAGAAAAGATCGAGTATTCCATTAGAGATAGATAGATGTTGGTCCAGCTCACAAGATCACACGCACTAGCTAGTACACTGCTCACACATAAAGGTAATTAGGTAAGTGTTTAGCTTGCATTGCTCCTACATGCACACCAACACAGATCGAGAAGCTAATTAATAAGCAGCTTTGCAGCTCGACACGATATGATGATTAGTGATTACCTACTGGTTCAAGTAGCGCAAGCGCAACGACCGACATGACGCGAGATATAGCTGCAACTTGCAAGTCGATCGATGAAGCCACCACACGTTCAGGCGCACGACGACTAGCTGGATATCATGAACTAAATTAAATTTCATCCTCACACACAGCTAGCTACGGCTCCGATCCACTAACAGACCATGCAGCATCAACGTACCTGCACTAATCATCCGCATTTCTGACTCCACTTAGCTGTTACCTGTTGTGTTGATGGCTACCAAATGTCAATTCTAACTATCAACAATGCAGCAAAGTAACGGATAAATCAACATCATTTGTAGTCTTTTGTTTCGAAGTAACATGGTTCCAATTGCACTTTAGATGTAGTGAAAACTTTGCAAAACATTCAAGAATGAAGCACCGGGGCTTACCTGGTGGGCTTAGCCGACCTCATCTATCCCTCCACGTTAGCAATCCATGTGCCAAGCAATGAAACGCAATTTGGAACACATACCCATATCAATTTGAAGTTCGTTTGATCCAAGGACTCTCAAGGATGGCCCCAAGGATTGAAAGGCCCACCATCTCCACCTGGACCCAACAATCACAAACAACTGACTTAGGACAGCTCACAACCACCATGGAGGAGTGCATCCTAGGGTCGACCGACCCCACCTATGGCCGCCCGACACTCCACCTATTCCTCCACGTTAGTAATTTGTATTCCAAGCAAAGAATCACAATTAATTTGGAGCACATAGCCATGTCCATTTGAAGTCGATTTGATCCAAGGCCTCTCAAGTAGGATCCCAAGGATTGGATGACCCACCATCTCCAACTAGACCTAGCAATCGACGAAACAACCGATTTAGAACAACTGACAACCACCATGGAGGAGTACTGGGAGCCATAGGATGCAAAGGCGTCCACCTTAGTGTTGGCTAACTCTATAGGGTGTCACCGAACTCCACCTATCAGGCCATTGTTAACACTAGGAAAAAGTCTACATCACCCCTTGAGTTTTCATAATGCGACTACTTAACCCCCCAACCTACAAAACCGGTTTTTTTGCCCCTACACTTTAAAAACCGTCTAAATAACGCCCTCATATGGTTTTGCCTAATGGTTTTGCATGCGTGGCAGTGGTTTTGCACATGTGGCACTCCAAGCTGTATAGATTGGACGCGCTGGCGCTTTGGGTCCACTCGTCAGGGCTCGTTTACCCCAATACGGACGTCGGGCCTGTTTACCCCACTCGTCAGCCGAACATCGCTTTCTCTGCTCTGCTCTGCTGCGGACTTCTTACTCGTCGGCAAAATTCACCGCCACCGCTTGCCCCAATGTAATTCACCATAGCCACAGCTTCGCCGTCCTCTTACGCATTTGCTCAACCTGCTTGCGCCGCCCAATTCTGCCAAAGTTGGCCGGGAGCCACCATCTTGGCCATCCCTGACTAAGAGCGCCGCCGTGATTTGCCCCTGAAGTAGCAGCCGCCCGCCACACAACGCCCACGCGCCGGCGCTGCCATGCTAGCCGACGCCGTAGCAGCCATAAGGCGCAGCGGGGCGAGCACGATGCCCGACCTCGGGTCCGTGCTGGGCCACTCCAACCCCAACCTCCGTGACCTGTACGCACTGGAGACACGAAGCGCGGTCGCGGGGTCGCCGGCCACAACGAGGCGGAGCAGGGGCGCGGTGGCCGTGGCGATCTGGAGCGCAGGCGCGGCGTCGCTGTCCCCGACCAGGCGAAGTAGCGGCGCCGCCGCAGTGGCCGGAGCAGCTTGCCAGGGGGTAGCTCGCCGCGCACCATGACGGTCGCCGGAAGGAGCTTGGCGCGTGCGCCATGGCGTGCATGAACCGTGTGCGTGCCGTTCGCCGCCGGTGAACTGCCGCTTCGCCTCGTAGGCACGCCGAGTGACGTCGAGCTTGGGTACGCCCGCGCGGGCGCCATGTGCATGTCCGCACATGCTCGCGGCAGCTCCAACTATGAGCCCACCATGGTGGCACGCCACCATGGCAACTACTATCAGGTTGGATGGCCATGTAAGCAAAACCACTCTCCCAAACCCGCTCAGGGGGTTATTCAGACGGTTTTTAAAATTTAGGGGGTAGGAAAACCGATTTTGTAGTTTGGGGGTTAAGTAGTCGCAGTATCAAAATTCACGGGGTGACGTAGACTTTTTCCTTAACACTAAATGTGGCAAGGAGATGAATGGAAGTGCACGGTTGTCAAAGTAGCTTTCACCTCAGATATTCCAATGATCGGTTTCCACAGGGAACATGAGTGTTCTACTAAGAATCAAGGTCATCCTAAGATAACAAGGTGTTTAGGATAGATTGAGTGGAGATGAACTTATTGGAAAGGGTACAAGATCAAGGAATGATTTACTAAGATTGTTCATGCCAGAACTCTGTTTTGGCCAAACACCGCAAAGATAACTTGTGTTGTTACATCTTTGAGTCATATGCTTAATAACTTGCACAAGCATGTGGTGGACTACAAAGACTAGATGGGGTTGTGATGAGGACATCCTCTCCATTGATACAATCATACCTACTGCACAACAAGGTCTTGTGACAAGAGCTCGAGCACGCCAACTTAATTATCACGTAACATCATTGCTCGCTGTTCATACAAACTCGTCTAAGATTTGGGTGCTACTAAATCATGGTGATGATTGTCTTGTTCTTAGGAATGTTGGTCCAGACCCTATTGGCTCATGTTTAGACCCCATGGTGAGGATGGAGCATTAGAACGAGTGGGAATCATATCAACGAGGCGCTCAACTTATCTCAAGACAGTAGGAAATGCTCCATAAAAAATATCATAACTCCTTCATACGTGTTCCAATAAAGCCGATTTTTTGACTTGTTGGAAAGAGAGCCTCATCCTATTTCCGATGGGTCCAACAACACTATCAACCAAAGCTGCGCGCAGCAAGTGAAAGGATGTAGGGATCTACAGCTTGGGCCTAAGCTTTATTTTCACTACAGCCATTAAGAAGCGCCCATATTAAGGTTTCCCATGCCCCCTTGTTCTCTTCTCCCTATAAATAGAACCAACATCCATCAGGTTGAGCTGGGGTTTTGTTTAGATGAAAGTTTAGCTTCGAGTTGCTTCGTTGCAATGCGTGTGTTGATCCAGACCACCTGAAGCTTGTATCCACAACCCCCAAATTCGTGATTGTGTATTTCATCCCTTGGACAGTATGTGCACTGTTTGCTTGTTCTTCAATTTGTTTGCCGGTTCAAGGTTGTTCTTGGCACGTCAAGAACAACAACAAATTGGAGCTTGTGTAACTGTCGCTAAGGTGCAGCGCCCCTGTTGGTCGTTGTAGTTGAGCAGCACAACGTCGAATCCACTTAAAATAGAGTTATCCCCACTCACCAAAAGGTCAAGGACATCCCCATCATACTATGTGGTAGTCATAGCAAGGTTCTTTTGTGAGTGATTTGCGCGTTCTTACTTTACCTACAGTCCAAAAATACCAAAAATAGGCTAGATCGAGAATCCTAACAACCAGTTTTGAGCATTGGTATTCTAGTTAGTTCTTTGCTTGTTAAGTATGTTGTTTACATCGTGGTGTCTTGTGCTGGTTCTTAAGTTCTAATCCATTAGAGTTTCGAGTTCTTGTGTACAAGAAAAAGTGAACACTTAGAGCCCAGTACATTATACCAAGAAAAATCCAGAACAACTCACCCGAAAGAGACCCACATCCACCGAGATACACGTCGGAGATGGTGCTAACAAGCTCGACACTCCTCCAACTCTCTCCCTACTCTCATACATAGCTTCCCCTAGCTACTATTTTCACTGGGAGAGATGAAATATGAAATGGTGTGTTTACAAATGAGGGAGAGGAGGTGGAGGTGGAGTAGGCTACTCTAGCATCACGTCAGCGATCCGCGTGACGTCCCTTGGCTTCCGTTGGATGGATCCAACCTCAAACCACCTTAGGATGGACGCTTGAGATAATTTGGCATTTGTTGGAAGCCGAAGAAGGTTGGCTGGAAGGTCGGTGGCATCAGCCAACTTACTTGGGGACGTTGGCCAACGTCCACTTACACCCAATGACATGGAGCAGCATCCTGACGGCGGGTGTGTAAAGTCTCGTTATTTGTGAGTGAAATTAATTGAAAATAGGAAAACCAGCTCAAGCTGGTTTCCAAAAGCAAATAAGCCAGTTTTTCGGACTTGCTCCAATTGATGTGATTTTTTATGGAGACATTATCTATAAACCCCCTCCACAAATTTTACAAATTTTAAGAGGTCATTTGATTGAATTTTGACAGTTTTCCTTCTGAGTGAAGGCTGAAATATGCAAAATAAGCCTAAAGTGGTTTAAAATTCGTTGTTTATTAACTTTATTGCTTTTGCATCTTTCTATCCTAGATTCTAGGGTAACTATGTCCATTGTAACTATGTCGCGGCTAATCTTGCTAGTGGTGCTCAAGAGTTTTGTGGGTTGTCTGATTGTCTCGGGATATAGACTGCTCCTTCATTCTTGAAAACATTAAATTTTCAGGCTTTCATACACCTTTCTCTAGTTCCAGGTCTCCAGAACCTTTGGTTTTGTTGATTTTCGATAAGTTTGACAAGTACATGCAACGGTGAGAATAACCCCAATCTATTTCGGGGTCAACACATACATCTTGCAAGCATGGGTTTCCACTGTCGCCTTCAGCTCTCCTTGCACAGATGGTGTAACCTCACCCTAAAAACATTAAAATCAGTCACATGTCAGAAAGTTGAGAAGAATCACAGTTTATTTACAACTTCGAGAAAAGAATATATGTTATGGTAGGACTTTTCTATGTTCAAGGGGAAACAAAAAAAGGAATATGCATGCTTACTGTCCACAGATCATGAGCGTTGATGACAGCGGAAGTGCTAAGACCAATGATACTCCAGCTGGCAGTGATGGATGCTTGAGTAGGCCCTCGATTCCATAGAACAACTGCAACTCTCCCTCCACTTAACGGACCAGCCCAGACCTAATGAAAATACCATGGTTTAGAAACTACTCAAAGCATTGTGCCAAGCCAAGCATAGATTCTGATTTTCCAGTACTTACTTCTTGGTCTCCATTCTTTTGCACTTTGTGCCCTGCACCCCAAGCTCATCTGCCCATGAATCATTTTATTTTACCCAGTCATCATCTCTACTTGTTAGTTTGGAAAAAATGGAGGAATGGTCACTGTGTTTTTATTAACCTTGATTGACTGCAATGACATTTTGATTGCTGAGGATATCCTTGGTATCCTTGCTCATAGAGCGGATGTCGCAGCCAGTCAAGAGAGGTGCCTGCATCATCAAGTCATCTCAGGCACAATGGCCATGCTAGCTAAATGCAGATGAAGAAAATTTACACACTGTTGCTGAATGCTTCCATATTACCTTGGCTAGAGCCCATATGCTGAAATGGGAACGGTATTCCTCCGTTGTCATCCCCCCATTGCCGACTTCCAGCATGTCTGGGTCTGAATGAAAACAGTATGTAATAGCAGGCCGTTCAGCAATTAAGAGAAACCAACCGTGCTGAATTTTTCTGCAAGCCCCAAGGACTAGACTAACCATTCCATCCACCAGGCCCAGCAGACGATGCCCAATAGTCATTACTGTCGGCGTTGCTTGTCATGCTGAAACATTGCAGCAAAACAAGATTCATGCATCAGACATTGACAAGGAAACAATGTTATGTAGGGCTCCACCGCTTGTTCAGGTTGCCAAATGCTAAATCTAGCCTGCCTAAGTGTCAGATAAGTGGCTAAAAGTTCCTTGTAAACTTCACCAAAAACAGGCATGTTTTTGTTAGCATATATGCACATCAGTTGCTCACCTTCCCCAATTGTCCTTGATGTCACCAGCTGTTCTCCAGCTGTTCCCTAGACCGCTTGCCCATGTTGCTGGGTTATCTACACCCCTGCATAACGAAGTTGAAAGTTAAGAAAAACTGAATTCATAGTTCAAAACACGAAATTCGATCATGGGTCAAAAAGAAAGCAACGGTTACCATTCACAAATGGAGAAGAAAATATTCCTCCCAGAATTCAGAAGCGCCTTGCTCATGGTACTATATCTGGATTTTGTCGCAAGGCAAGTTTCAGTCTCTCGAAATAGCGTGAAAAGATACAAAATCTAGTTGAGTGAGCACCTTGGTTGTGGGCTCAATCCCTGGAAGTTGCAGTTTTCATACTTCAAGTAGTCAATTCCCTATGAATTTTAACAAAAAAAAGAAAAAAAATGATTGAAGTCAGAAAGAAAGGCGCAATTATTGTCACACGCCTAAAAGTTCTGATTCAAAAGACACAAAGTTTACCCAAGGTGCGAAAGTTTTAGCATCTTGCTCTTCATGTCCTAGTGAGCCCGGCATCTGCTGGCTGCAGGTTTGCGAACTGAAAGGAGAAGGTTGGTGTGATTTGAGAGAGAAAACAACTAAATTTTTCATTGAATTTCTGCTTCTGCCAGCCATATTTTCCTATCCGTAGCTGTGGAAAAAAATCCATAGAATCCGTATTTTTTCTGACAAAATCCATAGAATCCTTTAAATGTAGTCTACAATTTTACTTAAGTTGGGAAGAAAAATAGTCACAAAAAAAGTTAGGAAGAAGAATCCATATAATTTATTTCTCATCTCGCACTCTAGGAATTTAAGATAAGCTAACTTTGGAGAGTCGTGGAATCTCAAATTCCAAGCTAACTAGTCTAATTCCTTAACTAGATTCCAATTTCTCCAAAACGAACGAATCCAAATAGCCCCGAAACAATTTTTTTATGACATCGTGGTTTTTCTTTTGTCAAAACTGTGCTTACCCTGCATCCTGTAGATTCCGAGTTTAGGCCTTTTTCATGCACATAGTCCGAGAGGGCCTTCATCCCAGATGGGAATGTTGATGGCTTTGGTACTAGATTACCCTGTAAAACAAATATATTAATTTTGTTGATCGAGCACTCTCTATTCCTTTGGTCACTGTCAACCTTGCCAAGAATAGAAAATTATTTTTTTCTCTTTCTCTCTCCTCAACATGTAAAATTTTATATAAATACACACCTGGGAGTCCTTGTTATAGTCTGCCCAACAATCATCTGCAGTATCAAAAATGTTCAGATCCCATTTGATATTTCCAACTGAAGTACGGAAAAACAGGCAGATTAAAAGAATGGAGGAAAGGACAGGGCAACAAATCTCGAGAGATACCTATGCTGATATACTCATAACCAAGCTTTGCAAGGCCAGTATCTACCATCGCATCAGCTGCACAAACCAATAAATCTTTCCTTTCAATTTGCTGCATTTTGTGGCGCAACTAGAACTGATTACGTCCAGTGTAACCTTACCAATTTCTCGAATTGTCTGTTCGTTTATATTGCAGGTGAAGTGATTCCAACTATTCCACCTAAAATTGCCATACAGTCAGTTAAGTGATACACACCACCATACATTTTGCAACTACACTACAAAAGGAATAGGCTTGGTCACATGCAATTCCATTAGGAAAGTGGAAAAACAGGAAATTAATAGTACTTAACAGGAAATTAATAGTACTTCTTCATTCTAAATTATGTGTCATTTTTTATATGGATATTAAGGAATATAACATTCCAACTCCAATGTGCACAAATTATTCTCCCTGTGGTGATACAAAGTTAAAAACATGAAACAAAAGAATCTCGAACCCAAGTTTCTATTCTAGTCTGACTTTGCCATTCAAACTTGCTGATGAATTCTGATAACATGGCCTGCATCTAGCGTCTGCATTCCTCTAGTTGACAAAGCATGCAATGTATCTTGAACAAACTCGATGCTGACCGCAAAGGGTTGGGGTTGTTTATTTTCTGTGAATTCACCAATTGTTGTTTCACGAGGAACTAAAGATAGATATCCAAGGCGACACATCTAAGGAGGGAAACAACTTAGAGTTGCCGCACTGCATGCCTGGAGAACCAAGGTTTTCACTTGGAGATTGCTGGGTAGGAGGGTTGTGAAGTGCCATGACTACCTCCAAAAAGCAGAACCATCATCGAGACAAATAAGACTCTCACCAGCACCTCTATGCCAATAACATATTGAGAATAGTCCTGCACCTGACCCAAAAACCATGACATATCCACTCTTAAGATGCAACATGTCTGCCAATAACACACATTGAAAGTCCTGCACCTTGCTTCAAGACAATGGCACAACCACCTTCGAGCTATGATGCAAAACCTCACCACCGCACCATGTCATCAACTCATCATTTGCTTGTTGCATTACTAGCTTCAATTCAATATGGACCATGCCTTCAAATTCGTAGCTCGAGTGCACGTCTATCTAGAAAGCGCCGGATATGGACATAGGGACATCGGAAGCCACGATCTAGCCTCCATGACGCCCTTTTTACCCTCTACTGGCAAGCAACAGAGCAGTGCCGCCACCTAGCTTGCATGTTATATATCTGCCCACGAAGATTTCAAAACTAACATTGGAAAGCCGATGTCAGAGAGACACCAAGAAAAACACCCAAACTTGGAATGTTGACACTAGATTTGGCCACGGAAAGGCTACCCAACAAGAGTGTTGGTCACTTGACCAATACTCAGATCTATTCTCCGACGCATCTTCGGCAAGGATCGAGCTCTGCCTCGGCGCCCGCAACCGCACCCCAACTCCGGCGAGCTCCACTCAGTAGCCGTGCAAGGTTCCAACGGCAGTGCCGCGCTACCGACGGATCTGCCAAGGTAGGCCTTCTCCTCCTCCTCTCCTCCTCTAGATCTGCCAGTTAGGGTTTTAGAGCCTCTTCCCTCTTTCTTTTCCAACTCTGGCAGGTATAGATATAGAAGAGCTGGCCGGGGGAGGTAGGCAGAACAATGGTGGAAGTGGTGGCAGGTATGGCTAGGCCAGGTCGGGGCGGGGGAGGCTGACCAGAGTTGGAGAAGATGGAAGGCGGGCGAGCTTGCCGGTGGAGAAGATGGCGGTGAAGGGGGAGGGAAAGGATGAGGCCGCTGCGGGCACTAAGATTCGTCGGAGCTTCGACGAACCCCTAAAGCCCGCGACCTGGAAGTGGGCGGTGGCGGGGGTGAGATCATGCGGTCGCGTCTCGAGGTAGAAGAAAAGATATGGATCGTTGGATCTTGATCGTAAGGTTAAAAATTCATGTGTTCAAAATAAAAAACACTAAATTATGACATACACAGACTCTTGGTTATGGACCCAACAAATCTAGCCATGGAGCTAGTAGATCTAGCCCCAGGATCACGGGATTTAAGATGTCATCATGGATTCAATATTATGGCTCTAGAGAAGAACCCCTGAGGAGAGAGGAAAGAGGCCCGAATGACTATAGTCGTCCTCACGGTCGCATGGACCTCCAACTGTGTATCAAATCTGTTTAGCTAAAAAAACAAAACATTGTTTACATTCAGGAGAGAGAGAATACATACCCATTCGGCCGAGGCCATTCGGAAGGGTCGATCTCCCCGCTACTGGTCTCGACGGCCACTCTGACACCAGAAGGAAGAAGAAAGCACACAAGAGGGCCTTGGCTTCCATGACAAACTAAACAGGTTGTGTAAGTAGCTAGGGTGCCTCAATGCGATGTGATCTCCGTTTGGTCGATACGTCTACACCTCTATATACAGGAACGGGCCAGCAACAAGACAAAGCGGATTTCCACGCGGCATTGTTTAGCGTATCATTTCTGATGGCCTGTTGTGTTAAAATAATATTTCTGTTCTATAGCTATAACATGAATGGTTTCGGCAGTTTCTCAATATTAATAATTATATAATTATTAATATTAATTAATCTTTTCCACCTGAAGACAGCTGCGTCATATGTAAAGTTTGTTTTCATATTTTCTACGTATTGTTCATGCTAGAATCAGGAAGTATGAAATGACGCTATTAAACATATTACCAATATAGAGGCTAAGAAAAAGGAAAACCTCATTTTTTTGTGCGAAATACATGAACCATGAATCTTGAGAGAGATTAAATTTTAGGGCACACTTTTATTTTGGTACTTCAAGGAAGATAAATGCATGCCGCAAGAACGCCCGAGATTTGAAATCCTCATGACTGTGCATGGATTGATGCATCAAGAGTTAACTGCAGGATGCATTTGCACGCATATGTACTCCATATGTGTGATGAGATGAGTTTGTGCGTGGGTAAAAAAAGACAAGAATATAGATCTCCATTTTGATTTGCATACAACTTTGCATGAATGGAAATTTCTAGGAGATACTGCTCTTGATTATAATCAGAGGTTAGTTTATTTTAATTCAGCTAAATCAAATAAATCTTAAGATTCGTATGAAATATTATTTGCATTAAATTCATAGTCTTGTATGGGATTTTGACAAGTGTTGACTCAACTCTCAAATAGATGTTGTGGCGGTACCTTGTTGTCAAGTTAGATGAGGTGTACGTCTACATGTATTGCCTGGTGATCAATGAACGAACGATTATTTTGTAGTGGTTCTTGATTCAGTTGTTCACGATGTCAACTAGTGAGAATAGCGCCGTCGGTGCCTGTCAAGTAGTGAGAATAGCGCCGTCGTTGCCCTCCGGCCGTCCATGGGTATACCTTTTGTCTTTGCTGGATTTGTTAAATTTGGTGCATTTGCTATGAATCAGTATCGTCAGTATGATATTCAACATGTTTTGCTACTACGACTCTACGAGTAGGTCACACATGCACATAGATGACGTCACAAATCTTTTTATTAGTTTTCTGGAATAAACATGTCAATTGCTCATATCTAGCACAAAAGCCTAAATTTAGGCGCTTCGCTACCGGAAACGGCTTCTTTACCGAATGCGGGAGGCTTTGCCGACTGCCAAAGCACAGGCACTCGGCAAAGAAGACCTTTGCCGACTGCCAAACAAAACAGTCGGCAAAGATTTCTTTACCGAGTACCTGACACTCGGTGAAGCCAGGCGCTCGGCAAAGTAGCTCTTTGCCGAGCGCCGTACACTCAGCAAAGCAAGGAGTCATCAAAGGTTGACGGCGGCAAACGGCGTCCGTCGCCGTCCCCTTTGCCGAGTGCTCTTTGCTGATAGCCGGGCCAGCCACTCGGTAAAGAGACACGTGCAGGAAGCTGGGCCCAGGTTGGCCCCTCTTTGCCGACTGCCAACTTCGACACTCGGCAAAGAGGGCTTCATTTTATCGTGTGATGTCTGGGTTTTAGACATCCAACGTCATAACTTGCTCCAAACATTCTCAAATTTTTATCATAGCATCCCCATGCAATAACATGATACCTCGACAAGTTTCGTGATTTTCGGACTTCGTTTAGATTTTATATAATTAAAAAAGACTTCTACCACACCTAGGTGGTCATGTTTTGTGGGCAAACCTTTCAAAATTTTCGATGAGTTTATAGACACAGCCTCAACATACACTCTTCAACATGAATTTTATTTTTTGAATGCTTACGTTTCATTATTTCATGCACCTGCAGTTCAAATTTGGATTATGCGAAAAAATTTAAATAAATAAAATAAATAAACGAAATATAGCAAAATATTATAAAAAGACCCCAAATTCGAATATGTGTTTGTAAACAATATGCTTGGGCTACAGAAAAAGATTGAACTAAAAATTCAAAAAAATTAATGCTTTGCCAAGTGCCAGGTCTGACACTCGGCAAAGGGGCTCTTTGCCGACTGCCTTGGACGTAGCACTCGGCAAAGAAGCCTTCTTTGCCAAGTGCACAGCCTGGCAGTTGGCAAAGATTTAGTTTATTAAAAAAATAAAAATCCTAAACTGAAAAGGCCCACCGGCCCACCCCTGACCCTAACCACACCCACACACCCTCAGCTCCCCTCCACACCGCCACTCGCACCCGACCGCGCCACCGCCACACCCGCGCCCCTCCGCGCCGCCGTTCCCCCACCGCCGCCCCCGCGCCCCACCGTCGCCCCCACCCCCACCGCCGCACCCGCGCCCCTCCGCGCCGTTGTCGCCACCGCCCCCGCCTCCCACCGCCGCACCCGCGCCCCTCCGCGCCACCGTCGCCGCCCCCACCGCTGCCCCCACCACCACCGGCTGCCCGAGCACTAGCCGCCCGATGGCTCGCTCCTTCGCCCGGCCGGAGGAGCAGGGTAGTAGGAGGGGGAGAAGGGAAGGGGAGAAGAGGAGGAAGAAGGAGAAGGGAGGAAGAAGGGAGAAGGGTGGGAGGAGAGGAGAAGGGAAGGGAAGAAGGAGGAAGAGGAGGAAGGAGAAGGAGAAGGGGAAAGGAGGAAGAGGAGGAGGAAGGAGAAGGAGAAGGGGAAAGGAGGAGGAAGAAAGAGAAGGAGAAGGGGGAGGAAGGAGGGGGAAGAAGGAGGAGGAGGTTCCCCGGGCGTCGCCTCGTGTCGTCCCTTATCCCCATCGTCTTCTCGCCATCCCCGCCGTGAATAGGTATATGACCCCTTCTCTGCTTGTTGGCCTTCGTGCCGTTCTGGTTATCGGCCTTCGTGCCGTTGTGATTGTTGGCCGTCGTGGCATTGTGAATGTAGGCCATCGCACCGTTGTGTTTGTCAGCCATTGTGTCCTCATTTCTTGCAGGTTATCAAAATTTCCCCGTATAGGGGAGGTTCTGCCAAAATTTTTAACTTATAGTTTTATTTTTCTTATTTTGCAGGAGAAGAGCATGTCGGAGGTTACCCGGAGGACCCGATCGTCTTCGTCGGCGCTGCGGGTCTGCCTGCACCTCGTCGCCTCGCCACTGCCCCACTAGCCTCTCTCCACCGCCACCCTAGGTATAGATCACCTTCTTTCCTTACCCATTGTCGTACTTAGGTCGCGTAACCCAGTTAGGCTTCTCCCATCCGAAAGAGATACGGTCGGAGATATGCAGGTCTTTGCATATCTGCGACTGTATCTGTTTTGGATTATCCACATTTTTTGGACAGCTCGTGGATATGTAGATGAGTTAGCTACCATGTTCTGCTCCCGTCCGAGTCGGAGTTTCGGCAGGACCTCCCTGTTGTTCTCCGGATACACACTCTCCCTATGGGGACGTGTATCGGGAGAACAGCGGGGAGGTGCTGCCGAAATTCTGACTCAGACGGGAGCAGAACATGGAAGCTAACCCATCTACGTGTCTACGGGTGGGATTAGGACTATCCTTTACCTATTAGATGGTAGGAATACCGTGTAGATGCAATTGCTGGTTTTATTACTTGCTTGCGTATTTGTATGACAGAGGATGGCTAACTGTGAGTGGATGTACACGGGCTTTGCAAGTAAGAGCGATGAATGGATTAGGGGGACCAATTATTTCCTAGAGCAAGCATTTGGCCCGACTGCTAAAGGGTCGATTTGGATGCTGTGTCCCTGCAGCAAGTGTAAGAACTTGAAATATAAACAACAGAAAGATGTATACAGAGATATTCACAGGCACGGATTCATGGCAAACTATACCTGCTGGATCTTCCATGGTGAGCGTGATCATACTAGAGAGGAGGAGGTGAGAGAACGCCTCGAGGATTATGATGGAGATGCCGGGATGGCCGACTTGATGGTAGACTTTAACGATGCACGTGACAATGAAGGATCAGTGGAGGAGGGTCCAGAGGAAACCGCAAAATATTTCTACTTGATAATGTCTTCGGCACAAAAGCCCCTTCACGAGAAGACAACAATGTCACAACTGGATGGCATTGGACGCCTAATAGCGTTGAAGTCGCAGTTGAGCCTGAGCCGAGACGGCTTCAATCTCATATTGAAAGTTTTGGGCATAATGCTTTCGGAGGGTCACACGCTGCCGAAGAACACTTATGAGTCACAGAAACTCCTTGGTGCACTTAAGATGCCGTATGAGTCGATCCATTGTTGTCTCAAAGAGTGCGTCCTATTTAGGGGAGACCACGAGAAAGCAACACACTGTCCAAAGTGCAAATCCTCTAGGTATGTGGAGGTAGAGGGTAGTGATGGCAAGAAGAAACAGTCTAAGATCCCTAAGAAGGTCCTACGGTATCTTTCTATCCTACCGAGGATCCAACGGCTATACATGACAGAGGAGTCCGTGAAACAAATGTCATGGCACAAGAAAGGCAAAAGATACAGTGAAAAGATGGTACACCCATTAGATGGTGATGCATGAAAGTACTTCGATCACCAGCATCAGGACAAAGCTATGGATACTCGAAATGTACGTGTAGTGATTGCAACAGATGGGTTCAACCCATATGGAATGATGGCGGCCCCGTACACATGTTGGCCCGTATTCATTATCCCCCTCAATCTCCCTTCCTGGCATCATGTTTGAACCCAAGAATGTGTTCTTATCGCTGATAATACCTGGACACCTGGGCAGCAATATGGGTGTTTTCATGCAGCAACTCTGGGATGAATTGCAACATGCTTGGGAAAAAGGGGTACTGACGTACGATTAGGCTACAAAGAACAACTTCACAATACATGTGTGGTACCAGTATTCAATGCATGACTTCCTGACATATGGCTTATTCAGCGGGTGGTGTGTTCACGGGAAGTTCCCTTGCCCAATATGCAAGGCCTCTGTGATGTTCACCTAGCTAAAGAAGGGTGGCAAGTTTTTTGTTCGACAAACATCGTCAATTCCTAGATGACAACCATGAGTTCAGACGAGACATCAAGTACTTCATAAAAGGTGTTCAAGTCACCGACCCCATTTCTCAGATTATGGGTGGTGCCCAGGTCCTTGCTCAGTTAGAGGCTCTCGAAATTGATGAAGACAATGGTGGTTTTAAGAAGCATGGTGTGGAACACATGTGGACCCATATAACGGGCTTGACTAGGCTCCCCTACTTCAAGGACCTTTTTCTTCCACACAACATCGATGTAATGCACACAGAAAAGAATGTCGTCGAGGCACTCTGAGGAACACTCATGGACATAAAGGAAAAGTCAAAGTACAACGTTAAGGCTAGACTGGATGTGGAAAAGATCTACGATAGAACAAAGCTAGTGATGAAGACCCCTGTGGACGGCAAGAAATGGAAAAGGGGCCCGGCCGATTACATTCTGAAAAAGGACGATAGGAAGAAAGCGCTGGAGTGGATCAAGACGTTAATGTTCTCTGATGGGTATGTGGCGAATCTGAGTAGGGGAGTGAACCCTAAGACTATGAAAGAATTAGGGATGAAGAGTCATGACTTTCACATATGGATTGAGTGGCTCCTTCCTGCGATAACCCGTGGATACCTCCCCAAGCCAGTGTGGCGCGTCCTGGCAGAGTTGAGCTTTTTCTTCTACCAGCTTTGTGCCAGGGAGTTATCTTGGGCAGTGGTTCTTGAGCTGGAGCGTGTTGCACTTCTGTTGCTCTGCAAGTTGGAGATAATCTTTCCACCCGGCTTTTTTCTGCCGATGCAGCATCTGATTTTGCACCTACCACGTGATGCACGGCTGGGGGGTCCCGTGCAGGCCCGTTGGTGCTATCCAATCGAGAGGTGTCTAAAGATTCTTTAGAAAAAGTGTAGAAATAAAGCCAAAATTAAGGCTTTTGTGGCAGAGGAATTCAGAGTGGAGGAGGTGTCGAACTTCACAACGGCGTACTATACTAAGAACCTTCCTAGCGTGCACAATCCACCCACTCGTTACAACATTGATGAGAGTTCATCGACCCTGAGCCTTTTCAAAGGGCAACTCGGAAGAGGAAGCGCAACTACCTCCAAGCAGTTGCTCCATCATGAGTGGCGCACTATCTTCCTCTACGTGCTGTTGAACCTTGATGAAGTGTTTCCTTATCAAGAGTAAGTTTTCGATGAGCATGCTACATACACCGTCAATATCCTCCACCTATCGATCTGACGCCCTTTGTCTTTTGTTTTTTAGGGAGTTTATTAATGAACACTAGACAGGGAATACAGCTCCTACTGCCCAAGAAGAAGACGATCCTCTCAAAAGTGTCATGCCTGATTTTATTTCCTGGTTCACTATGAAGGTACCATACAACCTACCTCATTCCAACTTTGAGATTCCACTTTGCTCCTAGGAGCGAGTAATGTAATGATCTACCTGGCCTCACCTTGCAGGCCCGCACGGATGCGAAAATGAGTGATGAATTGAAACAAGTTGGACAAGGCTTCCGCACTACGATCAATTCATTCACCGTTTATGATGTGAATGGCTATCGCTTTCGCACTAGAAGCTACGAGGCGAATCGGCCCACACGAAAGACCACGTGCACAGGAGTTCATATGCCCGGCACCGATGATCACGACTATTACAGCATAGTCGAAGAAATATACGAGCTCCAGTTTGAGGGCTCCAAAGCTCTTAAGCCAGTGATATTCAAATGCCACTGTTTTGATCCTAATGACATGAGTAAAATTGATGTGATTAGGCAGGTCAAAACTTGACAGGATTCCGTCTATACACAAGAAAAACCGATGCGATTGGGCAAGTTTATTACCTCCCATGGGCGTGCCAAAAAGACCCGCCCTTAAGGGTTGGTACCTTGTGCATTTGGTATCGCCGCGTGGTAAAGCTCCTGTCCTAAACGATGATGATTACAACTTTGACCTTTCGGCAAATAGCGGAGAGTTGTATCAACCCTAGGGGCTAGAAGGGCATTTCGAGATAGATATTCATTCACTTATGGGAATGAAAGTAGACAACGACATCGATGAGGACGAGGGTGAAGTGGTGCAAGATCCTAAGGACGTAATGATGCTTGAGCGATGGAGGGCTCAGCGTGATAGAGTTGTTGAGGACGATGGAGATGGTGAGGACAATGGAGATGATGAGGACTTAAGAGAGCTCGACAATATTGATAGTGACAATGACAATACTAGTAGTGCTGACGATGATCCAACCATTGTCGTTCGTGGAGATTATTTCTAATCCATGTAATACTATATTGTTCTTATTATTACTTTGCAATTATGTTTTGTTCATTTTACATCTCTTTACAAGTTCTTCTCGGTTATTTGTGCTAATTTGTTTAATCTTTGTCATTGCAGGCACAGGACAAAATGTCAGGCGGAGCTAGGCGGCTGCGGCCGCAACGGGTGAATGCCAACCCGCGCTACCGGAGGACCACCGAGGACAAGGAGCCGCCATTGTCGGAGTCATCGGCGAGTGCCCGCGGACGTCCCCCATTGACGAGGAGGTTGTTTGCCACCTCAACGCCCCTGCAGGACGAGGAGGAGGAGACGCCCGAGGTGACACCCACGTAGGTGGACCCCCACGTAGCAGGGGGTCACGGCGACGAGGAGGAGATGACCGAGGCGACACCAGGGAGACGGCTACGGCTTCCTCTAGTTCGACGAGGAAGCCGTACTCGCACGGGGTCACACACCTCCCTTCAACGCCGCTCGCGCCAGACCAGCGTCCGGTCATTGCACCTGCCGGTGATGAGTAAGTCACCATTCTTGTTTTCATGACTTATTCATATGACATGTTGAAAATTGAAATCCAGACTAATAATTCTTCTTAATGACTCGTGCAGCAACTAGACGCTTGTGAGCGGAGGGGATTCACGTCATATCAATGGCATGTAGAGCCTCTTGCTTAAGAAGCACTATCCTGGCAGGGTCACCCACAAGGGGGTGATGGGGCCACCCTAGAAGTGGTCGTACTTCATGAGCGCCAATGACGATAACGGGGTCTCTCTTGCGACAAGGATCAAGAGTGACTTCTGTGTGAGTCTTCATCACAGTTGTGGTATGAAATAATAAAATAATGAAATGATACATGATGTCTGTCTGCAGTTGTGGTTCACGTGCGTGCTGGGGCAAGAGGAGAAGGCGGCGCAAGTGCAGGACAAGGTCTGCAAAGCCCGACTAAATGACATGTACTATGAGGCGCACCTCTAGGTCCTCATCACCTACCACGCCAACGTGCTTCTCAGAAAGCCGACGAAGTCGGAAGCCAGGGATATGCTCCTCTATCCCGAGTCTGACCTCCCCAAGGAGGTGTACCTTCAGGTAAGTAGGAAACATCAACTTTGATTTGTTCCATGAAAAATAAGTAGAAAATATTCATTTCGATATATCTTCTCACAAGTCAAATGCATGTTGTTATGCAGCACCCTCCTGACTGGTGCAAGTTGTACACGGACTGCTGGGAGGACATAGTGGATGCGTGGCAAAAGCCTGAGGCGTACGAGCGGTGTAGAAAGAAATGTGAGGAACGCCTATCGATGCCAGGGCTGGCACACCACTAAGGGAGCCAGCCCCTCCCAAGGTTCATGAAAAGATGGGTACGCTTCTGTTGATATATTTATTTATTTAATTATTCTAGCTCTCAATTCTCATTACGTGTAATCACCTTTGTGTTTTTCTCGCAGACCTAGTCGCATGCAGGCCAGGAGATCAACGAGTTCACAGGGTACGCCCTGGCTCACAAGGGAAAAGCGACAGATCCGGCCAACGTCTACAACCCAGCGGACAGGCCCGAGGCGTACACCAACCCGAACACCTACGAGAAGATGACCGAGTACACCACAGTGACTCGCACGCGCCATGGGGAGGACTTCAATCCGGCCACCCAGCCCCTAGATACGGACATCCTGATGAAGACGGGAGGAGGGAAACAGCACAACCGGCACTATATTGCCCACAGCGCAATCGACCCGGCCACCGTTCCCACGCTCCGCCAGGTTTGAGAGGGGAGCAGCATGACCTCCTCCGATGTCCCCATACGACCTCGGCAGCCGAGCTCCACGCAGATGTTGTGGGCCGAGTTGGCCGAGTTGTGGGCCGCGTAGGAGGCCCATCAACGGTTGCTGGCGGCCCAACAGGAGGCCCATCGGCAGGAGATGGAGCGCCAGATGGAGGCTGTCTGGTTGCACTCGAAGCGTCAAATGCAGGACTTTGCTGGCTTCATTCAAAATATTCGGATCCCTGGTGTTGTCTTTCCTCTGTTACCTGCCTTGTTGTTCACTCCACCCCCTCTTTCTAGCCCTATAGGGACTCCGGTGAGTATATATGTTTGTCTATTACTTTGGCTTGTGTGGCCATCCGACAGGTACTAATGAGATTGCTTATCCTTTGTGAAGCCATAGTCGGCGGGTTCGAACCTGACTCCTGGAGACAGCCCTTCTCCAGGCCATGGGTGGCCGGTTGGCCCGAGTCCACCCCACACGTGGCCGGGTGGCGTTCCTTCTCCGCATCCGCAGCAGGGGTGGTCTCCGTGGTCAGGTGGTGCTCCTCCTCCGCCTCAGCAGCACGGGTGGTCAGGTGGCACTCCTCCGCCTCAGTAGCACGGGTGGTCAGGTGGCGCTCCTCTGCATCAGCAGCTCGGGGGCTGGACGTACTCCTTTGCGATGCAGGGGTCGCAAGGTGAGGGCTCTTCACACCCTACGGGGCATGGGGTCGGCAGGTCACAGCACGAGCAGTGATAGACTGAGGCCCTTATGTTGGACTTATTGAACTTGTTATGGACCATTGATGGATGTTGAACTTGTTATGGATGTTAGACATGTTGGATTATTGTTGGATTTGTGACTATATATGTGGATTTATGATATATATGTGGATTTGTCTACTGTCATATGTATGAAAAAAATAGTTCTCCCCAGCTTTGCCTAAACTACAGCTTTGCTGAGTGCCTGGTGATCTGGCATTCGACAAAGTTTTTTTTAAAAAAATAAAATTTCTTTGCCGAGTGTCATGTCAGCACTCGGCAAAGATTTTTCAATTAAAAATAAGAAAACAACTTTGCCGACTGCTGGCTCTGAAGATACTCGGCAAAGAAATAATTAAAAAAATAAAAATTCTTTGTCGACTGCCATGTCAGCAGTTGGCAAAATAGGCGTAAAATGGCTGATGCTGTTAAACTTTGCCGTCTGCTAACATGGTAGCCGACAAAGTTTTTGCTGACTGCCTTGGGTCTGGCGGTTGGCAAAGAACTCTTTGCCGTCAAATTCTTTGCCGAGTACTCTTTGCCGACTACCGACGTCGAAAGCAGTCGGCAAAGGATTTGTCGATTGCTTTTGGCCCTTTGCCGACTGCTTCTAGTAGTTGGCAAAGAAGCTGAGTTCGGTAGTGCTTATTGATTAGTAGTTTGCTTCCGCTAAACAAACTTGTTTGATGGCACAAATTACAAGTGGTGGCGTGCTAAGATGATCATGTGGTTCATGGCTATGAACATATCTCAAGTGGCATAGGACAAGCCCGAACAATTTAATCTTGAAGATGATAAAGCGTTCAAGGTTGTCAATAACATATTTCAAGATATCGTGATTAGTGTTCTCCCATCGGAAACTTGGTGGATGTCTATGTTTGATGGCCACTAACACCTAGTTAGACCATCAACATTCCACCCAAAAGTAAGGTAAAACATCTCACATGCACCAACTTTGCTTTTAAATTTTACCTAGTTCCATTGGTATTTGGAAAGGAATTTGAATGCAGAAAATTTGTAAAAATTAATCAAAGCTATACAGGAGGCAAGTGGACGTGATAGGGATAAGGAGAGCTTTGTCATACTCCTTATTAGCCTCCTTGACTTCTATCCCTTCCTGTTATGATTTACCTTTATCCCACCTTCCTATCGACACCTTTTGCATCAATGTTTGTATTTCTACTTTCTATAAAGTCAAAATCCACTTTATTTCTTTTATGACATTGGCAATAGCTTTATATGCTGCCTTTGTACTAGATCTTTATATGAATTAGAAATACACTTGAAGTGGACTATCACTTTGTGAGAGAAGGTGTGTCCAACAAATTACTTGAAGTTGATTTTGTTCAATCTGGTGATCAAATTGCAGATAGATACACCAAGTATGTTCCTATTTGTCAGTTGAAACATATTATGGTTGAAAAAATACATCAATAGAAAAAACACACAATAATATTATAGGAATCTATTGTTCAATATATGAATGAAAAATATAAGATTTTTAATAGAAAAACATGAGAAGCGTGATGTTTGCGTGAATATTTCTTTTCCACAATCTACCTACAAAACCTAACTTAAAGAAAGTTTTATTTTCGCCTACGAACCAAAACATGGTATATTAAATCAACCATTAAAATGGGAACCTACATTTTTCCTATCATTCAAAGGAGCTTTAAGTTGTTTTAGCTTGTTGACACAAGAAATAAGACATGTTGAACGATTAAGGGTATGTTTGATGAGATTTTAATATCCAAATTTTGAATAACTTCTAGTCTTTGTTTACATAAATTATATAATTGTACTCCCTCGGTCCTATAATATAATATAAGATATTATAGGACAAGACGATGGTACCAAGAATGGTGGCAAAGGTCTTGCATGCCCCTATTGTGCTGCTTCATCAGTTTCTTAGTTCCTATTTGTGATATACTCGGTAGTGGGGATGGAGCTAAAGGCAGATACATTACTACGTGTAAACGGTCTCATATATCGTCTCATGCATTGTCACATAAGATTTTTGATGATGTGGAGAAAAAAGAAGGGGAAGAAAATGAGGTCGTTGCTTCATGAAACAGATGTCTTATGAGCTAAAATTTAGGACCATGAGACAAATATTTAACCTTTGTATGAGTTATATGATTATCATAGCTCATAATCCTTTTTTTACTATTATACACGGTCTCCCAAACGAAACTTGCTCCCAAACGAAACACGTTCTCAACTTGACTGAGCTCTGCAGGTACGTGCAACCAAATACGGTCACCTGTACCGTTCGGACCGAGTTCTAGCTGGCCATAGCCAGGCCAGCCAGCAAGGCTCGCCGGATGACGGATGCATTGCACCAAAAAGGCCGTGAGATTCTATATCCGAAATGTTCAAACCGATCGAGAGGCTGCCTAATGCTAATTCAGACGCTGGTCTCCTGGTCCGGCAACATTTGCGGGGCTCATTTGACTCACTGCCCTCTGTTTCAGGCACTAACCATATGAAATGTTTGTTGCCAAGAAATGTTTGTTGTCAAGAAAAAAACCATTTTTGTTGAATTTTGCCTTAAAGAAACCCCTTTTGTCAAAAAAGAAGGAAAACGTTTGCATAACCCGCAGGCTGCAGTACGGACAGTCTTGCACGGTTATAAAATCCGCTTCAAGTCCGTCGGCTCGTTCTTTTCTCCACCGTTTCTCTCGCGGTCGCGGTCTGCCCGAATTTTGCTGACTCGCTCGTCAGTGATTCGACTTGAGCTTGGCTCATTTTATAACGAGTCGGCTTGTTTTATAATAACCCAGTTCGTATTATAACGAGATAGCTTGCGAGCGGCTCGCGAGCCATAAGAAGTCAAGATAATTAATAAATATTAAATAAATCAGTGAAATTGATCATTGAATAATTAATCATCGAATAATGATGAATTATGACCATGAATGATATTAAACTTACATTTTCTATTATAAAATATATATATATTTTATTTATTTTATTTTATTTTAAACATGATTTTTGCGAATTTATGATTAAAATTTCTAAGTATATATTTTTGTACTTGCCTCGCGAGCCTTAAAAGCTAGCTCGGACCATTAAAGAACCGAGCCGAGCGGGCTTTCTGGCTGTGTAAGCTGTAACGATATCCAGCCTTAGAAGCGCCCGATAGCATACCAGCGCTCCAGCAGTAGCACAAGCAGCACAGCACAGCTAGCTCTCTTCCTCCCCTGCTCCAACCTCTCCGCCTCCAAATCTCGCCGGATTCCGCCTCCCCGCCGCGCCCCCGCATCCGCCGCAGGTGAGCGCTCGCTGACCCTTGGCCGCCACGGTGGCGGCCGTGGGGTGGCAGCTGGAGCCCCGGCGTGGTGGAGGGAGCTGCTGACCCCTGTTCGTTGGGCGCTTTCAGGTTCGCGCGCGCCTTGTTGCACCACCGCCGGTGGTGTGGGTGGTGGTTGGCGGAGTCGCCCCCGAGGGTCGGCCATGTACCAGCCCTCCGACAGCAGCGGTGAGTGCGGGGGAGCTCGAGCTAGGGCCCGCCTCCTTGGCTAGGGTTTGGGCTGCAGCCAGCCCTAGGGTTTTGCTTGCTTCAGGTCCTTCCTAGCGAATGCCAGTTCCTTGGCAGTGAAGATGAGGGGGCTGCAAGGTCGCGTACTCAGGGTGGTTGGATGAATTTGGGGAGCTAGGGTTTGAGCATGCCTGACGAGAGCAGGGTTTTGGGGTTAGAGTTAATTATCTGGAATTCACCGGCTTTTGGGGAAATAATCAAACGTCGTGGGAGCTTGGGTGTTGTGGTGAATTCTTGCTCGGGAATATTGGTTTCTGCATTGCTTAATTGAGTTTCTCATGGTGGATTTGGGGGTTTCTGTATAATTTGCAGTTTTCGGGATCAGGAAAACACAACCCGCCAAATAAAAGTGCAGACTTTCCTTCATATGGACTGAATTTGGTTTTCAGCTCATTTCTCATTTTCTTTGCTTCACGGTTTGGATTTTCTTATAAACATTGAATTGTTCTGGACAGCTAGAGAATTCTCCTCTCTTTCTTTCCTTTGTTTCTGCAAAATTGAATTCTGTATCCAATGGTGAGCATTCAATATAGGGACCAATTTGGAGCATGTTACAGTGGGAGGTCTCATGAGAAACTTGCTACTGTATGATTTTTCATGCGAAGTTTGCTGCTGTACAATACCTGGTTTTGTGCGCTTTGATTAGCTTTGTACGCACCGATAGTATCTGTTATTAGCCTGAAATACCTATTCAATTATGTTTATGAAACTTAGTTCGATGTACTGATGTAGAATGAGTGTTATGGGCTTGACTCAATCAAGGATGTAGAATGAGTGTTAGGGTTTGGAAACTGACAGTGTTTCAGGTGCATTTTTAAGTTTTCTTTTGATTTTGATTAGCAGCCAAACCATACTTTTTATAATCTTTAGATGTCTGTAACAACTTGAGGCTATGGTCACAAATGCCATGTCCCGAGCTTAGAGCCTGATTCTTTAGAGCCTGATTCTTTAGCTTTCACATTCTGGAACGAGTGATAAGTGCATACCATAGTGTCATCTCCAAATAGCCAGTGTAATAAAGGGATTGCAGATAAATTTGGTGAAGTACCTGAAGTTGCCAATCTGGTGACTGATGATGTCTTCCTGTCATATTGCTTTGCTCTATATTGTGGGAATTTGTTTGCGATTCTCACTGCTATGCTTTATCTTAGCATATCCTATGTACAAGAGTCTAAGATTTCTTCTGGCTAGGAATACCAGATGGATTTTAGTAGTTACATTAACGTATTGATTGAGGCATTCAGAATAGTTTCTTTTAGGGCAGCTAGCACTTTACATTCCATCCTTGCCCAAGTGATTTGGTGTAAGTATTATGTAGGGGCCGACCAACTGGATTTTTGTGACCTATCTTGTTCCTAATGTTTCTTAGATTCTTGATTTATTTAAAAAAATGTGTCCAGCCTTTTAGCCCATTTATTGTTGTGAGCTGTGTCCGATCTGTCATGTAAGCTGAACTACGCAATTAAAATATGTAGCCTTTTAATTTTTTATAAGCTTTTTGTAGTCCTTGACTATTGGTAGAAATTGCACTTGTTATCTTGGAGATTTATTCACTTCCTTATTTGTTTAATTGATCGCAGTGAGTCTCAGTCCTTGGATAGTGCACTAGTCCTGATTCCTGAAAAACTTCTTTCGCTTTGTTGAAATTGTTATAATTTATTTTGGTTTTGGGAACTGTGATAAGGTCAAATGGTTTTGTGTGTAAATATTATACAGTATGACTTCTCATGCAGATGGGCCAGTGTGTTTAGGGAAGTTGTGAACCATATCAGTATTAGTTTCCTCAAAAGTTGTTTGTGAAGTGTATTCAAAAGTAGTTGCCCTCTAGAACTGCTAAGTATTCTTGTTAGGGAGAATTAGGTGTATGGCCCTTGAAAGAATGGGTCTTTGGTGTATGGCCTTTTTTCTTTGAACTTTGCTCTATGACCCTGAAACGAATTTTGGTTGCCTATATGGCCTTTCATCCGTTTTGTACACTTGACAGTGGTAAATCATGGATAAAGACCGTTTTACCCTGTCTAAAAATATATAAAAAGCAGAGTTTTGTTTTTTTGTATATTTGGAGTAGTATTAAGCAAATAAATTCACACACCACCATATATATTCAAGTAGACATATAGATTTGTTTGAAAACATGTAAAATTTATTTGTTTAATATTACTCTAAATATAACAAATAAAGAAACAAAACTCTGTATTTTTTATATATTTTTAGCAGGGGTAAAACAGTCTTCTTACCCCTGAGTTAACACCGTCAAGTGTTCAAAACAGAAGGAAGGCCATGTAGGCAACCAAAATTCTTCCAGGGCCATAGAACAAACTTCAAAGAAAAGAGGGCCATACACCTAAGACCCAGTTTTTCCAGGACCATACGCCTAATTCTCCCTTCTTGTTATGAAAAATATAACTACTATATTTCTGTAATCATCAAAGTATACCTGTCTTGTTTGCATGATCATTTTGAATGTGATGTATTTGTGTATTCTGCTAGCATCATGGGTATTTTTTTTAAAAGCTGCTTCGGCAGTAAATGTTGCATCCTCAATTCTCTGTTGGTTGCAGGAACTGATGATGATCTTCTACAACTTCCACATAGTAGGAGTATCAGAGGCAGCGGACGTGTCAGTGGTAATGGGAGAGCTCTTGTTCCTGCCAGTTCATATGCTAGGGCACCAACAGATATGGAAGCACAAATTCAACAACTTGAGCAAGAAGCATATTGCTCAGTCCTTCGTGCATTCAAAGCCCAGTCTGACGCCATTACATGGGTTGAGACCATTAAACTTTTCACTTCATTTGGTGTCTGATGATTTAGATGTCATTTCTCAAAGTTGACTGAACTCTAACCTTCTCAGGAGAAGGAAGGTCTCATGACTGAACTTAGGAAGGAGCTAAGAGTATCTGACAAAGCACACAGGGAGCTGTTAAATAGAGTCAACAACGATAATATTATATGTAGCATAAGGTAGCAAATGAATAGTATTTGTTGTAGCAACAGTATGCAATCTTGGTTTTCAGCATACTAAACCTGGGATGCCTTTTTTATTTAAGGGAATGGAGATCAACAGGAGGGCTTCAGGCAAACTTGTCCAATAACCCACAACCGATTCATGACCCTGTTCCCAGTCCTACCACCTCTGGCCGTAAGAGGCAAAAGACATCTCAATCCGTTCCTGCTTTACCTGCACCGCCTCCTGGACTGCATTCACAGCAGCTGGCTACACCAACACAACCATCGTCTTCAACTGCGAGGAAAACAGTTCCCCCAGGCCCTAAAGGCAAAAAGACGAAACCAGTAAGTAGATAATTTGAACTAGTTCTTTTTCCTATATATCTTGTTTTTTGTTCTTTGGCATAAGTTCATGCACTTTCAGGGTAAGATACCTGGTAGCTCTGCAGCCAAGCCCATGTCGTCTTCAGCAGGTCCTAGTGGAAGAGGACCGCACATGAATAGGAATTTTCCAGGTGGTTCTGCTCCCGAAGCGCAACCACAGAATTTTGATCCATTGGTTGGTCGTAAAGTGATGAGTCGGTGGCCTGAAGATAATAATTTCTATGAAGCAGTCATATCCGATTATAATCCTGAAACGGTGTGTTTTTACTAGACCGGGTTAGTTACTTTTGATTCAAGCCTCCAGCTTTCTTAGGGAATTCATTGCAGGGACTTTATGCGCTGGTTTATGACATCAATACGGCAAATGAAACCTGGGAGTGGGTTGATCTTAAAGAGGTAAATAGATGCTATGTATAATGAGAATACTCTGTCACTTGACATTTTATGTCTTCCTTTCTGATATTCTTTTTATTTAATCTGACTTTGGATGGGCAAGATGTAGTTTAGGATCACTTGGTTTCACAGCACTAGCTTTCAGAAAGCCGTCTTTATAGATGGTAGTCACACCAATTGTGAACATGAAGGTAATTTGACTTCGATGAAATTTGCCAGACTTAAATCAAATCACACGTCCATATGCTGTGTCAGCATGGACTTCTTCTGATATATACAATTAAAACTGATATATAAAGAGAAGTACACTAGCTGGACAGCAGAATATATGACATCTCTATAAAATTCATGTACACATTCTCATGCAAGGGGCTCTTGATTGTAGAATGATATACTAGACTGATACAAATGCGTTAGCCTTGTATTTAGTAACTAACAGATTTTTATTTGGTTAGTTACTGCCAAGATTGCTAAGCTTCCATTTACCAAATTTTGCTTTTGATATGGTTGGTGTTCATCCAAATTAGCATACTGTTGGGTTCTGTTGTTGCAAAACATTTTTATTGTAGTTTTACTCAACAATGTTTTACAATGGGTAGGGCAATGTGGACATAATAATATGCAGCTGATTGTGTTGTAAATATCAAATATCTTGTGCAAATGGGTGACTGATGGCTGGTACCTTTTAATCTGAAGTGAGCTTGTTGAAATTCCAGTAATAACTTTGTTAGCTTCCAGTGGTTTACTTGCTGATTGCTATCTGGTTTGGATTAGTAGTGATTGGCTGATTCCTATTCAGTTCATTGATTTCCTCATATTTTAGTAATAAAATAAGACAGTAATTCCACATCTGAGAACTTGTTATATAATAAACACAGGCTGGTAGCATGTATTAATTCAAGTCATGTCATGCTTGATATGACATATTATCAGACAATAAGCAAACATTGATCTCTCCTATCTTCATTTCTTTCAAATGCATTGGATCCGTATCTGGTTATGCATTCAGTGTGTTCACAAGTATATGTTACTGTCCATCAATACCGTCAATTTGATGGAATTATGGTGAAAATTGCTCGAATACAGATGGGACCTGATGACATTAGATGGAAAGAGGATGACTCTGGGATAGACCCTGTGACATATCTGCGCAGCCGAGGTGCCCCAACTAGTGGGGTTAGGAAGCCAACAGGTCGCGGTGGGCCCATGCCAGGTCCTGGAAGAGGAAGAGGATTACAGAAGAACATGTCTAAGAAAGATTTTCCACCTCCACAAAATGGTGTTGGCAAGAGAAGTTCCGATGACATTGATATCCTTCATACCGAGAGCCTAATAAAAGAGGTTGGTTTGTGTGAACTCCGAATATTTATGATTACAAAGAATTCAGACCTTGTGTGCTTCATTATACTTTTCTTTTGCTATATCTGCTCATGTAGGTGGAGAAAGTTTTTAGCGTTAGCAATCCTGATCCACAGGAAGTAGAAAAGGCAAAGAAAGCACTGAAGGTAAACCAGAATGCACAAGTTAACTTATCAACAAGCATTCATTTTGTTTTAACTGTCAATGCCTGCAGGAGCAAGAACAATCGTTGATTGATGCGATAGCAAGGCTTGCTGAGGCATCGGATGGTGAAAATGGTAAATACTAATCCATTTGGTCCTTGACTATATGTTTATGGAATTTTGTGCAATGCTGCAGAAAACATTCATTCTGCTGTTTAGGATTGATGGTTGCCCCAAACAAGGGGAGTGGTTTCAGATATACATACAGTTGTTGTACAATGCTTCTCTGCATGCTGTATATTAAACCATATTTGTAATACAGTGGACATTTGCCTCATAATTCTAGTCAACCTTAGGTCATCATTTTACATATGTGAATCTTGTTGATTCCTGCGAAGCGTTTGACGTCCCTTTCGTTTGGTGGGAACAGATGGGCACAATCGTGGGCGAAGGAACGCGTTGTATGCTGGTAACCAGCATCAAGCAAACTATGTTGATGCAATGCCCGTTGATGGTGACCAAGCTGATGCCATGTAAACACTGCATGAACATGTATACACAACATAAGATAACTGTCTGTTGTACAACCCATTGCTAATATTTGTTCTGGATTTAGGTCTCTGTAGGCTAAGTACCTTTTGTTTGGGCACACTTGATTTTTTGGAGTAGAATTGTAATTCAGAATGCCGACCAAGTAAATCTTGTAGAGATATGGGTTTCTTTCTCTAGCGTTGTCAGTGTGATCTCGGCTTCTATATGCATAATAGAAGCAAAAGATCACAATTGTAAAATATTAAATTTTATCTTTCACCATTATGAATGAAGCAATCATTCCTCATGAGCACGAAAGCGCACGAAAATAGAGTAGCTGACTGAATGGAATAGTTTTTTTTTTTTGTGAAATGACTGAATGGAATAGTAACTTGGCGTTTAGGCATCCAGGTAATTCAGATCGGGATTTATGCTACAGTAATCAAACTGTGGTGAACCAATCCGTTGAGGAAACAAATGGACCAATGGGAATGCAGAGGTCTGAAAAGTGAAAACTGATTGCAGTGAGCTCTACGATGACTCACATCACTAATAATCACAGGGTGTGAATGATTGCAGTGAGCTCAACGATGACCACCAATGATCACAGGGTGTGAAGTCTGAACTGTGTTGGCTTACAGGTCGTTTTCACAATGTGATAGTACAAAACTAACAAACAACTGCAAGCAAAGCAATTGTTCATCAAGACTTGCAGCAAATTGCTTATCTATAGTAGCTAGTTTAGACAAGATTCACAATTATATCATCGATTGTTCCTCTGAACATGATCAAAATTTAATAAAACCACCAGTTCATAATAGTAGATATGAATAAATAATGTCCCCACAAACAAAAGTCCAACAAGTTACTAACCTAAGTAGATACGATCATACGAATAAGGCCACAAGTTCATAATAGCAGATACAAAATAATGTCTCCACAAACAGAAAGACCGACAAGTTATTAACCTAACCAGCTGGCGTAGCCGACGGCGAACGCCAAGTCCGGTCGCGTGTGGACAAGGTAGCGAAGGCTGCCCACAATGCGCTGGTAATGCGTCGCGTCCACCTCCTCCTCCGTACTCTCCCGGCTCAGCCTCAGCCTCTCCTCCATAGGAGTGTGGGCTGGGTTGCAGCCGGTGAGACCGCCAAGCTCCACAATACGCTTGGCATAGGCAATCTGGCGAAGGGAGTTGCCGGAGCTGTCCTGGTGGACTTCGATCCCCAGGTAGAAGGAGAGAGGGCCCAAGTCGCTCATCTGGAGGGTCGCCCTCATCTTCTCCTTGAACGCCTCGATCTCCACCTCCTTGGTACCGGTGATCACAAGATCGTCGACGTAGACACCTACCAGCAGGGCCTTTCCTCCACTGCCCTGCCGGTATATGGCCGCCTCGTGCGGGCTTTGCTCGAAGCCCATCCCCTTCAGCGTGGAATCCAGCTTGGCATTCCACGCCCTCGGTGCCTGCCGCAAGCCGTAGAGAGCCTTGCGCAGGCGAAGCACCTTGCCCTCCTTGCCGGGAACTGTGAATCCCGGCGGCTGACGTACGTAGACCTCCTCCTTCAGGTCGCCGTTAAGGAACGCCGACTTGACATCCATGTGATGGACACGCCAGCCCTCCTGGGCAGCTAGCGCAAGGAGGAGTCGCACGGACTCCATCCGTGCCACGGGGGCGAAGGCGTCGTCGAAGTCGACCCCCTCCTGCTGCACGAAGCCTCGTGCCACCAAGCAAGCCTTGTGCTTGACGATGGCACCGGCTTCATCCCTCTTCAGCTTGAACACCCACTTAAGGGTGATCGCGCGGTGACCACGAGGGAGGTCAGTGAGCTCCCAAGTGCGGTTTTGCTCGACCGCGTCCATCTCCTGCTGCATCGCGGCACGCCATGCCGCGTCTCCCTCCGCCTCAGCGAAGGAGCGAGGCTCACCGTCCTCATGTGCCAGGTGCAGCTCTGCCTCGAAGTCGTGTACCGCCAGCCCAGGGATAGGCTGGTTGCCGAGGATGTTGTCCATGGTGCGGTAGCGTAGAGGCTCGTCGTCATGGTAGGCGTCGACGCGGTCCTCATCGTCAGACAGCGGAGTGGCGAACTCCACCGAACGCTGACGGGCCAAAGCTGCTGGTGCCGATCTTGGAGATGCCGGCGCCGGTGCAGGAGAGTGGGGAGCTGGTGCAGGAGTGTATGGCGTAGCCGGTGCAGGAGTGCGTGGTGTAGCCGGTGGTGGTGGTGGACTCGCTGGTGGCGGAGGCGGTGGAGGACTCGCCGAAGCTGATGGCGAGCCGGTTGCCGAGGAGGATGAGCTCGGTGAAGATGAGCTGCTAACTCCCCCAGCTCCCTCCAGGTGGACGTAGTCGACGACGAAGTCCCTGAGGGTCGAAGCCGAGCCGTCGTCCACTGCCTTGTCCCAGGTCCAGCCTCGCCCTTCGTCGAACACGACGTCCCGGGAGATGCGGACGCGCTGTGTTACAGGGTCGAGGATGCGGCAGGCCTTGGCGCCCTCCGCGTAGCCGATGAACACTCCTGGAGTGCTCCGGTCGTCGAGCTTGCCGACGTGAGTGAGCTCCTTGGCGAACGCCAGACAACCGAAGACGCGGAGGTGGCTCACCCCCGGCTTGCGCCCGTGCCAGGCCTCGTACGGCTTCTTGCTGTCAAGCGCCTTGGTGGGCGAGCGGTTGAGGAGATGGACGGCAGTCATCACCGCCTCCCCCCAGTAGATCGCCGGCGTCCCTCTCTGCTTGAGGAGGGCGCGGGCGGTGGCTACCACCGTCTGGTTGCGGCGCTCGACGACGCCGTTCTGCTGCGGGGTATACGGCGCGGTGAAGTGGCGCTTGATCCCCTCATCGGCACAGTACGTCGCGAACTCAGTTGCCGTGAACTCGCCGCTGTTATCCGTGCGTAACACCTGAAGCTTGCGGCCGCACTCCTTCTCCACAACAGCTTGGTGGTGCTTGATGGCGTCCGCGGCTGCCCCCTTGGTGTCGAGGAGGATAGCCCACATGTAGCGGGACACGTCGTCGATGAGGAGGAGGAAGTAGCGTCGTCCTCCAGGTGTAGCCGGTGTCACGGGCCCACACAGGTCGCCGTGCACGAGCTCCAGCTTCTCCTTGGCGCGGAAGCTTGCTTGGCGGGGAAAGGACAGCCGTCGCTGCTTGGTGAGGACGCATGTGTCGCATAATTGCTCCACATGGTCGACGCACGGCATGCCCTGCACCATTTCCTTGTTGCCAAGCTGCTTCAGGGTCTCAAAATTGAGGTGCCCAAAGCGCTCGTGCCACCGCCAGGCCTCATCGTCCTGCCGAGCTACAAGACAAAAGGGTTGCGCCACCTGTACGTGAAGAACATAAAGGCGGTTGCTCCCCCTGTTCACCTTGGCGAGAAGTCGGTGACGGGGATCCCAAATGCGAAGCACGCCGTCGTGGATCTTCACGCGCGAGCCGTTCTCATCTAGCTGTCCCAAGCTGATGATGGAGTTCCTCAACGCGGGGATGTAGTAGACGCCGGTGAGCAGCCGGTGCTCGCCATTCTTGGCGACGAAGATGACGGAGCTGGCGCCCTTGATCTCCACGGCAGAGGCGTCCCCAAACTTGACAGAGCCTCGAACGTCGGAGTCGAGCTCGGAGAAGAACTCCCGCCGGCCTGTCATGTGGTGGGTGGCGCCGGTGTCGAGGCACCACCCATCGATCTTGCTGCCGCTACCGGACCCGCTGCTGAGGAGGGCATGTGCCTTGGGCTCGTCGAGGTGGAGAAGGGCCGCTGCAACCGGTGCTGCTGGAGGTAGCTCGGCGCTCGCATGTGCCATGAATAGAGCTTGTTGCTCCTCCTCTGCCTACGCGACGTGGGCCTGGGCGCGTCGTGGCTGTCTGCAGTCCCTGGCCCAGTGACCAGGATGGCCACAGTTGTGGCAGACGTCATCTTGTGCCGGCTTGGGCTTCTCGACGGCGCCGCCCTGGGCACCTCTGTGGGCGCCGCCCTCGGCGCGCCCTTGCGCCCCGGCCTGGGCGCCTTTACGTGGCTTGCCGCGCTTGCCACGCTTGCGGCCGGCTGTTGCGGAAGAAGGCTTCCCCTTCTTCTTGTCACCTAGGCCGACAGCCCACTGCTCCCGGGTGAGAAGGAGCTTCCCACCAACGGTGGTAGGCCCCGAGAAGGGTTGTGGCTCATCACCGTCGACGACCTTGAGGCGACCTATCACCTCTTCGATCGACATCGTGGAGAGGTCCAGCAGGGACTCGATTGAGCGAGTCATCTGCCTGTACTTCTCGGGGATGCAGCGGAAAAGCTTCTCGACAGCTCTCTCCTCGCTGTAGGTGTCGTCGCCAAACTGCACCAACTTCTGCAACAGAGTGTTGAGACGGAGAGCAAAATCATCGACGTCCTCACCAGGCTTGAAGGCCAGGTTCTCCCACTCCTTGCGAAGTGCCTACAATGTGGGCTTGCGGGCGCGGTCGCTGCCGATGCGTGCTGCAGCAATCGCGTCCCAAGCCTCCTTGGCAGTCCGCTTGCTGGTAAGCGAGAACTGCATCTCAGACGGGACTGCAGCGATGAGGGCATTCAGTGCCCGTCGATCCTGGTCGTAGTCGACGTCGCCGTACCGGACTGCCTCCCACATGTGCAGCACCTGAAGTCTCACCTTCATCACCGCAGCCCACTCAACATAGTTGGTCTTGGTGAGGGTAGGCCACCCACCACCGGGGCCAATGTCCCTGGCAACAGCCTGATACCCGTGGTAGCCACGGTACCGGTCCGGGGAGAGAGAGCCACGCTGCCTACGATGGCCATGCTCTTCCTCGACCCGTCCACCGCCGTGCCGGTTGCCCTCGTGTCCGACACGGCCATGTGTGCGCTGCTCCTGGCGCTCGAGCCAAGCGTTGGCTCGGCGTGCAGCACGCTCGTCCCGCTCGGGAAAGTCCTGCCCGCGGTCCAGTTCGGCGTCCAGCCGTGCAGCAGCCTCCCGCAGACGTATGGCCTCCAGTGCCCGCTCTTCGCGGGCCGCGTAGTTGGGGTCACGGTTCCCTGCACTCGGAGCGCCGCCGTCGCCGTGCGCGCCTCCTCCAGGAGTGTCGCCGGGCTCGTGGGCGCCTCCTCCAGGAGCGTCGCCGGGCTTGTGGGCGTGCGCAGCTGCCCACTGCGCCGCTCGCCCTCGCCCTGCCTGCCTCTCCAGCTGCTCAAGGTCCGGGTCGGCGCTGTCATCAGCAGAGATGGAGCTGCTGTGACTGCTGCGCAGGTCCTCAACCTCCTCTGTGGCTGCACACGCTGCATCCGCAGCTGTTGCTGCCTCCACCTCCACTCTGGCTGTTGCCAGCTCCGCTTGGGCCAGCCTCGACGCCCTCGCTGCTGCTGCAGCGGTTGCTGCCGCCGCTCGCCTGCGCTCCTCTGCCGCGGCGAGGTCGGCCTCCTGCCGACACCGCGCGCTGGAAGCGGCCGAGTGCTGAGACTGCCCTCCTGTGGTCATGGCGCGCTGCTGCACGAGGGGCAGAGGCTGCCAAAACAGCTGCTGCTGGCTGCTGGGGCTGCTGCGAGGCAGGGAGCTCGACTAGAGAAGGGATTGAGCAGGAAATGCTCAGGCTACAGGATAGTACGGCTCTGATACCACTTGTTAGTCTCTGGATCCTTGCTCTAGGTGTGAGCGGGATCCTTACTCTCATCGAGAGGATAGCACACAGAGATCTCAGAGTTGAGGCAATTTTCTGGGTTTATTTCTCACACCATGCTATGCCAACCTTAGGGGTTGGGGATACATATTTATAGGCTGCTAACCGGCCAAGCATATGCTAAGATGCTAGTCTAAGATGCTGTCCTAGATGCTGTCCTAGATGCTGTCCTAGATGTTGTCCTAGATGCTATCCTAGATGCTAGTCAAGATGCTGTCCTTAAGATGCTAACTGCTGTCCTAAAAGCAGTCAAGGATGCTTTTACAAAGGACACAAGGACCATGTGCTCTTGCAGCACACACACAGGGACTTATCCATCATCCATAACTTCTATTAACATGGTCAAGTGCTGATGAACATAGGTAAATGAACTAATCTTTTGGGAGAACTACACAAGTTGAATAGAGCATAACCTACACTTCCGCATTGCCGCTCTTGATGTGGCACAACATGCAAACTTCATCTCCTTCAAATTGACTGATAAGCCAGCCGATGCTGTTTTGTTGTGAGAGAAAATATTGTACCATGGTTGATAAGCCGGGCTGATAAGTTCAAGCGAACCGGGCGCATAAAACCCCTTACAATAGTGAGAAAATACACAACACACATATATACATCTAATGCCCCCCCTTCAAACTCATGTGAGTCAACAACATTGAGTTTGAAGAGCAAATAACTATGGTGTGCTCGAGTCTGTGTCTTTGTGAAGAAATCTGCGAGCTGAATCTCTAAAGGGCACATGATGGAGAGATACAACCTGAACATGCACCTGTGATCTCATGGGCACAATCTGCGAGCTGAATCTCTAAAGAAGCATCGACTCCAATATGCTTGGTGGGCTCATCTTCACAGGATCCCGAGCAATCCTACTTATCACACTGATGCTGTCAAAGAAAAAGGAGTCAGTCGAGTAGCTAACACATCAAAATCCTCAAGTAACCACTGTAGCCAATTCGGTTGGACGGCGACAATGACTGTCAAGTGAGGTGGATCTAAAGCCTAGAGCCTGATACCATGTTAGAAAAATAGCAAGTTAGCTTGTATTCTAGTCCCCGCAGTGAAAGATAAGGTCTGTACACAATATGGACAAAACCCCTTACAATAGTAGGAAAATACACAAGTTATCTGTACAACATGGAACCTCTGGAAAGAGCGTAACCGTGAGATTGTCAAGAATAATCACGCCACATACAAGCTGCCAGGATAAAGAAAGCATGGAAACCCACAATAGGGCACACTATCTACAAAATCTGTAGTGGCTGGGTTGACTTCTTTGTTGGCAGGAACACGCAGGGTATCCTTCTAGTTATATTAGGAGTAAGATTGTTGGCAGCACATGGAAAGTGGTTTGGATTAATGTTCGCTGTTTTTATATGTTCACTCATTGCTACTCAATTCATTGACACATCAACTTGGAATCTGGAAGCTTTTAGACAAGAAGCATATCATGATAATGCATATTAATTCCAGCCATTTAATTCTGGACAATTTTATTTGGAGAACGTGTTGAGCTGTTCTAGAGACTTTACGTCTTTCAAATTGACTTGTCTGTATGTTAACTATGCTCAGTACCTGAAATGTTTGTATTCATGTTGTTTAAAAGAAGACCTAATATTCGTTCTGAGAATAAGCATAAATTACAAATGTCCACTAAACTCTTTTATCTGACGGAATTGTGCTGACCACTGTTTTTTTCTCAAGTAAAGGTGGGACAGGAAGATATAAGATGGCAAGAGGATGGGTCTGGGATAGACCCTGTGATGTATTTACAAAGTCAACGTGCTTGAACTAGTGGTTCTGGGAAGTCCACTAGCCATGGTGGGCCAAAGCCTGTTCCTGGAAGAGGAATAAGTTTCCAGAAGAATGTATCCAAGAAGGATTTTCTACCTCCACAAAATGCTGATGAGACAAGAAGTCACAACAATATCAATATATTTCATACTGGGAGCCTGATAAAAGCGGTTAGTTTGGATGAACCTCCCAAGTTTTGTTTTTCTGATTCGAAACATTGCAGATCTTGTGCCTCGTAATTTGATTTTAATATTGTATCAGCTCATTCAGGTGAAGAAAGTTTTTAGCATTAGCAATCCTGATCCCTTGGAAGTAGAGAGGGCAAAGAAAGCATTGGAAGTAAGTCTGATTATACAAACTATCTTATCAGGAAACTTTCAGTTTTGTCTAACTCAGAATGCCTTCAGGATCAAGAACGGTCTCTTGTTCGTGCAATAGCAAGGCTTGCTGAGGCATCTGATGTTGCAAGTGGTAAATACTAATGTCCCTTTATTTCTGTACTATAAACATGTGGAAAATTTCCAATAGTTTGATCTCCCCCCTTCCCCACCCCCCTACCCTAGACAGTGCACCTTTTCCTGCATGAATAATGTATACCATGCAAGTCTAATCCCACCATGGGATGTTAGAATGATTTAGCACAAGGAACTTTGTTCCCTGAAATTTAATCTAAAATAGAAGAAAATAACCACCCCACCCACCCCCCACCCGCCTTCCAAATTACAAGATGTTTTGGCTTTTCTAGGTATATTGTTGTATCAATTACCATGTATCTAGACATAGCATATATCTACATACATACCAAAAGTTATGTACCTAGAAAAGCCAAAACATCGTAGAGCAACTCCAGCTCAGCATGCAAATTGGGCCCCTATTTTTTTATTTGCATGCTGGCCTGCATACAATAGGGGGCCAAAATTGACTACAACTCCAGCCCAAGACCCTCTCCCCGCACGCACCGCCTCCTCTCCCCGCACGCGCCGCCTCCTCTCCCCGCACACTCCAGTCCAAGACTCCCTCGCACCGCCTCCTCTCCCTGCATGCGCATGCCAGCTCCGATGAGCCGGCCGCCCGCAATCGCCTGCTTTTTATCCGTTCGGGGGCTGTGGGCGTCGGCGTCGGGAGAAGCATAGGCTCGTCTCCGGCTCTGTGTGCTCTGTTCGGCTGGGCGTGACAACCGAGGCGGCGGCAAGAGAGCCAGAGAGGGGATCAAATCGATTCGATGTCGTCGGCCGAGGACGGCTGCTGCAGCTCGGATTTGCCGCGGGTGGAGTTCCCCAAAGAGCCGCTGCTGCCTGCTGCGGGGCCGGACGCGGACGCGGAGTCCCCTCGCTCCGCCAGCACCGCGGCGCCGCTGGCGTCGGGCGGCTCGCGACTGTCGCGCGGGTGGGCGTCGCTGCGGCTGGGCGTCACTCGCGGCCCGTCGCGTGGGCGTCCGGCCAGGGTTCGGTGGGGAGAGGAAAGTGGGGTGGGACCAACGAGATAAGGGGGGCTGGATCTGGGGGCTGTGATTATAATTTGAGGAGGCTTGTAAAATGAGGACCCAACTAGAGGCTCCACTGGAGTCGGAATTTTGCCCAAACTCCTAAAATTTAGGGTAGGGGCCTAAGTAGGGGCTTGGGCTGGAGATGCTCTTATAATTTGGAATATAGGGAGTACTATGTTAATCAACAGTCTTCTAGCATGGATGCTTACGCACTACCACTTCTCTTTTTATTTTTTTAATAAACAAGAAACTGCAGAGAGAGAAACCCTCACAAGAGTTTCTATGAAGAGGCAAAAGGAAACTGGCTGAAATATGTGTTTTTTCTTCTGAAAAGCTGTTAAGCCAGGAGAAGAGTACATGTTATTTTGAAGTTGTAGTTGTGGATTTAACTCTATGCAGAGAAGAGTACATGTTATTTTGAAGTTGTAGTTGTGGATTTAACTCTATGCATATGAAGGGCTACAAGTTCTTTGAAGTTATGCAGGCACATGCATTGAGGTGGCTGGCCATTTTGTTAGATCTTCTCATGATGTGACCTCCAAAATGCAACAAGATGAAATTTTGGTATTTTCCATGAATAAAGTATCTTGAAATATTGTTTTCCCCGGATAACTTTGTGTTCATACCCAAAATTGGCTAATCTGGTCTGATTCTGGGAAAACAGATCGGTTTTGTAAACTTTTGTCAAATTACTAATTGGAATTCACCATTGTCAACTATCAAAATGTGCATATAGAAGTCCAATTTGGAGTCCAGATGAGAGGTTTGGGTAGTTCCACAACCGTCTAGGTTGGTTTTGACATCCTAAAACTAGGTTGGAGTTACATTTTCACATTGATGTTGTAAGATTTTTACCCCTAACTGGATAAGTCGGGCAACAACCGATTGAGTGCATCCAGTCGAATCTATGAAACAATTTTTTCCTTTTACCTTTTTTTCCTTCGCCCTATTTTCTCAATCCTATTTGCTTTCCTCTTGTCTCCATGGGGTGAGTGGCAGAGCATGGCTTAAACTAGGGGTTGCCAATTCCATAATCAACATCTACTCAATTCAAGTGCTAAATTATGACATGACGCTAAGCTATCGATACTGAAAGCTAGTGTGATGAAAAGAACCAAGTTTGATAAGAATATGTGCCATTTCACCCTGCAAGTGCAGCAGAAAGTGCATGGTGTGAGGTGGCAAGAAAACTCAAGAGAGCTAGCAGACTAGTTTGCATGATAAGCACCACAGAAGCACCCAAGGCTGACTTTCTTGCATGCACGCAACTGTGAGTTATTATTTATTAGTGTACTAAAGCTGGCTCTTTAAAATCGATCCAGGGAAAGGAGTGGCGGGGAGCAGAGCTCAGGATGGCCTTCACGTGGCTCCACCACTAGTGAGAGTGAGAAGCCATCCTAGCTGGCGCTGAGCCTAGGGCACGCCAGGTTCCTCCTGTGCGAGCAATTGACGGATGACTTATTTGTCAAAACAATCTAGACTGGTTCTCGCAAAGACTGCAAGGAACCATTTGTGAGTGAACGTGAACACAGCTATTGTGACGGGCTGATGGCGCATTCTAGGGTCAACTAAGTGTTGATTAGGGTCCGAGGATATGCCAAATTTTGCTCAACATCTTGCCATCTTGTTGGTGTTTCGACCCCGGGGCCGAGCACCAGCGAGTGAATTTGTATTACGTGCTCCCTAATCCGGATGGTGATGCAAGAAGAACACACGAGGTTTATCCTGTTTCGGGCAATAAAAGGCCCTACGTCCGGCGGGGAGGGGGGAGAGTTTGTATTATCTTGCACCGAAGTGCTTGTACAGGGGTGAATACAAGCGAGTGAGCGAGCGAGTGAGTAGAGCTTGGACTTGAGCGTTTCAGGCTCTGGTAGCTCTTTGCTATGGGTGTGCTATTGTTGTCCCCTCCCGCCCTAGACTAGTCCCTGGCGTCTCCTTTTATAAGCGAAGGAGAGGCACGGGGGTACATGGATCCTAGGGCTGTCGTAGTTGCTGACGTCGAGGAGATGATACCGATCATATCGCGGTTGCTGTAGAGGCGTGCGTCGGACGTGTCCTGCCCTGTAGCGATGTGTTTGGAGGCGATGGCCGTCCTTCCCGCACGTGTGATGACGTTGCTGATGACCGGTGAAAGACTGGTGCCCATGCGCGGGCGTGCGCACTCTTGGAGTCGTCCCATCAGGGAGTTGTTGGAATGCTGGCCAGTGGTTTGGAGGACTTCCTCGAGGGGGTGGTCGAGGGAAGTCGAGACCCGAGTGGATAAGACCAAGCCCTGGGAAATATGGGATCCGCGTTGACAAATGTGTCTTGAGGGGGTGCCGAACGGGGCACAGTGTGCGGCGTGGCGATACAGTGCGGTACGATCCGCTGGTTTCCGGAGTATGGGCAGTAAAAGAGGGATTTGATCGGTGTATTGCCCACTATTACCGCGGCTGTAGCCATGAGGTTAGGCAGGGCCAGGTAAAACACATTAAATGCTCTGAGCGTCGTACAGGAAGTAGGTGGGTCGAGGGGGTGCGTGGCACTCGATGGGCGTTCGTTCGTCCGGGGGAGTTTCGTCACTCGAGGGGTTGGTCGTCCCCTCGAGTAGACTGCCCCGAGTTGAGAGGATCCCGTCGAGAGTACGGCAGCCTGGGGCGTCGAGACCTGTTCGTGGGCTAGCCCGGCATAGTTCGATTCTTGGACCTGATATTTTACGTACCTTGGGCTGGGGAATAATGACAGCGGATTTAGTTGTTGATGCCGGTATTGATTTGCTTAGTCGAGAGTTAAGGGTACCCCTTATTTAGGTACTCGACACATCTCCTGCTGAAATTGCAGTATTGTGTATTCATATGGTCTCTTGTTTCTTCTATGCTTGCAGCCTGGCACAGTACACATGCAACTGCAGTTGGGTCATTTCTGTACCGAGTATTTTTTTGATTGCCTCAACCTTACAGTACAAGCTGTAGTATCTGAACTCACACGCTTCACACACACCCCACACACACAACGCACTCACTCACTCCCCTAAGTGTGCAAGCTAGATCTACATCCTATACCAAAGCTATGAAACAAGGCTGAAAAATCTGACAGTGATGATACATCCGTGTGAGTCAACTGTGATTATTTATAAACTGCTGTTCTCGGTGGAAAAATCCAGAGCCGAACGAACGTCGACCCCAGGACCGGTGGCTTCCGCAACCGGAATGCACACCAACTGAGCTACCGCTCAGTCCCTCTGTACCGAGTATTACTTGACAGTACTGACGCCAACTGTTATTTGACATTGTCCTTTCTTTCTGTGTGAACAGGTTAGCAGAACCGTGGGAGGAGGAACGTATCAGGTGCTGCCGCGCAACCAGCATCAGGCAAAGTAACAAACATCACTGAAATATGCATGTCAACTCCATGAGAAAACTTGTGTAAAAAATTATTGCTGCTAGTTTATTGTAATGTACAGTAGGTCTAGATGTGGTGTAAACAATTTGGCATGTGATTCTGCATATACACTACATAATCAAGAGCGGGGTTTGTGATATATCTGGATCATCGAGCTTGATTTAGAGCACCTCCAACGGTTTGGTAAAAGAGGTTGCCATACTCAAAATTTAGAAAAACAAGTAAAATTAGCTCTCCAACAGTTTGCCAAATAACTTTGTAAATTTTAGCAACTTGCCGAAAAAACCGTCCACGCGCGTATCTTTATGCGTGCGTATCGAACTTGCTATCGCTCGCATCGGTCTTCCCCGCGTCTCTTCTCCTTCTTGCTGACATCGCGCCCTGGTTTTCCTACTCCCGGTGCCCGTCGGCGCAGCCTGAGGCCTGGGCGGGCGCCTGTATTGCGGCGGCGGCGGCACCCGCGTTTCGCGCGAGCCGGCGGCGGCACCCGCGTTTCGCGCGAGCCGGCGGCGGAGATGTCCCGCTCCAACGCCACCGCCTTGTCGTGGAAGAACGGTGCGGTCAAGATGGTGTGGAAGCTGTCGTTCTGCAAAGAGTCAGAGCTCAGCCAGGACAAGGTCGCATGCACAAACATCGTCGCCGCCGTCTGCGACGGCGCGGTATACATCGGCGTTGTCCGTACTCCCTAGACACAATTTTATTTCTCTCTCAAGGTTCCTGATGCAAGTTTACTAGAGAGAAGTTTTTAGATTTAGGCTTGGTTAATTACTAAAAAGTGTAGGGGCTTCGGTAAAAAAGTGACTTTATGTTTTGCCAACCAAAGATAGCAAACTGTTGAAGAGAGATTGATTTTTAACTTGCCATATATTTTAGGAAGTTGTTAAATAATAAGATTTAGAAAATAAAAAATAGCAAACTGTTGGAGATGCTCTTACTCATGATAATGTTAGAGTTCCAAAATTCTAATAAGAGATTGTTGCCGATATTTTCCCAAATAATGCTTGCCAAATCTGGTCTACTAAACCCAAATTTTGATAAAGCAAGCAGTTGCCAAGAACTGTCATGAAACCAAAGTACATTCCTCATCCTTTACCTGAAGAAGTGAAGATGAAGTTATCTGGTGGCCTCAAGACTGTCGCTGACAGTGGTGGAAAGTCCTGGATTAGCTTGATGAGTCTGGAGATGTGAGTGAATTTGAAGTCTGTTTTACTTTGGTGGTAAGCGGTATCTGAGGTCTTCTGTATTTTTCTGGGTTGGTGATGACTTTGAGTTGTATGAACGGGTGCGTTCCACCTGAATGTTGTAAACGAATGCTAGTGTCTTTGCTAATGCTAAGACGGGCAATGCCCTTGAATTCTAAAATCTGAAAAAACAAAACAAAGTCCATTCTTGTCTAAAGAGGAAGACTCTGAGAAGAGAATCTTAATGATGTTTTGAATTGCCATGGATTCATGGAAGAGTCCATTCTTGTTAAAACGAGGTTTCTGTGAGCTAGAAGGGAATGACATGCTTTATACAAACTAGCTCAGTTAATCACGAAAATGTCAGCCTCCAGTGTTATAAAATGAAGCAGCAAAGACATGATCATCACACATTGTATAGCTTAATCAATGACAACCAGATCCATGTTAAATTTTTTCAGTTTGATCAGATACTGATTGTCTCCAGCCAACTAATAATTACATAGACATTCTTTCAAACAAACTAATAATAATAATAATTACATAAGACAGCAACTCATTGCAATTTGCTACTACTACATTGGCAATGAAACTACTTACACATAAATGAATAATAAGATTAAAGTAGTCAATTTTGTCCTAAATAACACTGCTCTCCGTTTGTCTGCTCTTGATCTGATCAGGTATCCTCTGCTTCCTCTAAGGCTTCTTCGGACGTCAGGACCCCCATGGATTCTGCCTCCTCCGACTCCGACAACCACCGGTGGTTGAGCGCTTCTTCCGCAGTGAGCCTCTCGCACTCGTCAAAGCAAAGCAACCCACACAAGAGCTCGCCGGCAGCCTTGGACAGGCCTGGTGGCACGCCCTTGAACGCCGCAACCCCGTCCGACACCATCTTGTCCCGCAGCAGGAACACCTCCACGAGCAGTTCCTCCTTGGTCTCGACGCCAGGGAACATGGGCTCGCCGGTGAGCAGCTCTAGCATGACGCAGCCGAGGGCCCACATGTCGACCGGCGTGCCGTAGCAGCGGCTGCCCTCGAGCATCTCCGGCGCGAGGTACCACAGGGTGCCCACGCGGTCGTCCAGGTACGGCGGGCGCACAGGCGTGGCGCTCCCGAAGTCGCAGATCTTGAGCGCGCCGCCGGGCCGACGAGCACGTTCTCCGGCTTGACGTCGCGGTGGAGCGCCCCCGTGCGGTGCACCCACGCGACGCCCTGCAGGAGCTGGCGCATGGCGGCGTGCGCCCGGGCCTCCGGGAAGCATCCTGTGCAGTGGAGTCGGTCACGGAGCTTCGGGCCCTCGACGAGCTCCGTGACGATGAAGAGGTCCCCGGAGGCCTCGTCGGCGGCCACGTCGCGGATCTGCACCACCGAGGGGGCGCCACGGCAGGCGGCCAGGCATCCGGCCTCGCGGAGCGCCGCGCGGGTGCCGCCGCCGTCGCCGCCGCGGGTGGCGCGGACCCACTTGACGGCCACCGTCTCGCCCGTGCGGAGATGGCGCACCCGCATCACCTTGCCGTACGTGCCCTTCCCGAGCACCCCGAGCTTCTTGTAGTCGTAGATGGAGCCGAAGACGTACCGCGAACGCTTCTTGGCTGCCGCCGCCGGGAAGCAGGGGCCGTCGAGCGCCGGGCGCTTCCTAGTGGCGATCGTCGCCGCCATCAGCTTTTGCCTTGTTGTTGCGCGCGTGCCGAGAGGGGAGAGAAGCAGAGAAGGCGAGGGAAGCTGCAATTTTGGAAGAGCTGCTGGCGCCTGGGGAGATTTCCTTTGTTTATAGGGGAGGGGATGCGTGGACGGTGCAGATGTAGTTGGCGTGGGTGTCATGCGGATCCGAGGGAAGTCGAGACCCGAGTGGATAAGACCAAGCCCCGGGAAATATGGGATCTGCATTGACAAATTTGTCTCGAGGGGGTGCCGAACGGGGCACAATGCGCGGCATGGCGATACAGTGCGGTACGATCCGCTGGTTTTCGGGGTATGGGCAGTAAAAGGGGGATTTGACCGGTGTACTGCCCACTGTTACCGCGGCTGTAACCATGAGGTTAGGCAGGGGCAGGTAAAACACATTAAATGCTCTGAGCGTCGTACCGGAAGTAGGTGGGTCGAGGGGGTGCGTGGCACTCGATGGGCGTTCGTTCGCCCGGGGGAGTTCCGTCACTCGAGGGGTTGGTCGTCCCCTCGAGTAGACTTCCTCGAGTTGAGAGGATCCCGTCGAGAGTACGGCAGCCTGGGCCGTCGAGACCCGTTCATGGGCCGGCCCGGCATAGTTGGATTCTTGGACCTGATATTTTACATACATTGGGCCGGGGAATAACGATGGGGGATTTAGTTGTTGATGTCGGTATTAATTTGTTTAGTCGAGGGTTAAGGGTACCCCTTATTTGGGTACCCGACAGTAGCCCCGAGCCCCCGCATGAGTGATGGCAGTTATGCGGGGGGTCATGAGTCGAGACCGAGGTGTCATCCGTGGTTTTTTGAAGGGTGCGCGCGAGCGTACCCTTCGGGGGTAGCCCCCGAGGCCTCGGAGGAGTGGGTAGACTCCTCTAAGGGCTTTATACGATTCTGTTCGAGGGGTGTTTATCCGACTGGGTGTAGTAGGCACTCCTAAAAGGTTAGAACAACATACACTGGAGTTGTAGCGCCTGATCGAGGGGTATCTCGAGTCGTCGAGCCCCTGGTGTGTTCGACCCTCTTTCGTCGAGGGGTGCCAGGCGTAGTCGAGCCCCCAAGCCTCGTGCGGCTAGGGCATTGCTAGCCTCGGGCGTCCATCTCATGAGTCCTTTCGATCGCATGTGAGGTGAGAAGCGTTGTACTACCCTCGATGGGCGAGTCTCGTCGTTCTCTATGAGCTGATAATGGGGGATCCAAGCGAGAGCTCATGCCTCGTTCGATGGGGGTCGACTGGTGGCCCTGAGGTGTTCTCATTGCAGCAAACATGCGGTCACATGGATACCTATTTTGTTTGACGGAACTCGGCGGCTCGATGCCTCCCTCCGAGGGGATTCTAATGTGGTCCTTTCGTTTTGCCTTGGATACGTCCGAGGGGGTCTCGAGGGTTCATCCTCGAGCCGTGCTTTGTGTTGGCCCCCCTTGGGCGTCCCTGACTCGGGTACTCGAGGGTGACTATCGAACCTCGTTCGATGGTCAGCCTCCGCTCCCTTGAGAATTCGGCGTGGGACCGAAGTCCGTTTTACTTCCTGTAGAAGGAACTGTCATAGATAACTTCTCCCGTATGTTGGGTGCGTCTTTTTAGGAAAAAGTCGAAGCGGTACGGTCATGGTGGACCCGAGTAACGGCTAGAGACCGTGCAAGCGACACGTGTTCCTGTTCTAGGAATCGAGGGGCGGTTAGGTGAGCGCATTAAATGTGGCGAATTACCGTGCCGTTGCAGGATCCGCCCGTTGCTTCTCGGCCCCCTCGCCTATAAATACGAGAGGGTAGGGTTTTTCCCATTCCCCATCTTGCCATCTCGCCTCCGCCGCCTCTGCCACCAGAGCGTCCAAATCCTCTCCTATTAGCGCTAGAGAAGAAGAGCTGGTGAGAGAGAAATCGGGATTGGGAACCTTCCCGGTCGTCCGTCCACCAAGCATATTCGTGTCGTTGCCATGGTGCCCATGTTTCTCCCTCCGGAGGCCTGGCCCCGTTTCGATGTGTCATAGCGGGAGCTGGAGAAGTTGGTGGACGAGGGACTCCTCCGCCCCATTACTTCGACTGAAAGGACGGAGTGGCGGGTGCCGCCGAAGGAGCATCGGGAGCCGCAGCCGCCGGAGGGCTACGTGGTGAGCTTCGTCAAGTTCCACCAGCTGGGGCTTGGCTCACCCTAAGCTGCTTCATGCGAGCGCTGCTCCACTTCTATGAGATCGAGCTCCAGCACGTTACCCCCAACGCCATCTCCAACGCGGCGATATTCGCCTTTTCAAGGGTATGGAGCCGCATTGGGAGCTGTGGCTCCACCTTTTCAAGGGCGAGCACTATACCATGTGGATCTTGGATGGGAAGAGGAGGATCGTCTGCATGGGCAGCTGCAGCCTGGCGTAGAAGAGGTCTGAGCTCTACATTGGGATGGGCTTGTCCACCAACCATGGCTGTTGGCAGTCTAGGTGGTTCTACATCCGCAATGATGACGGCCTGCTGCCCGCCTACACCGGGCGTGTCATCAAGGTGCGCCCGGAGCACTGGCTTTGGGGTGTGGCCCAGCCTTTCCAGCGAAGGCTGAATCCCCTCCTCAATGTGCCGCGCACCTTATCCGAGCAAGGTGTGCATGCCGCGTACGTCTCGTGGGTTTCCATAGCCGGAGGGTCCTCCCTCTGATGGCGCGTCCGTTGCGCTTCGATCAGATGGAGCCCGAGGCACTCCCCAAGCAGCTCGAGGGGTGCCAGATGTTGCCCACGGACTTGCCTGCCGAGGACACCGCGAAACAGGTTAGAAGCTCGGTCGCCGGCGACTTCGGGCCAGGAGACGTGGATCGTGTCCCGATGCTGTCGGATCCTCGTAGAATCATCTTAGTAAGTTCCTTGACTTGACATTTTCAAGTTTCTTCCTTGTTTTTTGATCTGTCCTGACATTCTGGTTACGGCTTCGTGCGCAGGGTAACATTGACTTTAGGGTCTCGGTGTCTCCAGTTCGAGAAGACGACCCTGATCACCAGGTGAGGCGCTTTGATGCTCATCAAGAGAAGAGGGGGGAGGACTCAGAGAAGAAGAAGAGGAAAAAGAAGAACCTCAAGCGCCAGGCGCTCGAAATGCACCGGGCTAAGCAAAAGCGAGATGGTCTCCCCATCAAGGAGTCCCCCTCTGAGAAGGAGGAGATGGATGAGGAGGGTGGTGATGACGATGATGTCGAGGGGCTGACAGGGCATCTTGAGCCCTATCTTTCCAGCCTTCCTCGAGCTAACGCACCTCCTACGCAGGAGGACATCTTGGAGCAACCGCAGGAGAGGAGGCAAGGTGGCTCCTTGACCCGTGCAGGGTCCTCGTCTCACCGCCCACATGGCGGTACTCCGCCGGCCTCATCCCAGGGTCCGTCCAGCACCTCGGCACATCAAATTAGGTCCTCGATGCTCGAGGCGAGGACCCGGCGTTGGACGGGCTCGTAGAAGCAGGCGACACCGCCCTCGATGCATGACTTGTGAGAGGCGTCCCCAGTGGAGCACGAGGTGCCGAGGTCCGTGCCGGTCGCTCCACGCAGCTCTGGCCCTGGACAGGATCTGGTTCAGAGGTGGCCTTCGAGGTGCCCTGGCAACTCAAGGGGGCTCGGAACGGCTATCATCCCTCTAGGGTAAGCGTTGCCATCCTAAGTCTTCTTCCTTTTTCCTATGATTTGCAGAATTACTTGATGTCCTTGCTTTTTTCTATGTTGCCCAGGCTCGCCAAGTGGAGGAGGTGAACCCTTCGTCGGCCTAGTGGCTCAAGGTGGATGCGACCGCGAGGATGGTTTTCGCTGCAATAGGTATAGCCCCGAGACGCTGTCGAAGTCGAAGGTAGCCTGGCTATCACAAACCCAGGCAGCAATTATTCGGGGCAGATTGACGGGCTCCGCTCTCGTTGCAGGCTCGAGCAGTGCGGGGACCGTGGCAGGTGGTGGTTTCGATCGGGGGCAGATGCTGGAGAGCGGGGTTGGTGCCCCGGTCTCAACGTCTGTGGCCCCTACACCTAGCCAGGTCGAGGCCCCCGCTACCTTGCTCGAGGCGGAGCCCTCGATAGCCGCGAGCCAGGGTCAAAAGATGCCCCAATCATCCTTGGGGACGAAGAGGTCGCGGTTCCTCCTCCCTCCATCGAGGAGATGGTGGAGCGGCCCTAGGAAGCAGGAGCGCCACCTCCTCAGCAAGAGGGGCGGGAGCCGTGGCCAAAGGGTCTGCACGAGGTGGAGGTGCAGCGAAAGCGGGAGCAGGAGAACCTGCAGAAAGGAGGAGGAAGATCGGCTGCAGAAGTAGCAGAAGGAGCAGCTGTAAGGGCGGCAGGAGGAAGAGGGGATGGAGTCGAGCCAGCCCGAACAGCAACGAGAGGTGGAGAGGTTGGAGCCGAGCCAGCTGAAGCTGCACCAGCAACAGCAACAGCGGCACCAGCAGCAGCAGCAACAACAGCGGCAAACGCCGGAGGGTGCGATGCCGTCAGCCCCGCTGCCTCGGCGACAGGATGAATCGCTGGAGCCGATAGCCTCGAGCCTCCCGTGGCCGCAGGGGGAGGCTGGACTACCTCTGGTCAGCCGCCGTAGCAGCAGAATGCGGCACAGGAGGTGTTGGTGGTTCTGCGCACGCCACAGGAGCAGCCCGAGAAGGTGGCTGTCGGGAGCCCACGGCTATCACATCAGTGCAAGGAGGAGGGAGACGCCCTTCTTCTTCCCGGAGCGGCAGTCGCTCGGGGGGCACCTCACAACCCTGGCTGGTCCGACCCTGGCTCTTTTTCCCTGGCGGGGCAGGTGAGCGGTGAGGCCGAGTTGTCGAGGGCCAGAGCGGAGGTCGAGCCGCTGTTCCCCTCCTTGGCCGATCGGGTGGCCCGTTACGGTGGTTTGCCTGACGCGGTGGAGCACATCAGGTCGTCGGTGTGAGAGAGGGTCGAGGCGGCTCTCTCTTCTTGGCGTAGGGAGCGCCTCCCGCTCCAAAACCCGCTGGAGCCTGGCACCCCTGCGATCTGGATGGATGACGCGATGGAGGTAAACCGCTAGGAGGATGCGGAGGAGTATCAGGCGTGGATGGCCCATGCTCTGAAGCTGTCCATTGATGTCGCCACCGATGATCTGGGTCGGGTTTTCTCGGTAAGTGTTTCTCCGAGTGCGTTGAGCATGGATAACTTCTCTACTTGATGCCCGATTTCTTACTCCTTGTTCTTAGGACCTGAGAAGGCGCTCCTATGTGAAGTCTGAGTTCCTCCACACGACGCATGATGGGCGAGAGGAGGTGCGGTGCCAACTTGAGGCTGGCCGGTCTGCCCGGGATGGGGTGGCCCAGGCTGAAGAGGAGGCAAAGAAGGCGAAGGAGGAGACTGCCAAGGCCAAGGAGGACGCTGGCATGGCTCAAGGGGAGGCGGCTCGAGCCAAGGAGGATAGCACCGCGGCAGAGGAGGAGGCCCAGAAGGCTAAAGAAGAAACCACTTTGGCAAGGAAGAAGCCGAGAAGGCTAGGAGCGACGCCGGACGGGCCTTCGAGGAGGCGCAAAGGGCCCTTAAGCGCGTAAAGTCACTCAAGGAGGAAGCCCGAGACGCCACAAAGCACATCAAGGGGCTCAAAACTGATGTTGCTCAGATCTCAGAGACCCACGACGCCCTCAGCATCTTGGCTGGGGCGAAGAAACATCGTGCCGATGCCCTTGCTGCCGAGGTTGTCGCGCTGAAGGAGACCCTGCTGGAGAAGGAGGGGGCCATCGCTCTGGCCGGCAGGATGATCAAGGACCTACAGTTCGAGAAGATGAAGGTAGTCCTCGCTTTCAAGGAGGCCCAGAGGGGGCGCGACGATGTAGTGGTTGCATGCGCGGCCCTTGACACCCACTACACCAGTGAGTATTCTTCTCTGGCTCTAAATTTCTTGTCTCTGTGCGCCGCAATTGACTTCCACCCTGCCTTCTAGGTCTTGAGGCCAACTTGCTCTCTGTTCGGACTTCTTCCAAGGCGCTGCAGGAGGGGCTTTTGGCTGAGGTGGCATTGACCGACAGGCTCCGCGCCGCGATCAACGGACTCTGCGACTCTTGGGGGATCGAGCCCGTGGAGAAGGCCGGTGACGAGATGCGCGGGACCGTGCTCGTCGACTGGCTATACTATCTCGGGGCCACCATGAGGGATCACGTCCAAGATGCACTCCACATCGGCGTGAAGCGGGCGATGGCGGTCATCTACTCTGGCTTTACGTACGATATGGATGTTGTCTCCACGGCTTCATCTCTGACCTTACCAAGATAGATGCTGAGAACGAGGAGAGGTGCCGGGGCTTGATCGATGCTGCCAAGGAGCCGGTGAGAAGCTGGTGAAGCTGTTCGAGCCCGAGGTCCTTCCTTTCGAGGATGAAGAAGGCGTCGGCGATGCGGGTGATGGTGGCGACGAGGACCAAGGCCTGTGAGCCAGATCTGGGCAAGGAGGCCCATGTAATAGATTAGTTTTTGTGATGTTGTTACCCTGAGGGCCTAATAACATTTATGCACTTATCGTGATGCTTTTGAGTGTTTTTTATGCTCGATTGCCTTATCTCTCTTTTTGCTTGATTCTTGCTTTTATTGAGTTACCGACGCATGCTTGGGTCCCTCGAGGGGGAAGCGAGTGGAGGTACCGTAGCCCGAGGGCGTAGGCGAGCTCCCGGCTCGATGACCCTCAACCCTTAAGGATTTTGAGGCGTTTTCGACTAAGTAAAAGTAAAACATCAAAGCGCAGGAGAGGACGAAGGGCGTCGACTTTCGAAAAAATCATGTGAGTTTTTTGAGGACTTCGAGGGGTCCCCCTTGTTGCCCCTGAGGGAGGCTTGACTTTGCTGAAACAGAGTCGAGGCTACCTTAAAGCTATGAACAAAAAAAGTACTAGAGTTGACAGCATTTTTGTTCATTCATGATGCGACAGATGTACATAATACGAGAAATATACAAGACCTCGAGGCCCTCAGGGATAAAAGCGATGTAGCTGTTCGATGTTCCAAGCATTGGTGAATGTTTCTCCTTTGTTGTTCAATAGCTTGTACGTTCTAGGTTTCAGCACTTCAGCTACGGTGTATGGGCCTTTCCATGGTGGAGTCAGCTTGTGGCGCCCCTTGTTGCTCTGTCATCGACGAAGGACGAGATCGCCGACTTGGAGGTCCCTCTTGCGCACGTGTTTGTCGTGGTAGCGTCAAAGCTTCTTCTGGTACCTTGCGGAGTGGAGGAGGGCCATATCTCGAGCCTCCTTGAGCTGGTCAACGGCGTTCGTGAGGGCCTCCTCATTCATCTGTTCGTAGTAGGCCTTAAGTCAAGGGGACCTGTACTCAAGGTCCGTGGGGAGGACAGCCTCGGACCCATAGACCATGAAGAATGGAGTGAACCCCGTTGCTCGACTAGGTGTTGTCCTTAAGCTCCATAGGACCAAGGGTAGCTCGGCAGCCCACTTCTTGCCATGCTTCTTCAACCGGTTGTAGATTCTTGGCTTGAGGCCCTGGAGGATCATGCCATTGGCATGCTCGACTTGGCTAGGCCCTGGAGGATCATGCCATTGGCGCACTCGACTTGGTCGTTAGTTTGAGGATGAGCAACTACGGACCAATTCACACGAATGTGATTGTGGTCGCAGAAGTCCAAGAACTTCTTGCTGGTGAATTGCGTGTCGTTATCGGTGATGATGACATTAGGGACCCCAAAGCGGTGGATGATGTCGATGAAGAACAGGATTGCTTGCTCAGAGCGGATGTTGGTGATGGGCGAGCCTCGATCCACTTGGTGAATTTGTCTACGACCACAAGCAGATGCGTGTAGCCCCCGGTTGTCTTCTGGAGGGGCCCTACGAGATCGAGCCCCCAGACCGCGAATGGCCAAGTGATGGGGATCATCTATAGGGCATGAGCCGGGAGGTGTGTTTGCTTGGCGTAGAACTGGCACCCCTCGCATGGACGGACAAGGTCGATGGCGTCAGAGATGACGATTGGCCAGTAGAAACCCTACAGAAAGCGTTTTCAACGAGGGTCCTTAGCGCAGCGTGATGTCCACAAGCCCCCGAGTGTATGTCCCCGAGGAGCTTCCTGCCTTCCTCGATGGTGATGCAGCGTTGGAGGATCCCTGATGGGCTTCGTGGTAGAGTTCCTTGTCATCGCCGTAGATGACATAGGACTTGGCCCGTCGAGCTATCCGCCAAGCCTCGGTTTGATCTTCTGGGAGCTCCCCTCGAATAAGGCAGTCGAGGAAGGGAACACGCCAGTCTAGCGGTGGACTTGACGGAGGAGGTGACCCCTCAATCTCCGTGACCTCAGCCCCGGTCGAGGGGGCCTTGGTCGAGGAAGGGGGTCGAACGTTGATGGCATGGCGCCAGCCCCCGAGCCTAAGTCGACAGAGGGCTCGAAGAGGTCCCTCGAGAAGACATCGGGTGGGACGGTACCTCAAGTGGACGCGATTTTGGTGAGCTCATCCTCAGCTTTGTTGTACCGTCGAGCGATGTGGTTGAGCTCGAGACCGTGGAACTTGTCTTCTAACTTGCGTACCTCATTGCAATAGGCTTCCATCTTAGGGTTGTGGTAGCTTGAGGCCTTCATCACCTGGTCGATGATGAGTTGTGACTCACCTCAAATGTCGAGGCATCAAACCCAAGCTCGATTGCGATGCGTAGGCCATTGATGAGGGCCTCATACTCCGTGATATTGTTGGAGGCAGCGAAGTGGACGCGGATGACGTAGCGCGTATGGACTCTGAGGGGTGAGATGAGGAGCAAGCCCGCGCCTGCTCCTGTCTTCATGAGTGACCCATCAAAGTACATTGTCCACAGCTCGGCTTGAATCTGTGCCGGTGGTAGTTGAGTGTCGGTACATTTGGCGACGATGTCCACCAGCACCTGAGACTTGATGGCCTTGCATGGCGCATAAGTGAGGGTCTCACCCATGAGCTCGACCGACCACTTAGCGATCCTTCTCGTTGCCTCCCGGTTTTGGATAATCTCCCCGAGGGGGAAAGACGAAACCACGGTTACTGGGTGACTGAGGAAATAATGCTGGAGCTTGTGGCGTGTGAGCACGATGGCGTAGAGCAGCTTCTGGATCTATGGGTAGTGAACCTTTGTCTCCGAGAGTACCTCACGGATGAAGTAAATCGGCCGTTGGATGGGCAGGGAGTGCCCTTCCTCCCGCCTCTCGACTACTATGGTCGCGCTGACCACCTGGGTGGTTGCGGCGACATAGAGGAGAAGAGGCTCGGCTGGATCGGGTGGCATGGCAAGTTTAGGAGGTACAAGAATTGGAGGGGAGGTCAGCATACTTTTGAGTTTGGTGAGGGCCTCCTAGGCCTCGGCGGTCCATGTGAAGTGCTCGAATTTCTTCAGGAGTCGGTACAGCGGCAGGGCCTTTTCTCCCAGGCGTGAGATGAAGCGACTAAGGGCCGCGAGGTAGCCCGTGATCTTCTGTATGCCCTTCAGGTCTCAAATTGGCCCCATCTTGGTGATCGCCATGACTTTCTTGGGGTTGGCCTCGATACCGCGCTGAGAGACAATGTATCCTAAAAGCATGCCTCGAGGCACGCCAAAGACACATTTCTTGGGGTTGAGCTTGATGTTCTTAGCTCAAAGGGACCCGAACGCGATTTTGAGGCCATCGATGAGGTTGTCGACCTTCTGGGATTTGACTACGATGTCATCGATGTAGGCCTCGACTGTCGTCCCTAATGTTCATAAAAAACATGGAGCATGCATCGTTGTTACGTTGCCCTAGCGTTTCGAAGGCCGGAGGGCATGGTAACATAACAATACATGCCAAAAGGGGAGATAAAGGAGGTCGCGAGTTGGTCGGACTCCTTCATCTTGATTTGATGGTAACCGGAATAAGCATCAAGGAAAGAGAGGGTCTCACGTCCCACAGTCGAATCAACAATTTGATCAATACGTGGTAAAGGAAATGAAACTTTAGGACATGCTTTATTTAAACTAGTATAATCGACGCACATCCTCATTTTTCTATTCTTTTTCTTAACTAATACAGGGTTAGCTAACCACTCGAGATGATGAACCTCCTTGATGAACCCGGCCGCCAAAATCTTGTGCACCTCCTCGCCGATGATCTTGCGCTTCTCCTCGTCGAAGCGGCGCAATAGTTGCTTCCCGGTCTAGACCCGGCCCGGATCTCCAAGGTGTGCTTGGCGACTTCCCTTGGTATGCCTGGCATGTCCGAGGGACTCCACGCAAACATTTCGGCATTTGCACGGAGAAAGTCGAGGAGCACTGCTTCCTATTTGCTGTCGAGGGTGGCACTGATCGTCAGCGCCTTCTCGCTGGAGCTGCCTGGGTCGAGAGGGACCTTCTTGGTGTCTTTTGCGAGCTCAAAGCTGCCTGCGTAGCGCTTGGGTTCGGGGGCCTCTGCGGTGAGGCCCTCGAGTGTCAAGGCCAGCCTGGTGGACTCTTCGACGGCCTCTCCATTCTTGACGCACTTGACATCACAGTCGTATGCGTGCTCGTAGGAGGAGCTGATGGTGATGACGCCCTTGGGTCCTAGCATCTTGAGCTTGAGATACGTGTAGTTGGGGATTGCCATGAACTGCGCGTAGCCGGGTCAAACCCGACTACCTCAAAGGTGAGGATCTCCTTCCTGAAGTTCGAGGGGGTGCCAGAGCAGACAGGGAGTTTGATATGACCGACGGGCAGGGCCTTCTTCCCTGGCAAAACTCCATGGAAGCCCCCGACGCTGGGCTGAAGCTGTGACTTCTTGACTCCCAGGAGTTTGAGGGTCTCGATGTATATGATGTTGAGGCTGCTGCCCTCATCCATGAGCACCTTGGAGAGGCAGGTGTTGATGATGATTGGGTCGATGACAAGCGGGTAGACTCCAGGGTTGACGACGCGATCCGGATGGTCATCACGATCAAATGTGATGGGCACATCATACCGGTCAAGGTACTGGGGTGTAGCGACTCGAACGGAGAAGACCTCTCGACGCTCTCTCGCGTTGTTGAGGCGTGAGCTGGGTCGAGGGGCCACCATAGATCATGTAGCACTCGAAGACCTCGGGGAACATATCGTCCTCCTTGTCGCCGTTCTTGTCGCCGCTTTTGTCCTTCTTCTGGTTGTCCTTCTTAACGCCCAAACTCTCGTAGTAGTTTCTGAGCGTGCGGCAGTCTTCGAGATTATGATTAGCCCCTCCCTTGTCGAAGATGCCCCCTCGGGGGACCTCAAGGCTTCTTGCGCTCGATCGCAGCGATGAGATTGTTTTCTGTAGCCTCACGCTTGTCCTGCTGGGTCTTCTTCTTCTTGTTGTTGCTCTTCTTGGAGCCCTTGCTTGTGCCCTCGTCATCGGCTGCTTGTGTCTTCCCTTTGTCCTTCTCGCTGCCAAAGAAGGCCCCGACCGCCTTCTCGCCGGCTGCGTAGTTGGCAACAGCATCCATCAGCTCGTCGATGGTCTTGGGACGATTTCGCCCTATCTCCCGAACTAACTCCTTCTAGGTGGTGCTGGAGACGAACGCCAGGATGACGTCGTGGTCAGGAATGTGCGGAAGCTCGATGCGCTGCTTGGAGAAGCGTCGGGCGAAGTCATGGAGGGACTCCCTGGGCTGCTGCTTGCAGTTGTGGGGGTCCCAGGAGTTGCCAGGGCACACGTAGGTCCCCTTGAAGTTTCCCTCGAAGATCCGAACCAGGTCGGCCCAATTACAGATCTGACCGGGGGGTGAGCTCCTCGAGCCACCTTCGAGCGGTGTCAGAAAGGAACAGGGGGAGTTGGTGGATGATGGCACGGTCATCGCGTGCCCCGTCCAGCTAGTAGGCTAGTCGAAAGTGGGCCAGCTAGAGCTCTGATTGGTTTCGCCGTTGTATTTGACGACGCTCGTGGGGGGTCAGAAGGGGCTTGGCAGCGGCGTGCTGCGGATCGCCCTGCTGAAGACTCAAGGGCCCGACGGCTCGGGGGCCCGACAGTCCTCATCACTGTCGCACCATCCCCCTCGATGAGCGCTGTAGCCTTGATTATCCGCGTCCCCGCTCTTGCGCCGTTGGTTCTCAATGATGTCGTGGCGCGCGTCTTGAGGGTCACGGTTGTCGATGATGTGATCTCGGACGAGGGCCGCCTTCTTTGCTCGTGGGGCCGCCTCCTGGTGAACCGAGACCTCCCTGTCATCGTGGGAGGGCTCGACAGGTTGTTCCAAGGCTGCCCCTCGGTGTCTCGAAGCCGAGCTTTTGGCTTGCCGTGCGGCTGCAACTTTGAGGAGGCCCTCACCTCGTCCCGTATCCATCGAGCTTAAGTGTTTGATGGCGCGGGCATGTTATGAAGAAGCATGGTCGTCGCGATGATGTTCTCGCTGGCTCGGGGAAAGCGGTTGACGACAGGGCGCTCGAGCACCCCATCCTCGATAATCTACCGGTTGACTTCTCGAGCTCTGCCCCGAGCCCCCGCATCGCGCGGGAGCCCGTGGCCCTGCCCGATGGTCTGCTTGAGTTGACACAGGTGCTCGCGGTTCTCGTCGAGCTTAGCCTTCAGCTCCCGAACCTGTGCAAGCTGCGCAGCCTGATCATCCTGGGGAAGACATAGGCCGACGGGATCCGATGGTGGCTCCTCTCGATCTGGGGTCGCACGGCCGTCCTCTGCCGCCGCCGCGATCACAGCTGCAGCCGGGTCGACAGTGTCATCACTTGACGCGACGGCCCCATCCTGGATGTGGAAGCATTCCCGCGTGGGGTCGTAGCTATCGGAGTCAGAGTCAGGGCTACCGGAGTAGAAGATGGGGAACTGTGCGCCGCTTCTCCTCCAGCTGACGTCTCATCGTGCCGAGGGTGTACTGCCTTGGGCCAGACGCTCGCGAGAAGCCAAGGTCCTCGGAGGCTGGCAAGACCGTTGCCAGGTCCATGGTAGCGCGCAAGAGAACCCCCGGGCGGTCCTCATGCACGCTCATACTGGAGCACATTGCAGCGGAGTACGTCTTGGTGGCGTTGTCTAGACCGAATGGGAACTGGCGGCGAGCCCCAAACAGTCCGTGCGCAGCAGATTGGGCGGTGATGGAGTTGTGCCCGTCGGGGCAACCTCGTCGAGCTCCCCTGACGAACGCATCGCGAAGGTGAAGTCAGGGTCTCCGTAGAGCCCTGCCGGCTTTTTCTTCGCTCCCAGGCGTGGGTCAGACAGGTCCCCAACCAGCGGCCCTGCGTTGCCTGCCAGGAATGGAGGGAACGCAGCGGATGTCAACCCGGACACAGGCTGACGCCGATGGTGGCGACGGTTGCGCCTCCTCCTAGACGCGAAAGCGTGGTGGCTAGACCATCGTGCAGCCCCTCCTGAGCGTGGGGGCTCGCGGCCTTTGCTCGGATCTCTGACCGAGAGTAGGACCATGTCGTAGCCGTGGCCAAGTGACATGAACTCCAAACTCCCGAACCAGATCACCGTGGCTCGCGGAAGCGGCGAAGCTGAGTCTGCCATCCGAAAGAACGACGGGAAGTCGTCAGTGACACGCAGCACCCCTACTTGGCGCGCCAACTGATGGTGTTTCGACCCCGGGGCCAAGCACCAACGAGTGAATTTGTATTGCATGCTCCCTAATCCGGATGGTGATGCAAGAAGAACATACGAGGTTTATCCTGGTTCGGGCAATAGAAGGCCCTACGTCCAGCGGGAGGGGGAAGAATTTGTATTATCGTGCACCGAAGTGCTTGTATAGGGGTGAATACAAGCGAGTGAGCGAGTGAGTGAGTAGAGCTTGGACTTCAGTGTTTCAGGCTCTGGTAGCTATATGCTATGGGTGTGCTATTGTTGTCCTGTCCTGCCGTAGACTAGTCCCTGGCGTCTCCTTTTATAAGCGAAGGAGAGGCATGGGGGTACATGGATCCTAGGGCTGTCGTAGTTGCTGACGTCGAGGAGATGATGCCGATCATATCGCGATTGCTGTAGAGGCGTGCGTCGGACGTGTCCTGCCCTATAGTGACGTGCTTGGAGGCGATGGCCGTCCTTCCCGCACGTGTGATGACGTTGCTGATGACCGGTGAAAGACTGGTGCCCATGCGCGGGCGTGCGCACTCTTGGAGTCGTCCCGTCAGGGAGTTGTTGGAATGTTGGCCAGTGGTTTGGAGGACTTCCTCGAGGGGGTGGTCGAGGGAAGTCGAGACCCGAGTGGATAAGACCAAGCCCCGGGAAATATGGGATCTGCGTTGACAAATGTGTCTCGAGGGTGCCGAACGGGGCACAGTGCGCGGCGTGGCGATACAGTGTGGTACGATCCGCTGGTTTTCGGGGTATGGGCAGTAAAAGAGGGATTTAACCGGTGTACTGCCCACTGTTACCGCGGCTGTAGCCATGAGGTTAGGCAGGGCCAGGTAAAACACATTAAATGCTTTGAGTATCGTACAGGAAGTAGGTGGGTCGAGGGGGTGCGTGGCACTCGATGGGCGTTCGTTCGTCCGGGGGAGTTCCGTCACTCGAGGGGTTGGTCGTCCCCTCGAGTAGACTGCCTCGAGTTGAGAGGATCCCGTCGAGAGTACGGCAGCCTGGGGCGTCGAGACCTGTTCGTGGGCCAGCCCGGCATATTTCGATTCTTGGACCTGATATTTTACGTACCTTGGGCCGGGAAATAATGACGGCGGATTTAGTTGTTGATGCCGGTATTGATTTGCTTAGTCGAGAGTTAAGGGTAGCTCTTATTTAGGTACCCGACACATCTCCTGCTGAAATTGCAGTATAGTGTATTCATATGGTCTCTTGTTTCTTCTATGCTGGCACCCTGGCACAGTGATCGAGTATTTTTTTGATTGCCTCAACCTTACAGTACAAGCTGTAGTATCTGAACTCACACGCTTCACACACACCCCACACACAACGCACTCACTCACTCCCCTAAGTGTGCAAGCTAGATCTACATCCTATACCAAGGCTATGAAACACGGCTAAAAAATCTGATAATGGTGATACATCCATGTGAGGCACTGTGATTATTTAGAAACTGCTGTTCTCGGTGGGAGCTATCGCTCAGTCCCTCTGTACCGAGTATTACTTGACAGTACTGACGCCAACTGTTATTTGACATTGTCCTTTCTTTCTGTGTGAACAGGTTAGCAGAACCGTGGGAGGAGGAACGTATCAGGTGCTGCCGTGCAACCAGCATCAGGCAAAGTAACAAACATCACTGAAATATGCATGTCAACTCCATGAGAAAACTTGTGTAAAAAATTATTGCTGCTAGTTTATTGTAATGTACAGTAGGTCTAGATGTGGTGTAAACAATTTGGCATGTGATTCTGCATATACACTACATAATCAAGAGCGGGGTTTGTGATATATCTGGATCATGGAGCTTGATTTAGAGCACCTCCAACAGTTTGTGGTAAAAGAGGTTGCCATACTCAAAATTTGGCAAAACAAGCAAAATTAGCTCTCCAACAGTTTGCCAAATAACTTTGTAAATTTTAGCAACTTGCCAAAGAGACCGTCCGCGCGTGTATCTTTATGCGCGCGTATGCTATCGCTCGCATCGGTCTTCCCCGCGCCTCTTCTCCTTCTTGCTGACATCGCGCCCTGGTTTTCCTGCTCCCGGTGCCCGTCGGCGCAGCCTGAGGCCTGGGCGGGCGCCTGTATTGCGGCGGCGGCGGCACCCGCGTTTCGCGCAAGCCGGCAGCAGAGATGTCCCGCTCCAACGCCACCGCCTTGTCGTGGAAGAACGGCGCGGTCAAGATGGTGTGGAAGCTGTTGTTCTGCAAAGAGTCAGAGCTCAGCTCAGCCAGGACAAGGTCGCATGCACGGACATCGTCGCCGCCGTCTGCGACGGCGCGGTATACATCGGCGTTGTCCGTACTGCCTAGAAGGATCAAAACACAATTTTATTTCTCTCTCACGGTTCTTGATGCAAGTTTACTAGAGAGAGAAGTTTCTAGATTTAGGCTTGGTTAATTACTAAAAAGTGTAGAGGCTTCGGTAAAAAAGTAACTTTATGTTTTGCCAACCGAAGATAGCAAACTGTTGGAGAGAGATTGATTTTTAACTTGCCATATATTTTAGGAAGTTGTTAAATAGTAAGATTTGGCAAATAAAAAATAGCAAACTGTTAGAGATGCTCTTACTCATGATAATGTTAGAGTTCCAAAATTCTAATAAGAGATTGTTGCCGATATTTGCCCAAATAATGCTTGCCAAATCTGGTCTACTAAACCCAAATTTTGATAAAGCAAGCAGTTGCCAAGAACTGTCATGAAACCAAAGTACATTCCTCATCCTTTACCTGAAGAAGTGAAGATGAAGTTATCTGGTGGCCTCAAGACTGTCGCTGAAAGTGGTGGAAAGTCCTGGATTAGCTTGATGAGTCTGGAGATGTGAGTGAAGTTTGAAGTCTGTTTTACTTTGGTGGTAAGCGGTATCTGAGGTCTTCTGTAGTTTTCTGGGTTGGTGATGACTTTGAGTTGTATGAACGGGTGCGTTCCACCTGAATGTTGTAAACGAATGCTAGTGTCTTTGCTAATGCTAAGACGGGCAATGCCCTTGAATTCTAAAATCTGAAAAAACAAAACAAAGTCCATTCTTGTCTAAAGAGGAAGATTCTGAGAAGAGAATCTTAATGATGTTTTGAATTGCCATGGATTCATGGAAGAGTCCATTCTTGTTAAAACGAGGTTTCTGTGAGCTAGAAGGGAATGACATGCTTTATACAAACTAGCTCAGTTATCACGAAAATGTCAGCCTCCAGTGTTATAAAATGAAGCAGCAAAGACATGATCATCACACATTGTATAGCTTAATCAATGACAACCAGATCCATGTTAAATTTTTTCAGTTTGATCAGATACTGATTGTCTCCAGCCAACTAATAATTACATAGACATTCTTTCAAACAAACTAATAATAATAATAATTACATAAGACAGCAACTCATTGCAATTTGCTACTACTACATTGGCAATGAAACTACTTACACATAAATGAATAATAAGATTAAAGTAGTCAATTTTGTCCTAAATAACACTGCTCTCCGTTTGTCTGCTCTTGATCTGATCAGGTATCCTCTGCTTCGTCAGGACCCCCATGGATTCTGCCTCCTCCGACTCCGACAACCACCGGTGGTTGAGCGCTTCTTCCGCAGTGAGCCTCTTGCACTCGTCAAAGCAAAGCAACCCACACAAGAGCTTGCCGGCAGCCTTGGACAGGCCTGGTGGCAGGCCCTTGAACGCCGCCACCCCGTCCGACACCATCTTGTCCCGCAGCAGGAACACCTCCATGAGCAGTTCCTCCTTGGTCTCGATGCCAGGGAACATGGGCTCGCCGGTGAGCAGCTCTAGCATGACGCAGCCGAGCGCCCACATGTCGACCGGCGTGCCGTAGCAGCGGCTGCCCTCGAGCATCTCCGGCGCGAGGTACCACAGGGTGCCCACGCGGTCGTCCAGGTACGGCGGGCGCACAGGCGTGGCGCTCCCAAAGTCGCAGATCTTGAGCGCGCCGCCGGGGCCGACGAGCATGTTCTCCGGCTTGATGTCGCGGTGGAGCGCCCCCGCGCGGTGCACCCACGCGACGCCCTGCAGGAGCTGGCGCATGGCGGCGCGCGCCCGGGCCTCCGGGCAGCATCCCGTGCGGTGGAGCCGGTCGCGGAGCGTCGGGCCCTCGACGAGCTCCGTGACGATGAAGAGGTCCCCGGAGGCCTCGTCGGCGGCCACGTCGTGGATCTGCACCACCGAGGGGGCGCCACGGCAGGCGGCCAGGCATCCGGCCTCGCGGAGCGCCGCGCGGGTGCCGCCACCGTCGCCGCCGCCGGGAAGCAGGGGCCGTCGAGCGCCGGGCGCTTCCTGGTGGCGATCGCCGCCACCATCAGCTTTTGCCTTGTTGCGCGCGCGCCGAGAGGGGAGAGAAGCAGAGAAGGCGGAAGCTGAAATTTTGGAAGAGCTGCTGGCGCCTGGGGAGATTTCCTTTGTTTACTGGGGAGGGGACGCGTGGACGGTGCAGATGTAGTTGGCGTGGGCGTCACGCGGATCCGAGGGCTCTGTCTCCGACTCCGACTGTACTACTTCCCTTCCGCCCTCTGTGCGTATGTCAGACGCTGACGCAGCAGGGACAGCTCATCAGAAGCAAAACAGAAACAGCGCGTCCGCGTTCGAATTTGAATGATTACTACCGACTTCAAGCACACCGGTCTCCGACTCAACTTTGTGCGTAGTAGCAGTGGAAATCGGTCAGAAATTTGAATCGGATATTTATATCGATATTTTGAAATGGATATGAACAATACTTTCCATATGTATATCTATATTTTGAAATGGATATGGATATTATTTCGAATACTCTTGAAAAAAATATATATCATATTGTTCTTATCCGAATTTGGATATCACGAGTTCAACACAATTCCTTTTTATTCAATTCAAGCATATTAAATAATATACTTACCTTATTGGAAACAACCAAAACTTATGCTTTATCAAAAAAAAAGCAAACATCAAGCTAATATAAGAATACATCAAGTTAGATGAATAAAAGTAACATAATTAATATTTAAGATCTTTTTGAAATATTTATCAATCAAATTGTCCCTTACCAATGCAAACTTGAAAAATAACTTCTCAAATCTAGGTGGTAATTAAGAAACATCCCTTTTTGTTTGGTGGGAATCTTATTAAGAAATTATATTCATCCATTTGTTTCAATTAAAAATGCCAATCCAAATCCTTCATGATACTCCCGTGGACCATGTCACCATCTCAATGGTAAAGATGCCACATTTATCAAATTTAGTCCATAACTGGATCTTGTCTTCTCTGGGTTGCATAATCCAAGACCCTTGTTAGCACTTTCAAACAACCTCTTAAGATCCTTTCCATCTCGGCCATCCTTGTCCTCAACGACTGTGGCGGCATCGCTTATCCAATCGATGTCCAATACTATGGTGGCGGTGACAGTTGCGCGATCGGCGTCAGATAGTATGGTGGCGGTGCGGTAAGCCGATTCAAAGGGTGCTGATTAACTCCCCCTCCCTAATTCTCCTAGTCCACCTCTGGGCTCCTCTGATGTAGCAAGCTTCAACCTCGACACCCTCACTATCAGTCATTGCCTTATGAAGTTTCTGCACAAACGAAACCTTCGCGCGCCACGACCCCAGTTGCTAGTAGTGAAATCAAGCTTCACCAATAGTTTTATGTGTAGATTACCTTCGATAGCTGGGAGGTAATTGCTCAACTCAAAATTTATTTTCTCCCATGAGTCTATTTTTATCCACATGGCATCTCTCACCATCCATTGGCCATGGACAACCCTAGGTCAAGAAAGGGCCACTTCAAATTGGGTTTGATGGCACCAAGAAAAGTTGTTGGTAGAATCGTCAATTCCTTGCCTCTTTGATCTCTAAGTTGTGACAAGTGCCATCGATCATCCTCTTGGACTTGATCTCTCCACACATGTTGCTTGGCACACTTAGCTTGTTGCATTGCATGCCCCCACCTCTTTGTGGGTTTCTCAAGGTTCTAGGCACCCATATTCTTCTTTGAGGTGAGGGCACATAACATAGGTAGTATCTTTGTTCTCTATCGAACTCACTGTACCTAGAGAATTCGTTGACGGAGGTTTCTAGAGACCGCCAGTGATGTGTTGCCCCCATGTTGCCGATCCCAACCCGTCCATCTTTGCAAACATACCCATGGTAGCAAAAAGATTGTCTTGCCTAGCCAGGCAAAGGAAAGCAAGGGTTCCAAACTTGCCTTTGATGTGAGCTAGAGGAAAGCAAAATCTAACTGCGCAACATTATTTTATTGAAAGACCAACTGTACCGCAGTTTTTTTAATTGTTCAACATTGAACTTACACATAAATGCAGGACTAAATATGAGTAGAATTTGAATCGTTGATTTATATCTAGTGGCTGGAAAAGTGACTGATAGAATAAGTAGGTGAACTAAAATCAGTCATCCTTGAATTTTGTTTAAATAAACAAAAAAAATTGTCATTCGAAAAGTAATTCCATCGAACTAACACATTTAAATTGACCTTTTCATCAATTTAGAATGAACCGTGACCAATTGGAGGCTTTGGAGTACTTTGTATAAGAGGAAAGTTGGCATTTCCTGCCACGTACATGTACATTGCTGTATACTACCTAAAAACTGGGAGAGAAATCCAAAACCGCAATAAATCTGTGCTAGTGGTCAGGATAGGATCGGCTGCCGATCCCAACCATCTCCGGCGACGGGGAACTTGGCGCGGAGCAGCGGCGCCACGTCGTCACGGAGCTTCAGGGAGGCCTTCATGGCTTGGGTTTGGCGGCCGGGTGGGGCATCGCCGCCACAGCCGCCAGTATATTACAGACGTGCTGAACCCCGTCCGGCTGCCCGTCGGGTCACGGGTGGCCGCCACTGATGAGTGGCTCTGTGGCAGTGGACGCTTGTCTCTTGTGGAACGACGAAACCCGTTCGTGCTTGGGAGATTTGGCAGTGATCTAGGCCTCGCCTCCAGTGGAAGTGAACTAGGCCGTCTTGAGCTAAAACGACCTGAGTTCTGATCACATTCATCATTCAGAAACTCAGGCAAGCATCAGTACGCAGCAGCTGCAAATGACAATCCATTGACTCCACTAGATTTAGTAATTATATACACATATACGTACGGTACAGAGAGGTTACATATGTAAATCACATAACACATTAACACGTACAATCTCCACAACCAAACAAGCACACGATGACATTGTCTCTGTTCTCTTCAGCCTTCAGGTGTAATGGCCACCGGCCGTGCCGGTCGCACCGTCGGTCCCGTGGAAGCCAGCGTCACGTTGAACGCCGCCGGCGGGCGGCTTCGCTGCTACGCCCGTCTCAACCGGCGCACCGGCACCAGCAGCGGGCGCCTGCGTCGCGGAGGCGGCCCCAACGCCGAGCGGCGTCGGGTGGTGCTCTGCGGCCGTGGCGCGCTCCTTGGCGGCGGCGTTCTGGCGCTTGGCGTCCTGCTTGACGGCCTCCACCTCGCGGACGCGCTCCTGCATCCTGGCGTCGGCCGCCGCCTTCTCCTCGGGGTCGTGCGCCCTCGCCTTGGCCGCCTTCTCCTGCACGACGGCCTTGGTCTTCTCCTTGCCGGCCCACGCCGACGCGCCCACGTTCGGCGCCGCCTCCTTGGCGGCCTCCACCGCGCTCGCGCTCCTCCCGCCCTGCATCGCGCAACCGTGGCTTTTCTGATCGAATTGCTCACTGAGACCGAGTTGATCGAGTAGTACACTGCAACTGCGTGTGCGTGCCGGTTCGATTTGTGGGCGTGTCGTTTTATGCATGTAACCGCGCCTCGCGTCAGGCTACACGTGTCCCGGCGTCGGCTCCGGCCGCCGTATACGTGTATTGATTTCAAGTAGCTGCAGTTTGCGCACCATCACACGTGCCACAAAAAGCTAGCGACAGGAGTATACATGATATAAAACTTCAGTATAAAAAGATCTAAACTCTTTTTTATTTATTAAAAGCAAGTTAATCAGTTAGAATCAGAATATATAAATTCAAAAAATGCGTACCTAATAATTACATACAATATCATACTTCTCTGAAGCGAGCAAACTCAGCCTACTGGCATACACGTTTGAAGCACCCGTGGCTTCAAACTCGCAACCTCACGCGGTCTGCTCCCTCCAAACCTGCAGACCAGAGATCGAATCCCAACCCACCTCTTTCATCTCGATGCAACGGGGGAAAAAAAAAAAAAAAAACAAAGAGACAAGCGGCCTGAACTGCCTCCTCCCTCCCGTACTGATCCCTCTTCTCCCCATCACCTCTCTTCCAGAATCCAGATCGGCATGGCGACATCGCACGAGCGAAGGCCGCCGCCCGCCGACCGTGGGTGGCCACGCCATGGGGCTGCCAAATCGAGGGTCTCGCCCGGCTCCGACTCGACGCCAGGACAGGGAGTGCGATGTGGGGGCCGTCCATATCCAGGGCCTCGCCCAGCTCGCGCTCGACGCTGGGATGGGCAGCGCGGCGGCCGCCATTCCCTCCGCCACGGCCCAATCCCTACTGCATGGCCGTTCGGGATGGTTGCCACGGCCCAATCCCTACTGCATGGCCCAATCCCTCTTTGCTATCCTGTACTTCTTTAGGTGATTGTCATATACTTTCTGCAGCCTATGTATGTTCACTATAATATGCAAACGGTTCATCTATATGTCCTTGCAAAAATATCAGTTTTGTTGGTGTGGATGGTTGGTTTGCACGGAAGTTTAATCAAGTTAATACATATAAGTTCTGAAATTGTCTGATTAATTTATATTATTCTATCAATCAGCATCAACATTCAGAGCTTTGTTGGACATGGTTACAGATAGGTACTCCTTGAATAAATCTTTGAACTCAAGATATGCAGAATGAATACATTCTGCAGCATAAATTAATTTCGTAGTTCATTCCTGCTCTGCAGAGTTAGTACTGCTTGCTTGTTGGCCCTTCTCTCATAGTGTTACAGGTAATGATGGCAAAACATCTTATATTGATCTGTCCTGAATCTTGATACCCAGTACAAATTGTAAATTGCAAATATTTTTATAGACCTGGTTTAGTTTTCTTGATGCTGCTTGGGTTGGATATTACAAGCCACTGGTTTCAAATGTACAGGTTAGCTTTTTGCTACCATTTTGTTCAATTCGTAACGCTCATACAATCTCATTTCCAATTTAAAATCGGAAGTTGATATACCGATTTGGCATCTACTTATTGGAATGGGGATACAGATCCTTTCTTTCTGTTTTCAGATATTTGTGCTACTTATTGGTGTTGATGCAATGCAAACTCCTAGATTTGATGAACTGACTAATCGATGCACAATTTAGAATATGATATGCTTTACTGATTGTTGCTAAAACAATGTTCTAGCATGTGTTTTATTTATTGGCGAAGATTGTCGCGTTGGAGATGGCGTTGGGGGAGAAGTGCTGGAGCTCGACCTCGTAGTGGTGGGTCAGCGCGCGCATGAACCGGCTCGGCGACGCTCCTTCGCCTTCCCTTTCTTCTCGCCGAAGAAAGCTCCCACCGCCTCCTCGCCGGCTGCATAGTTGGCGACGATGTCCATTAGCTCGTCGGCGGTCTTGGGCGGATTGCGCCCTAGCACCCGAACCAACTCCTTGCAGGTGGTGCTGGAGACGAATGCCAGGATGACGTCATGGTCGGAGAGTGGGGAAGCTCGGTGCGTTGCTTGGAGAAGTGTCGGGGGAAGTCGCGGAGGGACTCCTTGGGCTTCTGTTTATAGTTGCGAAGATCCCAGGAGTTGCCAGGTTGCATGTAGGTTCCCTTGAAGTTCCCCTCGAACACCCTGACGAGGTCGGGCCAGTCGCGGATTTGGCCGGGGGGAAGCTCCTCGAGCCACCTTCGAGCGGTGTCTGACAGGAACAAGGGGAGCTGGCGGATGATGGCGTGGTCATCGCGTGCCCCGCCCAACTGGCATGCCAACCTGAAGTCGGCTAGCCATAGCTCAGGCTTGGTCTAGCCGTTCTACTTGACGAGGCTCATAGGAGGGTGGAAGGGAGTCAACAGCGGCATCCTCCGAATCGTCCTGCTGAAGACCCGAGGGCCCAGTGGCTCGGGGGACCGGTGCCGGTCCTCATCGTTGTCGTAGTGCCCGTCCCTGTGTGCGCTGTAGCCGTGCGCCTTAGCATCAATGCTCTTGCGTCTGCGGTTCTCATTGATATCGTGGCGTGCATCCCGAGGCTCGCGATTGTCGATGATGCGCTCTCGGATGGGGGTCGCCTTCTTTGGCTGAGGGGCGACCGCTTGATGGACTGAACCCTCCCTCTCGTGTCAGGAGGGTTCGACGGGTTGCTCTGAGGCTGCTCCTCGATGTCTCGTGGCCGAGCTCTCAACCTGCTGCGTGGCCGCGACCTCGAGAAGACCTTTAACCTCCTGCTGAATGCAATGGGCCTCGGGGTTCGAAGGGGCCGGCATGTTGTGGTTGGTGGCCGTGACGACGTTCTGGCTGGTGCGGTTAAAGATGGGGCGCTCGACCGCACCCTCTCCGATGATCTTCCTGTTGACTTCTCGAGCCCTGGCTCGAGCTCCTGCGCCGCGGCCGCGCCCACGCTCCTGCTCGAGGGTCCACTCGAGCTGGCATAGGCGCTCTCAGTCTTCGTCGAGCTTGGCCCGCATCTTCCGGACTTGTGCGAGCTGGGCATCTTGTGCATCCTGGGGTACCTGTAGATCGTTTGGCACCGTCGGGGGCGCCTCCCGATCGGGTACAGGGGCTGCTCTCGCTGCGGCTGCTGTCGCTGCCGCGGCGTCATCGGTTTGATGCGACGGCCCCGTTGACATGGAAGCACTCGCGCATGGGGTCATAGCTGTCGTCGGCGGAGTCGGAGTCAGCGTAGCCGAATTAGTTGTTGGGGAAGTACCCCTTGCTGTGCCGCTCCTCCTCCAGTCGTTGTCGGAGTGTACCGAGCTTGTAGTGCTTGGGCACGGGAGCCCCTGGAGACTCTGGGTACTCGGAAGTCGACATATAAGTCACCAAGTCCATGGTGGCACGGAGGAGGTGCCCCTGGAGGTCCTCGTATGCTCTCATGTTGGTGCTCACCGAGGAGGAGTACAACTCGGTGGCGTTGTTGAGGCCGAACGGGAACGAGCGGCGTGGCTCGAACAGCCCGTGCGGGAGCTGGTTGGGCGGTGCTGAAGCTGCGCCTGCCGGAGAGATCACGCCTGGTCTCCTTGGTAGACGCATAGCGAAGCTGAAGTCCGGGTCATCACAGAGTCCTCCTGGCTCACCCTCTGCACCTATAGACAGATCAGACAGGGCCCCAACAAGGAGTCCTGCATCACTAGTCGGAGGTGCGGTGGCCATGGCGAACGCTGTGTCACCCGTGAGCTGGCGATGATGCCTGCGTCGATCGCGCCGCCTCATAGCCGCATCACGCGGTGAGCGCAGCGGAACCGACATGCTGAAACATCCTCAATTTTTCGCGAAGGAAAAATGCACAGAATGGCGGATAATATAATAGTTTGAAGCCTCAAACCATCTCGTTTATCTCACAGCAGTCGATACAGGATCCATACATCGAATAAAAGAGTATAATTAGGGGGAAATTACATAAATAGTTTGCCGCCACACTGGCGGAATCATCAGAGTAGCAGCAGCCTCTGGAACGGCTACGGAAGGCGGAAGTACAAAACATCTCCAAAAAGAAGCCTGAGCGTGAGAACGAGACGTCTACTCCTCCTCATCGTCATAGTCGTAGTCAGGCTCACCTGCCAAATAATTTTCAGTACGGTTTGTACTGGCCACATCTCCCACCCTATGCTTTGCTTTTGCTATGTAGTATTTGGTGGGATGCAAAGGATGTAATCAATTCGACCTAATATGTGGCTGTAGTTTCCTATGCAATCAGTGACCAATATTATATAATAAATTCATCAAGTTTTAACCCATCTCATCCACATATCCACCCCATTCCATCACCATCACACACCTCTCACCCTCTCGCACTCAGTCGACAGGTCCTACTCCCTCTCGGAGCCTGTCTCAGCGGCTCACAGCCGGAAGGGTAACTCCAAGGGGAGAAATAGGACTTATCTCACTACTCTCGAGAAGCGTGGGTCTTAGGAAAAGGCCATACCAGTGACTCGCGGACTATATATATAGATTCATAAACTCTGCAGAGCGTGTACTCCCGTAACCACAAGATCACTATCATCGGCGGTGCCCCGCCTAAGCTGATTCCGGTTGCTTTCTAACCGGTGCGATGCCACCCTACCACTCAGTACTGGGACATCCCGGATAGGTACCACCGGCACACTGAGACTGTGAGACATAGTACCGGGCCCCCGTGGTCACTATGCTGTCTAAGGAGGGTGTGGGTCTCCATGCCCGTACCTCCCGACACTATCTGCTAACAACCTAGTAGTAGTGGCACCATCCTAGCTAGTCAGACATCCGTCTCCTGCCCATACAAGAGCGAGTGGTGAGCACGTAAGTCCCAAGGTTCCAGTCCTCAAGAGATTTCAGGTCCTAGGGGGATCAGACAGGATTATCTTCCCTTAGGGACTACAACAGTCCATGCTACAACGGCACCTCCTACCCGGGGCTTCGCTCCACGAAGTTCTCACCCCCGGGATCTCCTTATACCTCACAATGTGCCCGCCACAAGCACCTCACACGGGAATGCCCAGAACACATTCCCCGGCAAGACTCACCCACATGGCTCGTCGTAGAATCCTGTCCGATCGACTCAACCCTCACCACACACCCAAGACGCGCGCAGCACTCTCCCCGAGTAAAATGGCACCACGTGCCTTAGCCATTCAACCATACTCTCCACCACGCATCATCATCACACAGATATAAGTGTAGTAGAAGTAAAGCATTATAAGTAAATAAGCAAGCGTCTAGCCTATCGGCAGGTGTGCTGGAGTAAGGTTACGACAAGGTAAAGGCTCATCAAGCAGTTCTACCATGCAACCTATCATCAGGTGATATTCATATTTAAAGCACTAACAACTAGATATTATGCCATGCGTAATAGGATCTGCGAGGTTGGGTGGGATGTGGCACCTGCGTAGTCGTCACCGAGCTCCTCCTCGTACTCGTAGTCGTCCTCCTCAAGCTGATCCTCCTCTGAAACGAGACATAATAGCCGCGTTAGCGGCTCCTATAGAGTCAACACAAAGAAGCAATAAAATTCAATAACTCCAAATGCACTCATACACAAGCCTATGACGTAGAGCTCATTTTTATGAAAATTTAGACACTTGGTTCATATTTTTTGGAGTTCGTATGAAGAAGTTATGAATTTCTGAAGTTTATTCTATTTTTTGAAAAAGAAAAAGGGCAGATTAACCAGAGGCTGACATGTGGCGCGTTCTGATTGGGCCACGTGGCGTGCGGGCACAGTGCAGCTGTAGTTGTGCTGACGTCATGTTGATGTCAGCACTAACGCGGGGTCTGGCGGCTGGATGACGTCATGCTGACGTCATGCTGACGTCATGCTGACGTCAGCACTGACGGGACCCAGTCAGTGGCTGACAGGTGGGGCCCACGGATCTGGTCACTGACAGCTGAGGCCAGGTCAACGGTCAATGTTGACGGTCAACGGTCAATGCCGACTGGGCCTCGACCAGGCCTCGGCGGGCCTGGGTAGGGCTGGATCTGGGCCGGGTTGGGCCGGCCTGGCCCGGACACGTGTCGAGCGGAAAGGAAGGCTGCGTGGCGGGTTGGACCTCCATCGGGCCGAGTCCACGGTGCTCTGGCTCACGGTCCCGGTTCACGGTACACCGAAGACTGGGTGGCTAGGTGGCGCCGCGCGGTTGGCTGGCTGGGTCCACGTGGTGGACTTGGTCTACGCGAGCACGGGAAAGTTTCCCCATCTTCCTCACACACGCGACGGCAGGGCCGGTTGGCCAGCGGCAAGCAGGCAAGCGACGGCTGCAGGCGGTGCGAGCCAGGCTGAGCGGCGGGTAGGGCTGCACAGAGGCTTGGCGGAGGCGGCTGCGGGGCTCAAGCTGGCATGCGGGCCCGTGGCATGTCGGCGCACGCGCGTCGGCGGTGACCGGCGGTGAGGTCACGGCGGTAGGGTGCTACAGCGCGCGGAACGCCTCACGAACTAGCGCATCTTCTTTGCAAGACCGGGGCGTGCACAACGGTGGCTTTAATCGACCGAAGGCCCTACTTCAACGTGGAAGTGCGGCGGCGATGGACGACGGCGGTGGCGGCGGCTCTACGGTCAAATTCGCCAGTGGCGCGTCATCTTCTCCTCCATCTTCTCCCGTCTCGAGCAGCTCGGAGCTCGAATTGCTCAACTACGCGGCAACAGGGCCCGGCGGGCGCGCGTGACGACGGGCGTCGTGGCGGCGCTCCGGCGGCCATGGTCCGGGCGAACCAGAGCCGGCAAAGGTGCCAGGCTCCTCTGTGGTTCTTGCCGGCCCATGAATGGCTACCGAAACGGCGCCCTAGACTAGCGCGGACACACCGGTCGAGTTGATGAGAAGAGAGGGGAGTCGGGTGTGCGGGAACGCAACGGCGGTCTGGGCGGCGGCCATGGAGGTGGGCGGGGTGAGCTCACCTGCGCGATGCGGTTCCGGCGGCTCGCGACGCCACGGCTGAGGTCGAAGTGACGGCTTGGTGGGGGAGTAGCAGTGCCGCAGCATCGGAGATGTAAGTCATGGCCGAGTGGGTCCGTCGGGCTTCAACGACGCACGGACGCGGACGGCGGAGGTGGCGCTCTGCTCTGGTCCGGCTCCTCCCCGCCTTCTTCACCCCTCCTTCTCTGACTCCTTCAACGCCGACGGGTCTGTGCAGAATGGTCAGCAAGGCGGCTGGGCATGGAGGAAACCCTAGCGTGCCGTGCTTCTCCTTAAATAGCCATGGCGGCCGGTGTTCATGGAGGTTGGGCGGTGGGGATGTGTGATGCCCATCGGGTGGCTGGGACGCAGCCGGTCTTAGGGTTAGGGTTTCCCCGGGTGCGGTGAGGCGCACGGACGGCGGAGAGCGCAGCCGCACGTGGGTGGACGGTTGAGCTGCGCCGCGGCCATTTTTGGCAGCAAGGATGGGACGCGCGGGCACCCCGAAGTGGCAAGAGGTGGGGCTGACAAGCCGGCCCCACTGGTCAGTGGCTGTGTCCGAAGTGCCGCGCGCGCGGGACATCAGCGGCCTTGCTGGGCCGCCTTGTTGGGCTGGCGGCCGGCGAGCGGGCGGGCGTGGCGCGCGCGAGCGAGCGGCGGGCCGCCTTGCTGGGCCGTGAGCGGGCCGGGCGAGCGGCGCGTGGCGGGGCGTGGCAGCGCACGGCGCGGCGCGCGCGAGCGACTGGGCCGAGGCGGCAGGCTGACGCGCGGGACAGGCCGGACGGCCGTGAGCGGGCAGGCAGGCCGGCGCTGGCTGATCAGGCTTCTTTGGCCTTTTCCTTTTTCTTTCTATTTTTAAAAACTTTTTCATTTCTATTTCTTGCAAAGCAACTAATTTAGCCACAACCCTAGGTTAGTGAGGTTAGTGACCATGATGTATACACCATGGTGGGTCCACTAGGGTCTCTAGGTCATGATGGCTCCATTTTCGGAGTTAGCAGGCATATATATACATCTGATGATAAGGTTTTTTGATTTTAGTAGGCATCACATAAAATTGGTAAGAGGCAAAACATTCTCTGGTAATCAAGAGTGTAACTTACTCTCCAAACAGGTAGGGGTAGAGCTTCCTCATTTCTGACTCTTTCTCCCAAGTTGCTTCCCGTTCTGTGTGATTGCTCCACTGAATCTTCAGATATGGCGTGCTGGAGTTTCTAGTTTCCTTGGTGGTTCTACCCATAATGCGGATGGGGTGCTCTCTGTACTCCAAAGTGTCTTGAATATCGAGTGCCTTTGCGGGTATTGGATGCTCTGGCAGTCGCAAGCACTTGCGCCGTTGCGACACATGGAACACTGGGTGTACTCCTGCCAGTTGAGGGGGCAACTCTATTCTGTAGGCGAGCTTACCAATCCTTTCACTGATTCTGTACGGTCCCACATACCTTGGTGCTAGCTTTCCCTTCACATGGAATGTGACGGTTCCTCGAAGCGGGGAGACCTTGAGATAGACATAGTCTCCTACCTCAAACTCGAGGTCCCTGCGCCTTTTGTCGGCATAACTCTTTTGATGGCTCTAGGCAATTTTTAGATTCTCTCACACCTGGGAGACTCCTTCCTCGGCCTCCTTAATGGTGGCCGGGCCAAAGAACGATCTTTCGCCCGTTTTAGACCACATCAAGGGTGTTCTGCACGGCCTTCCGTACATAGCCTCGAAGGGTGATATCTTGAGGCTAGCCTAGTAACTGTTGTTGTAGAAGAACTCTGCAAAGGGCAAGCTCCTTTCCCAATCAGTCCCATATTTCAGAACACAAGCTCGAAGCATATCTTCAAGTATCTGGTTCACTCTTTCTGTCTGTCCATCTGTCTGAGGGTGGTATGTGGTACTATAATCTAGCTTGCTCCCTATCGAATTGTTCAGGGCCTTCCAGAACTTAGACGTATACTGTGGTCCATGATCAGATATTATGCTCTTAGGGGCTCCATGCAGCTTGAGAATGTTCTCAACATACAGATCTGGTAGCTGGTCAATTCGGGCATTAGTCTTGATGGCTAAGAAGTGAGCTACCTTAGTCAAGCGATCGACTATCACCCATATGGCATCATGGCCCTTCGGGGTTCAAGGCAAACCCACAATGAAGTCCATAGAAATGCTATCCCACTTCCATTCAGGTATATCCATTGGCTTTAACAGCCCTGCAGGTCTCTTATGCTCAGCTTTGACACGTTTGCAAAAGTCACATCCAGCAACATGCTCTGCAATGTCTGATTTCATGTTCTTCCACCAGAATTTCCTCTTCAAATCAGCATACATTTTAGTACTGTCTGGGTGGATACAATACTCGGAATCATGACCTTCTGATAGGATTTCGTTGCGGATAGTTGGGTCGGCAGGCACACAAATTTTGTCCTTGTACCAATAAGTGCCTAGCTCGTCCTCACTGAACTCTGGGCACTTGCCTTGCGTCAGGAGCTCGTGTATCTCCCAAATTTCTTGGCAATGGTGTTGGCCTTCACGGATCCTATCCATGAGAGTGTAGTGCACGTGAAGCTCATTCAACAGGCCATGAAGTATCCCTCCATCTGTAACTAATTAATGCCCTCTTGCAACTCCTTGGCTTTTGCGACTAAGAGCGTCAGCGACCACATTGGCCTTCCCAGGGTGATAGAGAATCTCCACGTCGTAGTCATTAATCAACTCGAGCCAACAATGCTGTCTCATGTTCAGATTTTCCTGGGTGAAAAAGTACTTCAAGCTCTTGTGATCGGTGTAGATCTCGCGTTTGTTCCCAATCAGGTAGTGCCTCCAAATCTTCAAGGCATGGATCACAGCTGCAAGCTCGAGATCATGGGTGGGGTAACGCTGTTCGTGCTCCTTAAGCTAGCGGGAAGCATAGGCAATGACTTTCCCATTTTGCATTAGAACACATCCGAGCCCGTGGCGAGATGCATCGCAATAGACCACAAAGTCCTGGTGGATATCGGGCAAGGCTAGAACAGGCGTTGTGGTGAGCTTCTCCTTCAGGGTCTGGAAACTTTGTTCGCATTGGGGCGTCCATTCAAACTCTTTGGTCTTCTTCAGGAGGTTGGTCACGAGGCGAGCTCTCTTGGAAAAGTTCTCGATGAATCGGTGATAATAACCAGCCAATCCCAAGAAACTTCTCACATCAGTCACATTCTATGGCTGCTCCCATTCCTTCACTGTCTCAATCTTAGACGGATCAACAGCCACTCCGCGAGCATTGAGCACATGACCTAGGAAAGCGACCTCCTCAAGCCAGAACTCACACTTGTTGAACATGGCATAGAGCTGATGCTTTCTCAACTTCTCCAACACTATCCTCAGATGTTGCTCGTGCACTTCGGCGGTGGTAGAGTAGACAAGAATGTCATCAATGAAGACCACCACGAACTTATTCAGCTCCTGCATGAACACTTTATTCATCATGTTCATAAAATAAGCCAGCGCGTTTGTACTCATACTGCCCATATCTGGTGACAAATGCTGTCTTAGGAATGTCCTCCTCTTTGATCTTCATCTGATGGTAGCCTGATCTGAGGTCGATCTTGGATAAGTACTTGGCATCACGAAGCTGATCAAGCAGGTCACCACTGAGACAGGTGCATAGCACAACAGGTTAGTGAAGCGGGTGGTGTACTCATGCACCTTGTTAGTTCCCATGGAGATGCTGCGGAACTCATTCTCCTTCTCCAGCGCGCCTTCACGGATGAAGAATGCGCGGAACTTGTCCACAAACTCATCCCAGGAGATGTTGGCGGGGTCCCGGTGGGTTTCACAGAGGCTGTCCCACCGAGATCGCCCAGCACCCACAAGCTGGTGAGCTGCCAAGCCCACACACTCCTCGTCAGTGCAAGTGGTCAAGTCCAGCTTCTTCTCAATCTCCTTAAGCCAATCATCAGCAGCGATAGGGTCGATGCTGGTGCCATCGAACTTCAGGGGCCTCAGCTTGAGAAAGAACTCCAGCTTCTTGTAGAAATCATCGCGGGGCTCCCGGTGCTGGGGGTGCAGCACGTTCTCAGCTAAGACTCAAAGAAGCTCGGTCTGCTGGGCCATCACATCCGCCAAAAGTGGCACGGGAGGTGGTGGTGGAGCTGCATCTCCTCCTGCGCCGGCTCGAGTTCGGGCTCAGCAGCAGGCTGTGGCTGTCCTCCAGCTGCGCCTCCGGCAGCTGGTTCTGGCTCAACAACTGGCGGTGGCGGTGGGTGTGCAGGCCGTGGGGTGGCAGTGCAGGGTGGCTCCTCAAGGTCAATGGGTATGTAACCAACGCGGCCATGACCACGACCACGACCGCGTCCACGGCCCCTGGCGGGCGTAGGTGAAGGGGAGCTGTTGCTCAGGCGGCTGGCACGACGAGTGGACATCCTGCTTAACATAAACCTCAGATTAGGGCATATGCGTGCGTAGTATAACTTTGATATTAAATATATACTAATTGAAATAATTTTTAAAGCATTTTTAATTTATCCAACACTCATACAAGGAAGCATGAAGATCCAGAAAGATGCGATAAAAACCAAACCACTCATTACATCAGTTGGGTACATGGCGATGTCTCTAGCAGCTACGCTAGGAGGCTCGCGAGAAACGTACTACACATAGGTAGTTCTCGAAAAAGGGGTGGACATCTACTCAGCATCATGGTGAGTCTGGTCACTTGGCCATACAGGTCCCTTCATCTCCCGATCTGATACTACTCTAGACCATCTCTAGAGGCTGGTCCGTACTGTAAGCTACGGGAGGTATACCGATGCCAGAAGCCTGGATCTGCTCATCAGTCATCTGAAGGCAAGAGACGTAACGACGGGACTCCTCGAGCTGAGGGGTTTACACTGCCTGTCCACTAAGTCCAGTGGTGGGACATCCACTCAAGTTGAGGCGAGATTGCCCCAGCCCGAATGTCTCAACCCTGACCCTCTTACGGGCACGTAAGGGAAGCTCGTCCTGTAGTTCCTCATACACTCTGAGACTCTTGCGATCTGACCTCTTCCAAGCTTCCATAGTGCGTTTGAGCTTATCCAGGAGGTATGCTGTCTTGTGGACGTAGTTGATCAGGTGTCCCTAGTTGTAGCTAGCAAGAGTGTACTCCTGTAGCAGCTTCTCACGTTGAGCCTTACACTGCTCACGGAGTTTGTCCCTGTAGGCAGCATCTTGACTCTTTTCCTGGAATCTCTTTGCAATGTCTTCGTTCTTCTCAGCCATATCTGATCCTGGTGAGTGTGCTCTTTGCATGCTATCTCACGCTCTAGGTCTGCAATCTTCTGCTTCCATGCTGCCTCCTTACCTTCCGAACTGCGGATCCTCTTGTCAACTTCCATCAGGTAGCAACGATCACGGCGTCCCTTCCGCTCCAACTCAGTAATGTACATTTCCTGGCACTGCATGTACATCATAGAGGCGCTGTGGCAGGGGTTGCGGTCAACTCTGGTATTCTGTTCGATGTAGATGACCTCTCCCCAAGTACCCTACTGAACGACGAGGGCACGAGGAAGCAGACAAAAGTGACTTTCCTTCAGATAGTCAGCTCCGTTGCGCAGCACAGTGCGAAGTGCCTGGCGTGAAACGGTCTGAACACACATGCCAGTGTCGTTGTCGAAGGTGAAGTCAGTGAAGGCGGTAACTTCGGGCAGGTTCATGCTTGCAGGCATGTTGATGTGGACTACCTTGTAGTCCTCGATGCCTCCTCCAAGGGCGGGCTTGCCGTGGCAAAGATACTCGATGTTCTCAACGGGAACACAAGCTCGGTGAGAACCTTGCGAAGCACGTGAGCGTAGCCTCCATGCTCCGTACCATCGAATCTGAACTCAACGACATCCATCGGCGGTAGCGGACCAAGCGGCAAGTTGGGGTCCATCTGCAGGTTGACACGAGAATGGAGTTAGAAAGTTGCAGAGAGAGGTAAGCCATGCATAAAAGCGTATGCAGTGGTCGGTGTATAACCGAGAGATTTCAAGATTTTTCTAATTCTATCATCCAATCCTATGGGTCTCATCCTAGGGTCAAGCATGGCTCTGGTACCAACTGAAACATCCTCAATTTTCCGCGAAGGGAAAATGCACAGAATGGTGGATAATATAATAGTTTGAAGCCTCAAACCATCTCATTTATCTCGCAGCAGTTGATACAGGATCCATACATCGAATAAAAGAGTACAATTAGGGGGAAATTACATAAATAGTTTGCCACCATACTGGCGGAATCATCAGAGTAGCAGCAGCCTCTGGAACGGCTGCGGAAGACGGAAGTACAAAACATCTCCAAAAAGAAGCCTGAGCGTAGGAACGAGACGTCTACTCCTCATCGTCATAGTCGTAGTCGGGCTCACCTGCCAAATAATTTTCAGTACGGTTTGTACTGGCCACATCTCCCACCCTATGCTTTTCTTTTGCTATGTAGTATTTGGTGGGATGCAAAGGATGTAATCAATTCGACCTAATATGTGGCTATAGTGTCGGTGTTCTGACCCTCGAGGGGTTAACACCAACGAGTAATATCGTATCCGCGTGCTCCCTAATCCGGTGGGTGATGCAAGAATGACACAATGATTTATCCTGGTTCGGGCAAAGAAGGCCCTACGTCCAGCGGGGGGAGGATGATTCGTGTTATTCTGCACCGAAGTGCTAGTACAGGGGAAAATACAAGCTGGTGTGAGGAGTGAAAGGCGGAGTTGGGGAGTGCGGGCGCCTTGCTCTCGACCTCCATAGGCTCACGGTGTCGTTCAGTGATCTAGGGCCTTAGTGTTCCTATGCTCTAGATCCTCTCGGTCTCCCCCTTTTCTAACGCCCTGGCGCCTCCTTTTATAGACGAAGGAGGGGCGCAGGTGTACATGTATTTCGAGTTCACATGACGCTGATGACGTACGACGTTGAGGCCGATCATGTCGGTGCCGCTGTAGTGATGTACGTCGGTATGGGAGGAACTGCAGCCGTCGCATCGGGAGTTGTTGAAGTTTAGCTCGAGGGTACGCTCGGTGAAGTCGAGGGGTGGCGGTCGAGGGTCCTGGCCGGAGCCGAGGGGGTCTTGCCGAGGTGGTTGAGCTTCGCTGGATAAGATCGAATCCCGGAAAACACGGTAAACAGGTTAGTTTATATGTCTCGAGGCGGTACGGGTCGTGGCACAGCGCTCGGTATGGCGCAACGCGTAATATGACTTGCGGGATTCCGGGGCATGGGCAGTAAAAGTAGATTTGACCGCCACGCCTGTGACTGTTACCGTAACTGTGGCCATGCGGTTAGGCGGGGGTAGATAGATCGCATTAAATGCACGCGGATTCGTACGGGGGAGTTGGTGGCCGAGGGGTGCTCTGTCCTCGAGGGCCGACCATTCGCCCAGGCGAAGTTCCGTCCTCGAGGGGGGCTCGTTTGCTGGGCGAAGTTACGTCCTCGAGGGCCGGCTCGTTCGCTGGACGAAGTTCCGTCCTCGAGGGGTAGCTCGAATCGTACCCTCGCGCATACAGTACTTGTCCGTTCGGTATCCTCTCTGATGAACACCACTGGTCCGTTCGGTAACCTCTCAAGCGAGCGTTGGTTTCGGGCCGTCATTGTTCGTTCGCGGGCCAGTCCGATACGCCTCAGCCTTTGGGCCTTCGTACGTTAGCGCGGGAGATTATCGGAGGGTTCAAGATGCTGATTTTGCGGGGCTTTAGTTTGTTAAGCAAGGGGTCTGGGATGCCTGTTTCCAGGGTATCGACATATAGTTTCCTATGCAATCAGTGACCAATATTATATAATATAATTCATCAAGTTTTAACCCATCTCATCCACATAGCCATCCCATTCCATCACCATCACACACCTCTCACCCTCTCGCACTCAGTCGACAGGTCCAACTCCCTCTCGGAGCCTGTCTCAGCGGCTCATAGCCAGAAGGGTAACACCAGGGGGAGAAATAGAAGGACTCATCTCACTACTCTCGAGAAGCGTGGATCTTAGGAAAAAGCCATACCAGTGACTCACAGACTATATATACCAGTGTCTGCAGAGCGTGTACTCCCGTAACCATAAGATCACTATCATCGGCGGTGCCCCACCTAAGCTGATTCTGGCTGCCTTCTAACCGGTGTGATGCCACCCTACCACTCAGTACTGGGACATCCCGAATAGGTACCACCGGTACACTGAGACTGTGAGACATAGTACCGGGCCCCCGTGGTCACTATGCTATCTAAGGAGGGTGTGGGTCTCCATGCCCGTACCTCCCGACACTATCTGCTAACAACCTAGTAGTAGTGGCACCGTCCTAGCTAGTCTGACATCCGTCTCTCGCCCATACAAGAGCGAGTGGTGAGCACGTAAGTCCCAAGGTTCCGGTTCTCAAGAGATTTCAGGTCCTAGGGGGATCAGACAGGATTTTCCCTTAGGGACTACAACAGTCCATGCTACAATGGCACCTCCTACCCGGGGCTTCGCTCCACGAAGGTTCTCACCCCCGGGATCTCCTTATACCTCACAATGTGCCGCCACAAGCACCTCACACGGGAATGCCCAGAAGACATTCCCCGACAAGACTCGCCCACATGGCTTGTCGTAGAATCCTGTCCGATCGACTCAACCCTCACCACACACCCAAGACGCACGCAGCACTCTCCCCGAGTAAAATGGCACCACGTGCCTTAGCCATTCAACCATACTCTCCACCACGCATCATCATCACACAGATATAACTGTAGTAGAAGTAAAGCATTATAAGTAAATAAGCAAGCGTCTAGCCTATCAGCAGGTGTGCAGGAGTAAGGTTGCGACAAGGTAAAGGCTCATCAAGCAGTTCTACCATGCAACCTATCATCAGGTGATATTCATAATTAAAGCACTAGCAACTAGATATTATGCCATGCGTAATAGGATCTGCGAGGTTGGGTGGGGTGTGGCACCTATGTAGTTGTCACCGAGCTCTTCCTCGTACTCATAGTCGTCCTCCTCAAGCTGATCCTCCTCTAAAATGAGACATAATAGCCGCGTTAGCGGCTCCTATAGAGTCAACACAAAGAAGCAATAAAATTCAATAACTCCAAATGCACTCATACACAAGCCTATGACGTAGAGCTCATTTTTATGAAAATTTGGACACTTGGTTCATATTTTTCAGAGTTCGTATGAAGAAGTTATGAATTTTTGAACTTTATTCTATTTTCTAAAAAAGAAAAAGGGCACATTAACCAGAGGCTGACATGTGGCGGCTTCTGATTGGGACATGTGGCGTGCGGGCACAGTGCAGCTGTAGCTGTGCTGACGTCATGCTGACATCATGCTGACGTCAGCACTAACGCGGCGGGGACCCAGTCGGCTGCTGACAGGTGGGGCCCACGGATCTGGTCACTGACAGGTGGGGCCAGGTCAACTGTCAACGTTGACCAGTCAACGGTGAACGCCGACCGGGCCTCGACCGGGCCTCGGCGGGCCTGTGTAGGGCTAGATCTGGGCCGTGTTGGGCTGGCCCGGCCCGGACACGTGTCGAGCGGAAAGGCAGGCCACGTGGCGGGTTGGACCTCCATCGGGCCGAGTCCACGGTGCTCTGGCTCACGGACCCAGTTCACGGTACACCTGAGACTGGGTGGCTAGGTGGCGCCGCGCGGTTGGCTGGCTGGGTCCACGTGGTGGACTTGGTCTATGCGAGCACGGGAAAGTTTCCCCATCTTCCTCACGCACGCGACGGGCATGGCTGGTCGTCCAGCGGCGAGCCAGGCCGAGCGGCAGCTAGGGCTGTGCAGAGGCTTGGCGGAGGCGGCTGCGGGGCTCAAGCTGGCATGCGGGCCCGTGGCATGTCGACGCACGCGCGTCGGCGGCGACCGGCGGTGAGGTCACGGCGGTAGGGTGCTACGACGCGCGGAACGCCTCACGGACTAGCGCATCTTCTTCGCAAGACCGGGGCGTGCACAACGGTGGCTTTAATCGACCGGAGGCCCTACTTCAACGTGGAAGTGTGGCGACGATGGACGACGGTGGCGGCGGCGGCTCTCCGGTCAAATTCGCCGCCGGCGCGTCATCTTCTCCTCCATCTTCTCCCGTCTCGAGCAGCTCGGAGCTCAAATTGCTCAACTACGCGGCAACAGGGCCCGGCGGGCGCGCGTGACGACGGGCGTCGTGGCGGCGCTCCGGCGGCCGGGGTCCGGGCGAACCAGAGCCGGCAAAGGTGCCAGGCTCCTCTGTGGTTCTTGCCGGCCCATGAAAGGGTGCCAAAACGGCACCCTAGACTAGCGCGGACACACCGGTCAAGTTGATGAGAAGAGAGGGGAGTCGGGTGTGTGGGAACGTGACGGCGCTCTGGGCGGTGACCATGGAGGCGGGCAGGGTGAGCTCACCTGCACGAGGCGATTCCGTCGACTCGCGGCGCCGCGGCTGAGGTCGAAGTGACGGCTTGGTGGGGGAGTAGCAGTGCCGCAGCATCGGAGAGGTAAGTCGGGGCCGAGTGGGTCCGTTGGGCTTCTCCGGCGCATGGACGCGGACGGCGGAGGTGGCGCTCTGCTCTGGTCCGGCTCCTCCCCGCCTTCTTCACCCCTCCTTCTCTGACTCCTTCAACGCCGACGGGTGTGTGCAGAATGGTCAGCAAGGCGGCTAGGCATGGAGGAAACCCTAGCGTGCCATGCTTCTCCTTAAATAGCCATGGCGGCCGGTGGTCATTGAGGTTGGGCGGTGGGGATGTGTGATGCCCATCGGGCGGCTGGGACGCAGCCGGTCTTAGGGTTAGGGTTTCCCCGGGTGCGGCGAGGCGCGCGGACGGCGGAGAGCGCAGCCGCATGCGGGTGGATGGTTGAGCGGCGCCGCGGCCATTTTTGGCAGCAAGGATGGGACGCGCGGGCACCCCGAAGTGGCAAGAGGTGGGGGCTGTCAAGCCGGCCCCACTGGTCAGTGGCTGTGTCCGAAGCACTTGTCAGCGGGACGGCAGCGGCCTTGCTGGGCCGCCTTGTTGGGCTGGCGGCCGGCGAGCGGGCGGGCGTGGCGCGCGCGAGCGAGCGGCGGGACGCCTTGCTGGGCCGTGAGCAGGCCGGGCGAGCGGCACCCGGCGGGGCGTGGCAGCGCACGGCGCGGCGCGCGCGAGCAACTAGGCCGAGGCGGCAGGCCGACGCACGGGACAGGCCGGACGGCGACGAGCGGGCAGGCAGGCCGACGCGCGCGAGCGGGCTGGGCCTGCTGCTGGGCTGATCAGGCTTCTTTGGCCTTTTCCTTTTTCTTTCTATTTTTAAAACCTTTTCCATTTCTATTTCTTGCAAAGCAACTAATTTAGCCACAACCCTAGGTTAGTGAGGTTAGTGACCATGATGTATACACCATGGTGGGTCCACTAGGGTCTCTAGGTCATGATGGCTCCATTTCTGGAGTTAGCAGGCATATATATATACATGTGATGATAAGGTTTTCCGATTTTAGTAGGCATCACATAAAATGGTAAGAGGCAAAACATTCTCTGGTAATTAAGATGCAAATATTCCAACTAACATTAGGTGTTACTTGTGCAATTATTGGGTGTTTTCCTACATGGCATCCACCATACACTGGTAATCTTTAGAAAAAAATTTTGAAAACCCGTATTTTTGGTGACCGGATTTCTAGGGTTGTTACACATGCAATCCTCCTACTCCTGGGAGGCTCGTCGTCGTTGTCCTTCGGATCTCTAGTCGAAACCAGGATCATCTCCCAGCCACGGCCGAGTGACATGAACTCCAGGCTCCCGAACCAGATCACCGTGGCAAACGGAAGTGATGATCGTGACACACAGATCTCCCTACCTGGCACGCCAACTGTCAGTGTTCTGACCCGGGGGCCAGACACCAACGAGTGAATTTGTGTTGCGTGCTCCCTAATCCGGATGGTGATGCAAGAAGAACACATGGATTTTATTCTGGTTCGGGCAAAAGAAGGCCCTACATCCAGCGGAGGGAGAGAGGCTGTATTATCTTGCACCGAAGTCTTTTACAGGGGAGATACAAGCGAACGAGCGCGGATGGGGGTGAAGAGCAATGCCTAAGCCTAGAAGTACTAAGCCTATGCCTTGCGACTGGAGTGCTCGGATTTCTCTAAGTGCTATCCGATACTTGTTCGAATGATCAAAACTAGCCCCTGGCATCCCCTTTTATAGGCCAAGGGGAGGCTCAGGTGTATAAAAGTGCTAGGGCTGTCATAGGTGATGACGTCGAGGAGTTGACGCCGTTCATGTCGTGGTTGCTGTAGAGGCATGCACCGAGCGTGGCCTGCCCTGTAGCGACATGCTTGGAGATGATGGCTGTCCTCTAGGGGTGTCACGATGACGTCGTAGATGGTCGGTGAAAGACTGGTGCCCATGAGCGGGCGTGCAAATCCCTATAGACGTCGGGAGTTGTTGGAGCGCTAACCGGAGGCGTCATAGTCCAAATCGAGGGGTGGTCGAGGGGGTCGAGGCCCGGACGGATAAGACCGAGCCCCAGAAAATGTGGAGCAGGTGTTGACAATCGCGTCTTGAGGGGGTGCCTAACGGGGCACAGTATCTGGCATGGTGTAATAGTGCGGTACGAATCACCGATTCTTCGGGTATGGGTGGTAAAAGAAAGATTTGATCTCCATACTTGGTCACTGTAACCATGCTGTAGCCACGAGGTTGGATAGGAGTTGGTAGGAGCATTAAATGCACCGAATCTCGTACAGGAAGTAGGTGAGCCGAAGGGGGAGCGTCAGTTGACGGGGGGGTCATCCGCCCGCGCGGAGCTCCATCACTCGACGGGGGATTGGCTGCCTGTGCTGCGATCCGCCACTCGAGGCCCCCGTCGAGGTGGGTGTGTGCAGGTCGGCGCGTCCCATGCGTGGGCCGGCCCAGTATGGATTTGCCCCTGACTGCTGGGCCTCGTCTCGCTGAGGGTGGTAGCAGGCTTGATTTATGGGGAGGTTTTCCTTGAGGTTTATCGCTGATTGCTCGGGGATTATTTCTTAGGTCGAGGTTTAGGGTACCCCTTTATCCAGGTACCGACACTGATTGATAGAACTCACCTTATCCGTGACCCCCACCGTTGGTTATTCATACATAGCTTGGTGGGTGGAGTTAGAGTCCATCATAATTTTGCTCCAGTGATTCTTCCTACAAACATAATTTTTTTATGTTACTCAATGAGCATCATGAAATGTTCTTTAATCAAATATTGCAGGTTTTATCTAATGAAATATATGAGCATAACACCTAGAACGTGTGAAAGAACATTAACTGAAAAAATGGTTTCTCTAAGGCAGCTATTTTTGTTGTTTACATTGGTACTGCTGCTGATTGTTGGCATGTGGTGAACATGCATAGTATTGTTTTTAACATCCTGAGCTCCGGAAATGATTTTTTGGCATCATCCAACTAATTGATTTCATTGATACATCCTGAGCTCCGGAAATGATCTTTTGGCATCATCCAACCAAATGATTTCATTGATATCCTTTGGGTTTGTAAACATATATGCTTTACATGTGTTGCACCTTTTTTTTCAAAACTGAAAGCTATTACTTAGTGATGCATGCTTTTGTAGTTCTGCACATTTTGAATTGTAAACGTGGATGTTTTCCATGCAGAGTTGCTCGGATGCTTGGCTGGACTGCAAGTCTTCAAGTAGCAATTAGGCTGGGCAGCATCTCGACCTGGGTACCCCAGCAGATCAGGCGGAGCGGGTGGAATTTTTGGTCGAGATTTTGACGAGTTCTGGAAACAAAAGTTTTGAAAGCTTCCCTAATGATTAAGGACTTAGGCAGTATGTAATCTAGATGGATAATGTGAGAAATAAATTCAGTATGCTTTTTATGCAAGTACTTTCCCGATTGTATACATACTGCTACCCTAAAACGGGATATCGTTTCAAAAAACCTTAATAATCTAGGGGTTTTTTGGTGATCGACAGTATAAATTGGCTGTGATGAGGTTTTCAAAACATGCTAGAAATAGCAAAAGTATCTTTTTAATACTAGTGGAGACCTCACGGACAGCCACATGCGCCAAACACAATAAATGCAATTGGGGATTAGTTGGTTGAGTTCCTCGTAGTGAAAACTACCCACTAAGGTTAAAGTTCTCGACTTAGCACTGTTGTTCGTATTTTTTTCTAAATTCACGTAATTACATTCATAGGGGTGAGTATCAAAGTATGCATGGACTTCCACGTTTTATTTTATAATCTAATAAAGTCACATAATTTTGGCTACCAGTCCTCGAACCCACAACATCAAGTTTCACCGGTTCATCGTTTAATCCCTCCACCCATAGGACACTTGTGTCCAATTCCGATATTTGTCATCTGCATTTTATGTTTACATTTGGCTTTAAATGAGCTTTTGGGACCCTAAGCAAATTGAAATGAAAAAATTATCCACAACAAAATCTTAATAATTTTCTAGAGATCTAGTTTTGGTTATTTCTCCATGAAGGTCGAAAGTTAAATTTCAAAATGAGAAAATTCTTAGACGGACAATTTCAAATAATAAGTTGTTAACTACAAGTTGCATGACTTTTTGAGACCTATAAGATTTGTTTTGGTCATTTCTCCATCTGAGGTTGTTAAAAAAATTGAACTTCAAATGCGAGAATTGAAACATTGTTTTTGTTGGATACATGATTTCGAATGAAAAAGCTATCAACTATATAAATTTTTGATATTTACAACTTTTGTTTCAGTTGCTCCTCCATCTGAGTTTTTTTCACTATGACTACTCATTCACTTTTAACTATAGAGCATATGAATTCTTTTGGCATGAACTCTATAAAATCTTGTGAATCATATACTTGGCATCAAAACGACTTTGAACAAAAAGTTATGAACTATAAAGTTTTATAACATATCAAGATATAGTACTTTTTGTTTTGATCATTTTCTCCATCCGAGATCATTATCTACCACTATACACTTAATTGTGACTCTAGAGGATATGGATTCCTTTGATATAAACTCTTTAAAATCTTGTGATGGATATTTCGGCATCACAATGATCTCAAATTAGGAGAATAATCCACGCATTGTTGTGGGGATTTTAAATATTTTTTTAAAAAGAGTTAGACTATTTATATTTATAGTTATATAAATAAAGCTATCTTAAATTAAATTTGGTGAATGGTTTGACATGTCAATATGGACAACTCAATGCATGCTAGTGGATAAAGAGATAACTATCATAATTACATATGCTAGTTGGCTATAATTACAAGTTCTAGTAGATGTTAATGTGGATAGCTTGCACGTTGAGAGAAATATTTAGTAGAGTTTAACTTTATAAGAATTATAGATAAAAAAATAAACTATAAATTTGTAAATCTCCTTGAATACCACGACTTGCTGTAAAGTTCGTCATCAGATATCTTATGAGAAAGTTACGGAGTTCTTCATGCAGTCTAATACTACTAGGTCATTTTTGGAAACGGCAAAGCCCGGCCGTGATAACCTAATATCACCGTTGGTTCAAATAAAAACCAACAATGTTAGCAAACAAACATTACTGTCGATTGATCCTATACAGTAACGCTGTTTTTTTACCCCTCTCGTTATATGTTCATGAACAGACACACATTAACACCATATATGCACACCACACTCATACCCTGTACACAAAACAAATCCTACAATAATCTATATGTAGATTCAAAGATCGCGTCCTTGAAGAGATCACCGAAACCATCAGGCTCCGTAGATGATGGGCACGCCGCTATCACTTCGTGGCACCATGCGAGAGAGGGGACTTGTTAGAAAAGGAGAAAACCCCCATGGGAAACGTTGGCCGAGCATCACTCGAACCCACGACCGGCAGCTCCTTCCCCTGGAGACATGCCGCTCGAGCTAAGGCTGGTTCCCAACAACGCTATTAGCATGTAAGGACTGGTTTGTATCAAGGCCAAGAAGAAAATAGCTGAAGCCCTCAATAGATGGTGTGAGAATTTCGCTCAAGACTCCTCTTTTTTTCTTTGGGCACCGGTTGCCTTGTACTTTTCTTTCTCTTTTTTTTTCTTTTCCCATTCCCCTTGTACAGTCTGTTGTTGTAACTTTTGTTGTAACCTCATATTTATAAAATACCAAAAAATAGTTAGGGGACTCCCCTGCTGACATTCTTCAAAAGAAAATGTAAGGAGGCAAGGTATGTGTAGAGAATCATTTGGGGGTGTGGGCCAATACGTGCTCTCACCTTGTCTCTTAACCTTTTCCAGCGAATCAAACAGAAAAAGCTGCTGATTATATTTTAAAAAAATTAACTCATACTGAATAGCACAACAAAACAACGTCAGCGACCTAGAAACAATGAAACTACATTGTCTCTAAACCGAGAGGCTCTCTCCATAGAAGCCCGATAGAAGCCTGTCCGAATATATGAAAGTGTTCAGTTACGTGGCACCAACCTCTACAGAGAAAATAAACTGAGATAATAAACTTAGGCCAGATCTACGCTCTTCGTTCAAAAAAATTATCCTAACCTTGTACCCATTCAGTATACCTAACTGTTGACCAATCATTTAAAAAATAATATTGTTTGTGCTCTTAAAATATTATAATTATATTTGTTATAAATATTCTATGAATTTGGAGTCCTAATGTTTTAAATATTTTGCATAAACTAATTCAAATTTAAAGAAGTTTGGCTTAAGGTGTGTTTAACAGCAGGAAACATTTTAGATTCTTAATAGAACCATTAGAATCACTACCAAACACCATAAAAAGAAACGTTTCTAGTTTTAAGAGTTACAAGTTATTTTCTCATTTTAAGAATCCAGTGAGCTAGTTAAACAGTTATATAAATTGATTCTAATTTAAGATAGAAACGATTCTAGAGAGAGCTAAATCTGAAATATTTCTAAAATATATCCGGATCTCTATCAAATACACCCTTAGACCCACCTTTTTGAGAAAGACAGTAACTGTGAGCAGATGTCATCTCTCTTCCGTCTCTTTTTCTTCAACCTCAGCGGCCACACTTCTCAAAAAGTTGCCACATCGTCTGGACCTATCATAGATAGGGTCGGTCCAAAGCGAGATTCTGTGACTAAGAAGAGCAACATAACATATGATAGTATACGCCCTCAATGCTAAAAACTAAGTCATTCTAAATACAACACGATCTCTAAAATATAACTTCGATGACTTCTTATTTTTATAAAAATATTTATCAAAAACATGATACAGTTATATTTTTGTGACGATATTTTTAAGACAAATCTATTTATATGGTTTTTATATTTTCAAACTCAAAACTAAAAAGTTACTCATGATTTGTATTCTCAAAATGTTTGACCCAAGCAATGTGCAAAACAATTTTATTTTTGACTAGCTAGGGAGGAGGGAGTAAACGGAAAAGTGGCGCATTTACACCCTTCAAATTCAAATATTTCGAAAGTCATGCCACCATGCAGGTTTTGAAATTATTCTAAGTTGTTTGACATGATCGAATGAGCAGAGAAAATACAGACCAGAGTGGCAACTCATTTACCCCGAAACCCAGACCACGGAGATTTGTTATACAACACCAAAACAAACTCAATTCTTGCAAAAACTAAATCCGCATTAGTGCATTGCATAGACCAGGAGACTGCAGCATGTTATATTGTAGTTCTTATTTCTAATGAATAACTGACAGTCGAAGTTAATGAAAACGAAAAAAAGGAACGGTAATGCTATGTTTCTTACGCCCTAAGCTTAGGACGGCGTGGCAACGGCCAATGGACCGCGCGCTCCCCCGTTGCGCTCGCGACATGCATGCACCATCTCCCACGTGCTCGCCTCAATTGTATCGGTCGGGCCTGTCTTCTCCACTCCCTCGTAACGACACATAGCCCGACACCTCCAGAGCCCCGACACCGCGCAACCTTCCTCCGCCGCCCCACCCTACTGATCCCATCGCCGACGCCCTCTCCCCTCCTCATCGCCGGATCGGCGCGCCCACGGCCGGCCGGCCTCCTCCACGTTACTGGAGAGGCGGCGGCCCCTATAGCCACGAGCACCCCCGTCAGATCTCGCCGGAGCTCGCCCGCAGCTGCGGTGGGTTCCCACTGGCCTCCTCAGCGGCGGATCAGGCGATCACGGGCAGCCTAGCCAGGCGCATGCTGGCCGTGGAGGAGGCACAAATAACCACGAACGGCGGCGCCGGTCTGGTCTGCGCACTCAGTGACCCTCAGCAGCGACAGCGTTTGGATCCACGCAAGTTCTCCATGGGGTGCCTAACTGAGAGGGTCTCATTACAAGGCCCAATGGGCTCCTGACCTAGCTCCCCTCTCCTGGCCCCTTCCCCATCGCCGCGCCCCTGCCTCTACGTGGCGGACCGGGCGAGGATGGGGGTTCGGCTGCCGTGCGCGTAGGCGTGGGCGCGCTGCAACCTCCATCCCCAACGTTAGCCCCGCTGCCATCCCGCCTCATGCTAGGTCAGAGGGCTGTGCCGCGGGCGGCCCCGCAACGCCAGTGGCCACGTGGGGGCTAGCCTCGCCAGCGGCGGTCTCCTCCCCTCCCGTGCCCCCGCTCCTCTGCCGGTGGTCGGGGCTCTGACCCCTGCCGTCGCGGAGGAGGTCCTGGAGGAGGACGACGATGACAACGACGGGGACATGGCGTTGGCGCTTCTTAGCGTTAGTAGAAAAGTCTGCAAGCGCATGGAAGTACCGTTGTAGCCTTCACTCGGAAGTATTCAGGGTATCATAATTTCCCAGAGGAACGGTCTTTGTACTTAGTCTCTTAAACTAGTTTACTCAGAAGAGACGAAAGGGATAGCTTGGGTAGAGAGGTTCTCCTAAGGTCAAACGCATATAAACGATGGTAACTTTTCCACTACTTGCTTGCTTCAGGCCCACTGACGCACTTAGTCTGCCAAGCGATATCAGCGTCAGCTCTATTCCACGACCGAACATGGGGGAATGCTGGTACGAGTGGAGAGGGCTATCACCACCTGCCACCTACCCCTCTGCCCGTGGGCGCGCACAACATACAAAGGTAGACTCCAACCTAGACACCACGTCTACGAAGGCGACTACTACTCTAGCGGCATACAGGAACATCCGTCTCTATCAGGAGTCCTCTTACTAGAGCATCCATCCAAAGGACGAACGATGATCCCACAAACAAGTAGCTTTATGAAAGTTACATGCTTAATGAATCAAACCAAAGTTAAACACGAACTTCTTACTTCAGGTAGCAAGACGATCGTAGAGGTACAAGTTGGAGCGAGAGCCAACAAGCCCGGCACTTCATCCATCCGAAGGCAGAACTGCTTCGACTCTGCTCTCTCTCTAGCTCTTTCCCTCTCTCACTCCCTATACTAAATTAGCTAGAAGCTAATGGAATGGAGCTTACTCTTCCTCTCTACATTGTGACCTCATGTGTTGGTGAATGAATGAATTGTGAAGAGAGGAGGCCTCCTTTTATAGTTTGAGAGGAGGGTGCTCTATGAAAAAGGGCTATCCCCACATGGAAGGGCCCAAACTGACCTCCAAAAGGCGGTTTCCACTTTCCATCTGTATTGATCGTAGGTGGGACCGTCGTAGGAGAACCGTCCTATGCACCGTCGCAAAAGACTGGGCCCGGGAGGGGCCACCAGGAGACCAACTGCCCTCGGGACTAGCCGCCCCCTGGTGGGGTCGTTCGGCCACCGCCTTCGCGTGGTTGGTTCTCCTTTGGGCCTAGACCGCCCCTGTGGTTACGAATGGGCCCAGATATGTAATAAAGGTGGGCTTCTTTTTTATTCTTGGTTGTGTATTTCCTGAATTCGCATTTCTCCTTTACGCTTTCCAATTGGTGTTGTGCACTTCCACTTGTTTTACCATAAATCTTATAAAAATATAAACACTAGGGGTACAAGTGGAACTCTGTTAATAGCATATGTCTATGTGTTAAAGCATGATTGTTTCTCTCCTTTCAGGCATAAGTTGGCGGTTAAAAATGATCCGTAAGGACCGCCAACACATGGGCGGAGGAGGTCTCGGCCTTGACGCCTTCCTTGTCAACCCCTCATCAACCGCGGTGGTGGCCTTGGCTACCGCGCCCCTGCCGATCGCGACGGTCCTGCCTGAGATCATGGCGAGCTTTCCGGCATCATCAACGTTGGCGCAGGCCACCTAGCCCCGCCGCCTGTCCGAGGTGGAGGTCATTGTCGAGGACGCCTCGGAGGGAGAGGACGATGGGGAGGGGGATGCGGTATCACCTAGGCCGCGGCCGGTGGTGGACGCTGAGGCTCCTTCGCCGGCCCAAAGGTCCTCCCTTTTCCCACATGCGGCCCCCTTCGTGCCAGCCTCGTGTGGGCGTTCTAAGCACCGGCAATGGGCGGGCGATGATGACGCGTCCGGTGACGAGCAACCTGCGTCCTACCTAGCTACCGCCCGTCGCCCGCCGAAGCCTTCTACCGTGGCTCCGGGTCATGGCGAGGCGGATGCCATGCCGAGTGACCGTCCACGAAGGCAGAGGAAGCGCCGCCGACCGCATCCCTAGCTGGTGAGCGGCATTCCTGCTCGGCTAGTGGAGGGATGTGCCCCCACCCGACAGCGCCCCGACCGACGCAGGCGCAACGGGCATGCAGCCAACGAGGCTGTGCTGGAGCGAATACCCACCCACCAGCGTCTGGCGTCGACACGTCGTGCGACCGCTCCAGACGCTAATGGGTGGCAGCGAGTGCTCCCTGGCATCCTCATCAACCAGCACCGTTGTCGCGGCCGCGACAGCGGCGAGGGGCGACCGTCGGAGGATAGTGCTTCGAACCACGGCAGTTCCCGGCATACGTCGATAGTCGCTGTTTCAAGTGCCTCGCGACGAGGCACCGGGTCGCCACCTGCAACCTCCTTTGGTGGTGCCTCTGTTGCCATGTCCTTGGCCATGTCGCTCGGGATTGCAAGAGGCCGAGGCGCGCCGAGCTGTGGGCGGCGGCTGTGTACCCGCGGCGGGCGGGGACGCGACCACTCCCACCAGCATGGCGAGGGCCATCGCTCGTGCCAGCACAGGTGTCGCAGACGGAAGAGGAAGCAGGAGGTCGGCAGCGCCACCCAGGCTTCCAAGGTTTGGCGGCCTCGGTTTGCTCGCCTCATGGCTGGAGCATCGACCGAGCCTCCAATCGACGACTCGAGCGATGGATCATACTCTGCAGATCCGATGGCCACTTGGAAGGACGTCACTTGGGCCGTCATCCTCGAAGGCCCGCTGCCTCAGTTCGGCAACACGCCCCTGCCCACATCCGAAAGGCTGGCCCCGGAGCCGGTAGCCACCCCTCCGGTCGAGGAGTGCACCGCCCTGGACACGTCATCAACTGATACGGAGGCCAACCAACCTACCAGAGAGGAGTATGCCACGGAGGATATCTTGGTCGTTGCCGAGGGCACGCCTGTCGTGGAGGCCGCCGACAACCTCCAGGTCATGCCGACCGCAATGGAGGTTGGCCCGCCGGCAGAGTAGGGCACGCCACCGCCCCATCAAAGTGGCAGTTGGCTGAGTAATGGATCGCCGCCGCCACCATCGAAAAACACCGCATCTATCGAGCGGCGTTTCCGAGTGTTGCCGGCAAGGTCAAGAAGTCAAGGCCATTCTCCGGCGGCCTTCGCCCATCAAGGCCATTACGCCCTGGCAGAGGCCGCTACGGAGCTGACGGATCGCTGCCCAAAGCTATTCCCGGCTACCGGTGTTCAGGCGTGGAGAGTACCTGATCCTCAAGCGCCTCGGCCAGATCTCACCAATGGTTGAATACACGGCGGCAAACAAGTTCAACGTCTTATTCGGGGACAATCCGAAGGATGACGAGACTCTCAGGGAACTCTTCCCTGACGGATGCAACGTCAGTGCACGTAAGGGATGTCGTTATGCGCCACGCGCGCGGGTGTGAGCTAGCCATGGATATAGCCATGTGCCTCGCTTATTTAGTTTAGCGAGCAGTAGGATAAGCTAGAGATTTTTGTGGGACGTGTTCTTATTGTAAAATTAATCTTGTAAATCGTTATGGTTGTACTAAATTTCTCGTCTTAATAAAAAAAGCGTAAATTTTTTGCATGATTGAGAAAAAGTTCTCCGTGGCGGCGTCCTGATGAATCGAGCTCGGAGGCGCTCCCTCCCCGCCTACTCACACGTCCGCCCCAACCCCTACGAACTCGACGACACCGAAGCACGGGCAGGCCGCGGCCGGCACTCGTGGCCTCGTGGCCAGCCGCGCCCTACCCTTTCCCTTCCGGTGGTGTCGGCGGCAGCGGCTTGCCCGTGGATTGACAGCGTCTCTCCATCCCCTTGTTGCCTCTGATGGCGGCGGTGGCAGCAAGGACCCCCCTATGCATCCCGCGATGGCAGCATGGCCCCTCGCTGTATCTGTTGGTGCGCAGTGGCAGCATGGCCCCTCCCGTCCCATGCGTTCAGGGGTGAGCCCAGTCCAGAGGAGGCGGCCCTCATTTGTTCGCTTGGCAGATGGTACTGAATACTGATGATACTGAATGGATTCAGTATGTGTCAGGCCATGCGCATACTTAATTCAGACTTGAATGTGTTAATGGATTTTGCGTAGTACGTCTAGCAGCTTGCCGCCAGCCACCTCACATGATCACAATTCACACACGAAGTCTAATTTGGGGATTTGCCACTAGCACGTGTAGCAGCTGGGACTAGAGAAGAAACCGATTCAGACCTGCTAAAATTAGTTTAGTATATTTAAGTATCATCGTACATGTCAAGCACTTCTTGTTCTGATGGTTTCTGTCTTCATGTGTTCTGGTAGCACTAACCTTAGTTCAGTATTGATTGATCCAATCCATCACATTACAACTGCATCTTTCTTTGCAGTGCTTAGCTAGGCATCTCTTGTAAAATACTGAATGTACTGTGTTGTCGCCGAGAAGAGGTGTGCTACCTGCTACCCGTTCCCGCCACCATGATGCAGAGATGGAGCTCATCAGAAACACCAGCTGCGGAGCCACCGCATTGTTGGGACCAAGCTCGTGCTCACAGGAATTGCCAGTGTTCAGTTCAGATTCTCATCAATGGCCGTGCTAACGTATATTGGAGATACTGAATACTATTAGATGTTGAATAATGTTAGTTGTTACTGAGGAATACTGAACATTCAAATATTGAGATGGTGCTCTTCGCTAACTATCTGACATTGTGTTTCTCTGAATGTTGTCAAGTGTTATGAAAGATATTGAACGATGCTTTTTTTGCTAATTGACCATGGTATTGACTACCGAGAGTTACTTAATGTTCATGCACAACACTAAATGTTGTTTTGATAGTGAGAGATACAGAGTGCTCTAGCACACGACTGAATATTGTTTGAATAGATACTAACAAGTACAGTACTAAACAATACATTTGTGTCGTTTCACTAGGAGGATTTTATTTGTAATAGTTACCAGTTCTGATTGTTTCATTATACCATTCTTAGATGTACCGGTGATAAAACCATGCTTTTTCACTAAGAGAAATTTAGTTGTAACATTTGCCAGCCCTTGCTGTTTCATTATACCATTCTCAAACGTAACATTGATAAAGTCATGTTGTTTTATTATACCATTCCTATATGTAACAATGATAAAACTATGCTCTTTCATCGTATCATTACCAGATGTAATAGTGATAAAACCATACTATTTCACTAAGGTGAATTCAGTTGTAACTGCTACCGGCCCTCGTTGTTTCATTAAATCAAAATGATTTTAATAAATTAAATTATATTGAAACTGTTTTCGCAGTTATCTTTGTGTGTTTTTTTGATTTTTCACGTTGTCCACCACAAGCAGCTGTTCTTTTTGCTACATAGCACCAACCAATTGTATTGTAGCTATAAATTACATTAAAAATGAACAAGAACTTTCACTACAATAGAGTTTCAACTGAGTGTGCTTCAATTCTTTCATTATTTCTTCTTCCCTTTTCATGTATTTGGAGTTCTAGACGCCACGGTCTTCTTGTTAGTAATATGAGCATGCTAGCCACCTGTGTATTTGTGTCTGTTTTCCAGGTTTGCCTAAGTTTTTAGGGTTGTTTGAACATATATTTCTAGGTTGTTGCTTACATATTTTTTGGTTTTGTTTCAACAAATATTTTCTCGGTGTTTTCAACATAATGATTTTTTTTGGGTCTTTTCAATAAGTATTTTTATGTTGTTTTAATAAAAGTTCCTGGGTTGCTTTAACATATACTTCTGAGGTTGTTGCAAGAGGTATTTTTATGGGGTGTTTCAACAGAAGTTTCTGGGTTGTTTGAATAGGCATGTTTGGGTTGTTTTTAACATATATTCCTGTGGTGTTTCAACATATAATTTTGGGTTGTTGTAATAGATATTACTGCGTTGGTTCAACTTATGTTTCTGGATTATTTTAACATATATTTTTGGATTATTTCAAAACTAGATCGGTTGTACATCCGAATAAGATAAATATTTTTTAAAAAAGTTATCAAAATATATCCATGTGGGGTCTTATTTTGAAGAGCTTATCACGAGAAACATGATGGTGCAATCAGATTTTAGTTATGATATTTGGTTTATGAGATATGACTTTTTTATAGCGAGATCAAATATGGAACCTTTTTTGTGCGGGGTGGGGGGTGTTTCTGTCCACTGTCCTAGCATTGGGGAGCAGAGGCACGGGTCCAAGGGGGTAGGAGGACAGGTTGCCTATAGGATTCAGGCGTGGGGTGGTTGCCTCACTCCCTCCTCTTTTTCCTCTCGGTCGGGTGCTGGTGTGCAGGTGGGCCGGGCCGCCGAGCGTCCTATGCATAGGACGTCCGAGCGCCAGCTACACCCAAAAGGGAATCTCTTGCAATACCCATCCTAACTAAATCCAAAATTTGACTGCCTTGCTCACTTGCGGGTATTACTCCGGTTCAAACCTAACTGCACCACATTGAGCTAGAATGTGCTCATGTGGATAAAGTAGGGCTGGCAAGTGCAAGTCTCATTGTGTTGAGCCGGACCCATTGTCAACATAAATAGTGGAACCGGTGATTGCTGATGCCAAAGGAGACACGAGGAAGAATGTTGCCATGTTCCCCACTTCATTTGTTGAATGTAATGCAAGCGTGACAACCCCTAGGCATGTCAAAAAACTTCTATGACAGCCAGCTTTTAGTCAGAAATGATCACTTTTATGATGAATTTTAAAATTCATCATAAAGTTTCATATATGATGTGACTTCCACAGCAGTGGCTTTTTGTTATAGATTCGTCATAAAAGTGAAATAGTGACGAATTTGATATTTTTAAGATGAAAACAGTTCAAACAAAAAATTCAAACAATTCTTCCTTCTATGTCGGATTCTCTGTGCCTCCGATAATGGGGGTAGGGTGCCTCCCATGAGTAGGGAGGGAGAGATGGAGAACCTACGCACGCAAAGGAGACGCGGACGAAGATAAGGTGGGCAAACTCCGTCCGCATGAGACGACATCTGCATGGGTACAACCATGCGAGTCAGGCGACCTCTCCGTAGCGGTGCCCAAACTTCGGCTTGTGTCTGCGCGAGTTTTGGGAGTTTTGGTAAAATTTTATGTTCTGAAAGTGACTTTTCAAATCTAGAATCTAGCTCTCAATAGGGCCCACGTTTATATCTAGTCACACCGGTTTGCACAAAATAGGGCAGTCATATTGACTCATTTTTAACAAATCTTAATCAATTTCACTAAAATTTTAATTATGAAAATGAGAGGTTTTCATTCATATATATCAAGCTCACACCGGCTTATGATGCTATTCCATTGCCACCTGTAAACATGCCTTTTTTTAACCAAATGGATATGTACATTTACAATCGACCAAAAAATTTATTTCCAAATTAGATAAAAGTAGTACTACCAAATGGACGACACACACATACATACATACATACATTTATGACCGCATAATACATATTATATTAATGCACACACTGAACTCCCGGCCCAGACGAAACAAAATTAAAAGCATGCAAATAACTACTTGAATTCATAGGTTTGAAAGAAAAAAGAAAAAAACATCATAGCATGAGTTGGTTGTTGCCAGCAAGCTCAAGGTTCCCATGTTGTAGTCCCATGTTCCGGAAGATGGATAAGGCTGGCATTCTTGTTGCGCCTCTTGTTGCGCTTGCGAACGACGAACGAATACACTGGGTAGGCTGCAATATAGGCAAGAACAGGGATGACCAGGCCGATGACGTTCTTGGTCGTCTGGATGTCCCTGTTGCTACCTGCTGCGTAGGCAGCTAGGAGGCCGAGCATGTCCAGCAAAATGACCGTATGCATCGGCCACAACGGCAGGGGCTTGCTACGCCGTTTCAGTGTCGACCGAAGTAGCATGACGATGACCACAATGGACGCCACAAAGGAAGTGGAGTTGCTGTAGAAGAAAGCGAGGTACCGGCGCTTGTTGATGTCATGGAGAACCGGGTTGCCGGCGACATGTCCACTGCTGTCGTCATCCGGCCACAGTCCACCCGGCGGTTTCAGGCCAGTCTGGTATGTTACGCTAGCAGCGAGGATTCCCAGCAGCATCAAGTACTCACGCAGGCTCTTTTGCTTGTCGTTGCTGCTGCCTCCTTGTCCTTGTTGTTGTTGGCCATTGTTATCTGCATCCGCTTCACTACAGAGTTTTACATCTACTTCACGGCCCCTGCGCTTCCATTTCCTCCAGTAGATGAATACCTGCACGGTCACAAACACGAAAAGCCCAATGGCCAGCACCAGGACGTAGATGGAGGTGCGCAGACGCCGGGAGCTCCCTGCGGTGTAGGCACCCACTACACCAAACATGCTGGCCACCATGCACACATAGAGCGCATAGCATCGTATGCCAATCTTGTACAGGGTCGGGTTCACCAGCAGAAGGATCAGGGCTACAGATGTCATGAAGCTCGCCGCGTTGCAGTAGAAGAAGGCCTTGTATCGCTTAGGGTAGTTGTCAGGGAAGACCGGGTGGCCCGCGTAGTGGTGCTGGGTCTCGTCGGTTGCTGACCAGAAGCCTCCTGGTGGCGTCAGCCCAGCCTGGTAGGTCAGCGTTGCAACTAGGATTGCAAGCAGCAGCAGGACTTCACGCTTGCTATCCATTTCTTTAGCATCGTCTTCATCAGGCTGCTGCTGCTGCTGCTTCTTATTGTCGTCCAGTGTGAAGAAGATTATGTGGATCACCACATAGACGAGGACAACACCTGCCAAGGCGACAACATAGACGGAGGTGCTTGCGTCCCTGCAGCTCCCTGCAGCATATGCACAGATGAGGCCGAACAGGTCCAGTATCATCGCTGCCTCCAGCATGTGGCGCTGGAGCAGGAATGTACTTTGGACCATCATGATGACGACCAAGGACACCACAAAAGCTGCCGAGTTGCTATAGAAGAACACCATGTAGCGGACAGGGTCCGTTGTGAGAAGCACAGATTCACCGATCGGTCCATGTTGTTTGTCGTCTTGCCAGAGCCCACCTGGTGGATCTAATCCAGCCTGGTAAGTGATGCTTGCGGCAAGAGTTGCCAACAGCATTACAAGCTCACGGGACTTGGCCGTCACTAATGATGTTGCTTCACCGCCATCTCCTCCTGTGCTACTCCTGCTAGTAGGTAGGAATTTCACAAATAATTAACATATATATAGTATGTAGTTAATTGACATAAAAATACCAAAGATGATAAGTATAAATACACATACACATGTATATAAATTAGTAAACATGCCCGTATATTGCAATTAATAGGGAAACAAAAAGAGAACATGAATGATACTTTCATCTATAGTATAAGTTAATGTTGGTAATAGTATGAAAATCTTCTTTTAAAGTAGTATCAAACTAAAATTTAACAATGGTATAATTAAATATCAAAATATGATATACCTGCCGTCGTCGACGAATAGCCGTCGTATGCGTTCTTTCGCAGCATCAAATAGTGTTTGGATCGCTTTTCCTTGCCTCATTTCAATCTTTAAGGACAACTGCAGGAGGATACATGCAAGAACCGCGATGCCCAGGCCAATGACGTAGGCGGTATTGTCAGGCTCCCTGGAGCTGCCAGCAACGTAGGCCCCCACAAGGCCCAGGAGCGCCACGACGACGAGCACGTGGAGCGTGACGAAGCGCGTGGATACTTTCTTGATGAGCTGCTTGTCCAGGAGCAGCATGATGATGATGAGGGACACGACGAAGGCCGTGGTGTTGCAGACGAAGAAGGCCTGGTACCGCCTGGGGTGGTGGTACTTGAGAACCGGGTGGCTCACGCGCTTGTCTTGAGGCAGAGGCCCCTGGCTGTTGCCCCAGAAGCCACCTGGCGGGTTCAGCCCGGCCACGTACGTCAATGCCACCGCGAAGGTGGTGAGGAGCATCAGGGTCTCGTGCATTTCTTCCAGGCGCCGGTCGTCGTCGTCGCCATCGGTGCCGGCGGTGCCTGCTGCTTGTTGGTCTGCTTGCTGCGGCCGCCGCCGTCGCAGCTTGGAGACCGCAAAGGCAACCAGGGCAGGCATGATGTAGGCGAAGACGGTGGACATGAGCAGCAGGGAGTAGATGGTGGTGAACCTGTCCCTGCAGCTCCCTGCGGCGTAGGCTCCCATGAGGGCGAGCAGGTCGAGCACCATGACCAGACGCAGCAACACGGCCGCGGGGCCCTGCTGGGTCCTGTCGTCCATGGCCAGGAGCAGGAGGCACACCACCAGCGACGCCGCGAACGCCGTGGCGTTGCAGTAGTAGAACACCAGGTAGCGCCGGTGCTGGGTGTCCGGGAGGATGGGGTCGCCCACGGGGTGGGCCTTCTGCGTGTCCTGCCACACGCCCCCCGGCAGGTTCAGCCCGGCGGCGTACGTCACCGTCGCCACCAGCGTCGCCAGCAGGAGGAGGTACGCCTTCAGCTGGTACTCCGTTGATTGCGGCCGATCGTTTTTCTTTTTCTCTTTTGGCATTGGCGTTGGCGTTGGCGTTGGCGGCCCATTCTTGCTCTGGGACGACGACGATGCTGCTGCTGCCTTGTTTTTGGTCGCCATTTCGATCTGTATTTATTTGGTGTCTAGGTGATGACAAGCAAATTAAGCAAGGGACGCGATCGATGCTGTGCTCGATCGGCTGACTGCGCTCTATTTATAGATAGATCGACAGCTAGCAGCGGACGGAGGTCGCACGCCCGCAGCATCCTCGTTCGTGTTGCGTTTATTTTGGCATGCCTTGATGCGATCGGATGCAGCCTTAGTAGATGCATGGCATTGCTTCCTCAGGTCATCCTATTTTGTTCTTGGAGGACTTTATTCCCGTCGTCTTTCCTCTCACTCTCACTGCTTTCATCATATCTTTTTCTCTATCTACTCGGAGCATCACATTCATTCGACAGTCTTATTCAAGTAAACAATGTTCTCACGCAAGGGTTTAGATTCTTCGTGTCTCTGCATGACTGTACTCTATTAAACAACTCATGCGACTCGATCACATGAAACATGGGGCTGTATGCTTCGTGTCCTGGGAGCACTACCGATCAGGCAGAGCGAGCTCAATCTAGACCCACATATAAGAAATTTAATGCCTAGCTAGGATCCCTGCCTGGGCCCTGGGCTAGGGAAGCTTCCCGGTTCATGAAGCAAACAAGTCTTATCATGAATATACATCCATAATGTTGCAAGAAAAAAACGCATTCATAAGGGGATGCAAGGGCCTAGTTCTGTTCATCACATGATCTAGCTTATTTTTTTAGAAAATTAAAGTCCTCCAGCCTCCTTCAATTATTGTTGTAGTATGATTTATTTACCCCTTTGAAGTAGAAAACCAGATGTTCTGGCCTTGACATCCTTTAACTATTGTTGCAGTTCAATTTTTTCATAACCCCTCGAACTAAGAAGAACTGATTTTTTGGCTCCTCCAACTATTGATGTCAGTTGCTTTTGCTCCTAGGACATTTTGAGGTTGTTTAATTAATTCCTACTACAATTTATATTGACCTGCACAAAAAACATGGCATGTGAGCATCCAAAGAAAGATGTTGAATGGGTTCGTTTGTTGGAAAGCAACAAGATCCATCTCTATTCCAGTTTCTCTTTACTAAATTATCCATGAACCCCTCTTTTAAAACAACAGAACAAAGATTTTAATTATCAAAGGTACCTTAAGCCACCAAACTATTTGTGAAACTTTTAACCCATTACGAACAAGGTATGTGTATATTGAGTTTCTTATGAGCAAACCTGTTTTTTGTAAACTCAACACAAAAATATTGTTACCCTATTCCATTCTGCTAGCAGCTTGTTTTTCACTAATGCCTTCTTATATGAAAAAGAAGCATCAGTCCAACCTTATTCCAGTAGCACACCCAAACTTAAAACTTATTATAGGTTCAGAACTAAATCCCACGACGGTAAATGAAAGACCATCCATGCGATGCGAAGAACTCAAGCGTCAAGAATCCATTCCTTGGCGTCATTCGAGCGCTGCAACATAACCCAAAACCGTAACCAGTGAAAAGAACCTACAAAAAAGTTTTAGGGTGACCATTATCAAAAACCACATCGTCTCTTGTGGTCCATATTGCCCAACAAAATGCTGCAGCCAATTCAATAAAATATAGTTATGTTTGGAACCTCCTAGCTTGGACCAACTATTGAAAAGATGGTTCGTGTTCCTTGGTGGATTAATGCTAAACAAAACAAACAGTACACGCGAAAGAAATCTGGCATAATGGCAATCAAGAAACAAGTTTTTAATGGTTTCAAGTTTGCTAAAAAACAACAAGACTTATTGCCATTCCAATTCCTTTTAGCAAGATTGAGTATCACCTCTTTCTTTAAGAACCAAAGAAAAATCTTAATCTTTAGGGTTACTTTCATATGCCAAATTTCTTGTGTAACTTTAATATCATTATTGACTAGGTATTTATACATGGATTTAACACAAAACAAGCCACTGTGATTTAAGTTCTAGGTGAAAGTATACCGACCCTCATTTAAGTTAATAAGAGCAACTCTCGCAACTAGGCTTTGCCATTCCAACAACTTGTTCCCAACTAGTGCCCTTCTAAAAGACTTTGACACATTGAGAAGTGTGGAATTAATTAAGTACATCCACCACTGTTGCTTGTTTCTTGCACACTATATTAAATAAATTCAGGTATTGAATTTTTAAGGCTTGGGATCCTAACCAATTATCTTCCCAAAATCCAATTTAAGTTCCATTTTCTAGCTTAAACTTCCCAAGACTTAAGAAAATGTCTTTGACTCCCATCAAACCATTCCAAAAATGCGAGTATCTGTTTTTCTTTTCAATTTGACTCAGAGTCTTGTTCTTTAAGTACTTGTTTCTTAATAAATCCTGCCAAGTGCCTTCCTCATTGCAAAGTTTGAAAAGCAATTTTTTAAAAGACATTTATTTTGTAAATCTAGATTTTAAATCCCTAAACCCCCTTGCTCTTTTGGTTGGCACAAAATATTTCACTTTGCGAGTCTATATTTCTTTTTGTGTTCATCAATTTGCCAGAAAAAACTTAATCTAAAATATTCAATCTTTTTTAGAACATCTCTCGGGACTTCAAAGACATCATGACAAGGATGCCTAGCTTCTTGGATTTTATTCTGCACGGCCTACAGCAGACGCATTGCATGCACGGTCAATGACAAATAGTTTGTTTTCTAACAATTGTTGACAATTTTTTTTCTGAACACACGATCGAAGACACTCAGCATATAGACTTGCATCGGAGCCACAACAGGTTTTGCCACACTGGATCCAGAAGCCGTTCCTCGTGAAATAGCAACACCGACACCCTGTCATGCATAGATATATACTTCACATTAGCAGTATATAGACTTGTCATCCGAGATCAGTTGATGAGAGACGTGGCTGTAATAACCTCAGCCGCACGTCGCTAACTATCTAGATCATTATTATATAGTTATTACTTCCTAAGTACACCAGCAGAAAAAAAAAATTCTGGTTATTTATGGATCACATATTAGACAATCAATCTTGGTAACTAATCTCAGTGTATTTCGTCAAAAAAAAGCTAATCTCAGTGTACTTTTTGTTGAACACAGAAAAGAACAAAAAAAAACTCTTACAAAACACCACATACACCTAGGGGCGGATACACGCCTAGGGTGGCTCAAAAAATCCTTTTATTCCTCATTAATTCTCTATGTTTCATATAAAGTAGTCTAAAAATCATTATACCCCCATCTATGTTTTCCTATAAATTATACAAGGTGGGACCATATTATTTAAAAACAAAATATTGCTTTGGTGTTGATTATACATACCTTCCCTTTGATGACAATGGTCGAATTTAGTATTTAGTGACCATCAACAAACACCTCCCACTCATCTCTTTAATAGTGATTGATATAAAGTGACATTGGAAAGAGATCTAGTCCATTTGCTTTGTTGATTTGCATCTAGTGGCACTACTTCATAAATTTAGCTTTCATTTTCTGGTTACTCTTGGTGGATAAGGGGCTTTGTGGTGATTTTACCACCTCTGGTAAGTTGATTGTAAGGGCTCATGTGCTCCCTATTAATTGACTCTTCCCAACCGTGAAGAGCAACTCTAGTGGAATGACCATGACTAATTGAAGTGATCCCTAGCTATTGATTGATTCTTGCAGCATCCAAGTTGTGGGTGTAGTTTAAAACATCTAGTTAGGCATGAATCATCACAATAAAAATTGCTACAGTGAGGATAACTCTGTTCATTTTAGAGAATCGCTTCTCAGAATAAGCATATAATGACTTTTTAGTAAAAAAAATTGTTTGGCAGAGCTCTTCCTAGAATTTTGGTAGGGATCTAGATTCTCCTAAAATTGTGGTAGATTTGGATTGTCTCTAGAAACATTTGTCTATTGAATCAGAAATACTTGGCGAAACTAGAACTAGAATTAGGAAAACCCAAACTTTGGGTGTTTCTCTAAACAAGTTAAAAAGTTCTATGTGATTCTATTCAGAATAGTAAACGTTTCTTGCCAACCCACCTCGAGGTTTCTCTTTTTTTGGCACGCCGTACGCCAGCCAGGTGCCCAGGTCTTTTCCCGGCCGTTTGTCTGCCACGAGCACTCATCAGGTACGCCTACCCCTTCTGTTCCTCCAACTTTAGCTATTTGTATTCGGGTCTGATCTAAACCCTATCCTATTAACTTCATTTTTTTTTGGAAAAAATTATATGGAGCCCTATACTGGTCCGTCCCTGTTCTCTTATCAGGAAAATCGCAAAAAGGGTTTGGTTTACTAGTACTAGTACACTGCTCTTTCCCGGCGAGGCTAAGGCTGCTATCTTAAATTGTGGTTTCTTGTAGCTAATGTTGTTATGCAACCCAAGTAGTATTTTTTTTTTGACCGAAACCAAGTAGTATATATGATTAGTAGTTAACCGTTGACTACGTTTTTCAGTTGTTCTGCGACGGGGATCAGCAGGGCTGGTTTATCTGCTAAGGTTGCTTGATTCGGCTCCGCGGCAGCAGAACAAGGCTCTCATCCATGTAAGCACAGGTGTTCCCTAGATTAGTAACAAGCTTATGTCAGATGACCTGATCCTTTTGTCTTTTACATACAAGTAATTTGGAAATGCATGGCCAATTTGAACTAGGTGACACCATGATTTATACAAATATTTAAGGAAATGTGGGGCCATTTTCCAGTAAAAACTACTTTTCGAAACCGTGCTTCGCACATTTTTCATTAAGAGAAGTAGAAATGGTCAATAGACCTACACATAAATAAAACAAAAGGATTCGCAAGTAATCTCAGGATTACCAACGAAGTCCTTAACACAAACAAAAGCAAGAACATGAGGGGTGGGAAACCCTCCACCTAACAACCCTAGTGACTGAGCCTAATACAAACTATCTCAACACATTGGTAGCCAGTAGTGAAAGGAACCATAGACGATAACAGCGGCAAAGTTTCCGTTAAAACTCTGCAACCTCGCAGCAAAGCATCTGCCGAAAACGACAAGTATCATCAACGCGGCAAAGCATCCGCGGATGGGGCCACCGCGCTCTCGGCAGCCAAGCATCTATCAGAGAGGGGGCCTAAGCAATATATAAATACCATCAATGCGGCAAAACATCCACGGATGGGGCCATCACGCTCTCAGCAACCAAATCTACCAAAGAGGGGGCCTAAGCAACATACAAGCACCATCAACGCGTCAAAGCATCCGCAGATGGGGCCACCGCGCTCTCGGCAGCAAAGCATCACCAGAGAGGGGGCCTAAACGATAGACTTACCTGAAGAAACACTGGCGGCAAAGCATCCGCCCAAGAGCCCTTGGCGGCAAAGCATCCGCCGAAGATAACAACAGCTACGGCTACAACCCACACTAACTAGGCAAACCAAGGTGAAGAGAACCATGAAACTCGAGAAGGCACAACTAAGATAACGACGACGACCATGCGCAAGACGAGGAGGCAACCCCACACGCGCCAAGGCATGGACTTCAAAGACAGCGCCTTCAAGAAGGGCTGCGACGCAGAGCGCCGCCACTGCCTGCCCAATGGGCTAGGTTTTCACCTCGAAGTTCCATGCCGGCAGCCATCACTGCTGCAACCCAAGCGCCCACCCGATCAGCCTCGCCACCATGGCACTGCGGCCCGGGACAGGCGAGGCTACGCCACCCACGCCACCATGACGTCGATGACGCACCACCAGGGCCGCTGCCCACATCACCATGATGCGAGCCTCGACACCAGGGGAAGCGGTCCATAGGCCCCATGGCCGACGGCACCGCCGCGAAGTAGAGCAACAACAATGAAGAGGCCGCCAGGGCAGGCCACCCCAGCCCGGCAGCGGGCACAGCAGGAGGCTGCCGCGGCGGCTCTGACGGTCGGCGACAAGCGTCTCGCGCATCCTCACCGGAGCACTTGGAGTAGGGGGAGGGGGTGGCCGGTCGCCAGATCAAGGGCCCAAGGGCCCAAATCCGGGCAGCCAGTGCCCCAATCGGCCAACCCTGACCGTCGGCGGCAGGCCTCCCGCGCGTCCCCGCGGAGCAGTTGGGGTAGGGGGGAGGGGGCTGCCGACTGCCAGATCAGGGGCCCAAGGGCCCAGATCTAGGCAGCCAGCGCCCAAATCGGCCGCCGGAGGCCCTCACTGGCGCCTCACCGCCATGGCCGCCGGCCGGCCTCCGCCAATCGGAGAGAAGGTGGGGAAGGGGTGTGGACGGTAGATCTGACCCGTAGGGGTCCTGATCCGGCCATCCGTCGCCGCCAGCCGCCATGGGCGCCGCCGCCCGAGGTTGAGGTGGAGAGGGGACGCCTGAAAAAAAAGGGGGTGGAGGGAGGAGTGGAGAGCGGATGGAGCCCCTTTTTGAGAGCGTCGCCGCTGCCACCACCGCCGCGGGAAGGGCAGCGACAGCAGCCGGAGGGTCACCCGGTGTCGTTACCGAGGAAATGGGTACCCCAAAGCCTCGGGTTTATCGAATTAAACCCCGCAAAAACGGCACTCGACCCCTCCCGTAGCCTCTCGCGTGGACGTACAAAGTCCCGCAGGCTGAAACACTTCGGGCCGACCCACGGCCGACGACGGCCCAAAGCCGAAGCCCGCTCGAAAAACTACCGAACGGACTAGTACTGTGCACTCGAGGTTACAATTCGGGCCATTCCTCGAGGACGGACTTCGCCCGCCGAACGAGCCTACCCTCGAGGACGGAACTTCGTTCGTGCGAATGGGCAACCCTCGACAGAACCACTGGCGTCACCATCTGACCCTCGACAAGACGCTGACGTCACCGGCTAATGATCGCTCGAGATGGGAGGATCCCGCGTCAAGTGTTGAGGCCCCCGACGGGACGGGCGTCTCGATACCTCGAGGGTCGAGCCCTCCCTCGATCGACAACGCCCTTTGCGTCCGATAGCGCATTTAATACAAAACTACCTAACCTCGTCAAATCGTATGGCTATAGTGTCTGCACAGTGGTCCATACAGCGGTCGAATCCCGCTTTACTGCCCATACTGAGGACGTGCATCGGTCTGCACGGCACTGCTACGCCATGCCCAGCGCTGTTAGACAGCTCGAGGCCCCCTTCGACACGCTACACGACAAACGACCGACGTCGGATTCCCTCGATTCGATCTTATCCGCTCAACCACTACACTCGAGGCTACCCCCTCGATCGGGCCTCGAGTACGCATCGACGCCCTCCGGTCAACCTTCATCGACTTCGAAAGCTGCGCCAACAACTCCCGATACGACCCCGACAGGAACTCGCACGTCCTCTACAGGGGATCACGTCTTTCGCCGGTCAGCAACCATGACTCCGAAGGACGGCTGTCAACTCCGAGCCATGCCGCTACAGAACGAGCCATGCTCAGTGCACGTCTCTACAGAAGCCTCGAGTTGACCACCACGACCCGCGACGTCACCATCGCGTCATCGAGCCAGAACATTTGTACCCCTGTGCCTCCCCTTGGCCTATAAAAGGGGACGCCAGGAGACCCAGTAGGGGAGAACGGACAAGAGACAACGAACTCAGACGAGACAACGATCCCACGACAACCAAACATACGCCTAGGCAGACTCCTAGACTCCGAATAACTCCTTCGCTCTGTATTCGACCCCCCTCGAATTCTCTCTTTCGCTTGTATTTGCCCCTGTACAAGCACGTAGGTGCAAGATAATACAAATCTTCTCCCCCCCGCTGGACGTAGGGCCCTTCTTTGCCCGAACCAGGATAAATCGCTGTGTTCTTCTTGCATCACCCATCCAGACGGGTTACACACACATACGATTACTCGTTGGCTTAGGACGCCCCCGGGTCCCGAACGCCGACACCCGGGAGAGGAGGGAGTTTGGTGGACGGGGGGGCGGCGCCGCCCGAGCCGTTCTCTGTGAGAGCGACGCGAGGGCCAGGGGGTCTTCACCTACGTTTCTCGCAGTAAAAACTACTATCACATCTTGAATTGTTTGCTGATTTATTGGATGAGATACCAACCCTTTCAATGGCTTGTTAACTTGTAACTTATGATTCTGAAAGGGTGTCCTTTTTACCACATTCTGTTTTGTTACTGTCTTAGCATCTGCAACCTTTATTTGCAGTATATCACCACATCCCAAGAGCAGAAGCTACATAAGGGGCATAAAGGTGTTAGATGTTTATGGTGTATACTATATTTTCCTCTTTATATAAGGGCCTCAATGCTTATATGCCCAACTGATGTACATGTTTGGGCTGTTGTCCCATGGAATGGATGAGCTTCATCTCACTCTAACATGGTACCACCTCCTATGTTCTAGGGTTAGGGTTAGGTTTACCTTGCTCCACTGCTCCGCCGTTGCCGTGCTCATCCATCATGGCCGGCGTCGAGCTTCCTCCATCGCTTGCTCGCTCACGGCTCCTCTGCATCGCGTGCCTGCCCATGACTCCAATTCGAGCGCCCGCCTACGCCTGGCCGCATTGGGCGTCCGCCTCGTGCGTGGGCCCGCGGCCCCGGTGCGCCCACCTGTGCCCGACCGCATTGGGCGTCCGCCTCGCGCACGGGCCCGTGGCCTCGCCTCGTCGTGCCCGGTCGTGTGCTTCTCAGCTTCTCGCGCCCGACGCGCATCCGCTCACCACTCGCCCCTCGCGCCCGCTACTGTGCATGGTTGGCTCTGCTTCGGTGCAAAGCCGTCCGCATCTTCCTCCTGTCCGTGAGTGGCAGAGTGCTCTACTTTCTCAATTAGGTAAAAAGAAGAAGAAGGAGAAGGAGGAGGAGAAGAAGAAGAAGAAGAAAGGAAAGATGGCATCTCCTACTGCTCTTTCTACCGGTGGCGCTCAAATTCAGCGCTGTCCAGTAACATTTGATGGTAGCAATTATCATGATTGGGTTCCACATATGAAGTGGCATTTGCGTGGTCTTCGGCTTTGGGAGTTCATCAGTGGTGAGCTACCCTGTCCAGTCTTACCTGATCGTCTAGTGCAGCCTGCGATTCCTCCACAAGCATCCGAAGATGAACAAAAGAAACTACTTGAAGCTTATGATGATGATATGGCCTCTTATATGTCTCACTTTCGGGCTTATCGCACTTGGTTAGATGAAGATGCTCGTGCTGGGGCTATGATTGTTGCTAGTCTAGTAAAGCATCTAGCTGGAGAGGTTATTCGGCTTGAGCATGCTGCTCAGATGTGGGTTTTCTTGCGCCAGCACTATGAGCCCTCTGATCAGTCCACTTATATTGCTGCCTTACATCAAGAGCAACTGTTACAACACGGTGATGGTTCAGTTGAGGAGTTCTTTTGACAGCTATCTACAATACGGCGTGAGCTTGACACTCTTAGTCCTCAGTTGTCCCCTGACACCTGTGACTCTTGTAAGAAGCAATAGAGCCACCTCGAGCTTCGTCGCACCTATGACTTTCTGACTTGTCTGCGTGCTGAGTTTGAGCCTCTTCGTGCCTAGTTACTTGCTTGTGAGCCATGTGTGTCCTTGATGGAGGTTCTTGCTGCTGTTCGTAATGAAGAGACTCTTCTTCGTTCAACTGGTCTACTTTAGTCAACACCCTCCTCAATTCTAGCTGCTCGGTATGAATTCTTGGTACTCCTCCTAAAGTACCTACATCAGCAGCCTCTAGCAACTTGGGAACTCGCAGTTAAAGTGGCCTTCATTGTACTTACTATGGAAAGAATACACATGATGAAAATCATTGTATCGCCAAGGTGGGCACCCCCCATAGGCTCAGTCCTAGCAGCCTGATACACAGTAGGAGATGCTCATATTACTACGTCGTCTTATTGTCACTCCTGGAGCAGCTATTGGAGCTACTGGTTTGGCTACTACTAGAGTAGCCGGTTCTGTCACTTCTGCTACTACTTCTTAGTCTACCATTGAGAGACCACCATCCACTTCAGGTTTCTTGCCATGGATTCTTGACTTTGGTGCTTCTTTTCATATGACACCCGATAGCACTCGTCTTTCTTCTATTCATTCTTCTTCCATCCCTCTCACTGTTCAAACTGCTAATGGGTCATCTCTTTCTGTTGTTGGTCATGGCACTCTTTCATCCTCCTCTTTTCATGTTCCTGATGTTTCTTATGTTCCTGATTTGACCATGCAACTTATTTCTGCTGGCCAGCTTACTGATCATGGTTGTCATGTTATTCTTGATTCTGACTCTTGTCGTGTTCAGGATCTCAGCACGGGTCTCCTAGTTGGTACTGGCCCTCTTCATCATGATTCTCAGTGTCTTTGGGAGCTTGACTGACTTCGTCTTCCATCCGCTGCCTCTGCCGATCTTGTGGGCTCTGCTTTTCCTGCATCGGCTTCTTCCTCTTTTGCTCAGTGGCATCATCGCTTGGGACATCTGTGTGGCTCCCGGTTGTCTACCCTTGTTCGCTGTGGTGTTCTAGGCAATGTCTCCGGTGATGTCTATTTAGATCAGTGTCATGGTTGTAAGCTTGGCAAACAAATTCAGCTTCCATATCCCTCTAGTGCGTCTATGTCACAACGTCCTTTTGACCTTGTTCATTCTGATGTATGGGGTCCTGCACCTTTTGTTTCTAAAGGGGGTCATCAATATTAGGTCATATTTTATCAATGATTTCTCTCATTTCACATGGGTGTATTTCATGAAACATCATAATGAGGTGTTATCCATATATAAATCTTTTGATCGCATGATTCATACTCATTTTGATGTTTCTATTTGTGTTCTTCATGCTGACTCTGCTGGAGAGTACCTTTCGGGTGCCCTTCGCCAATTTCTTTCTGAGCAAGGAACACTTTCACAATTTTCTTGTCCTAGCGCACATAGTCAGAATGGTGTTGCTGAACGCAAGCATCGTCACCTCCTTGAAACTGCTCGTGCTCTTATGATTGCTTCCTCTGTCCAACCTCATTTCTGGGCTGAAGCAATCTCCACAGCCACCTACTTAACCAACATTCAACCCTCCTCCGCTCTTAAAGGAGGTATTCCATATAAGCGTCTTCTTGGAGATCCACCTGATTACTCCAGTCTTTTCCTTTTTGGATGTTTTTGCTATGTTCTTCTTGCTGCTCGTGAATGCACTAAATTGACTCCTCAATCCGTTGAATGTGTTTTCTTAGGCTACAGTGCTGAGCACAAGGGCTATCGTTGTTGGGATCCAGTTGCTCATCGTATGCAGATCTCTCAGGATGTTACTTTTGATGAGTCTTGTCCCTTCTACCCTCGGCCCTCCTCTGATGTTTCTCCTCAGGCTGTTGTTGAGCCTTTGTCCTTCTTGACTTTTCCTAACACACCTATCTCCATTGTGCTACTTCCGCCACCACCTTCACCATCTCCACCTCCACCCTCTTCTCTGCTACCCTCTGAGCCATCTAAACCAGCTCAGTCCATCTATGATTCTAAACCTCCTGTGATTCACACCTACAGCCGTCAGCTTCAGGATCCCTCACCTCTGGATCCCTCACCTCCTATTGAGTCACCCTCTGATGTCACATCTCCTGTTGAGATATCCTCTGATTCTTCCTCACAGATCTCTCATTGTAACCTTCATGATCGTGGATCCCTAATGCCTGTCAAACGTTATGGTTTTGCTCGCACTATCATTTCTGAGCCGGCCACATTTCATGATGCCATTTGCCGTCCTAAATGGCAGCTTGCCATGGCTGAGGAGATTGCGCTCTTGAGCGCACTGGTACTTGGGATCTTGTTCCCCTTCGTTCTCATGCTCATCACATCACGTGCAAGTGGGTTTATAAGATCAAAACTGGCTCTGATGGTTCTCTTGAGTGCTATAAGGCACATCTTTTTGCTCGTGGCTTTCAGCAAGAGTATGGTCATGACTATGATGAGACATTTGCTCCTGTGGCCCACATGACCACTGTTCCCACTCTTCTTGCTGTGGCTTCTGTTCATGCTTGGTCCATTTCTCAACTTGATGTCAAGAATGTCTTTCTTAATGGTGAGCTCCGTGAGGAGGTCTACATGCAACCACCTCCTTGGTATTTTGTTCTTGATGGCATGGTTTGTCATCTTCGTCGCTCTCTTTATGGTCTCAAACATGCTCCTTGTGCTTGGTTTCAGTGATTTGCCTCTGTGATCACTGCTGCTGGTTTTCTCTGAGCAACCATGATCCTGCCTTGTTTATTCACACATCACCTCATGGTCGCACTCTTCTTCTTCTTTATGTTGATGATATGATTATCATTGGTGATGATTCTGAGTATACTGCATTTGTCAATACACGTCTTAGTGAGCAGTTTCTTATGTCTGATCTTGGTCCTCTTTGCTATTTTCTTGGGATTGAGGTCTCTTCCACCTCTGATGGCATTTATTTATCTCAAGAAAAATACATCCAAGATCTTTTTGCTCACTCTTCTCTCACTGATCATTGCATTGTTGAGACTCCCATGGAGCTTAATCTTCAGCTCCATGCCACTGATGGTAAACCTCTCACTGATCCCATTCAACATCGTCATCTTGTTGGGAGTCTTGTCTATTTGGCTGTGACCCTTCCTAACATATCCCATCCTCTGCACATTCTCAGTCAGTTTGTTTCTGCTCCCATGACTATTCATTATAGCCATCATCTTCATGTCTTGTGTTATCTTCGTGGGACCATTACTCGTCACCTATTCTTTCCACATTCTAGATCTCTTCCACTCTAAGCTTATTCTGACGCTACCTGGGCTAGCGATTCTAAACATCGCTCCCTCTCTACCTATTGTATCTTTCTTGGTGGCTCTCTCATTGCTTGGAAGAAAAAGAAGCAGACTGCGGTATCTTGTTCCAATGCAGAGGCCGAGTTGCGAGCTATGGCTATTGCAACAGCTGAGATTACATGGCTTCGATGGTTACTTGAGGATTTTGGTGTTTCAGTTTCTACGCCCACTCCTCTTCTATCGGACAGCATCAGTGCTATCAACATCGCTCGTGATGGTGAAGCATGAGCTCACCAAGCATATTGGAGTTGATGCATATTACACTCAGGCTTAGGTAGAGGATGATGTCATTGCTCTTTAGTATGTTCCTTTCGAGCTTTAGGTGGCTGACTTCCTCACCAAGGCACAGACACGAGCTTAGCATCGGTTCTTTCTCTCCAAACTCAGTTTTTCAGATCCACCCTGAGTTTGTGGGGGGGTGTTGGATGTATATGGTGTATACTGTATATTTTCTCTTTGTATAAGGGCCTCAATGCTTATATGCCCAACTGATGTACATGTTTGGGCTGTTGCCCCATGGAATGGATGAGCTTCATCTCACTCTAACAAAAGGTATCTATGGATTTTGGATGGCCTATAATGTAGATGTTGACTGCTTACAATCTGTCACCAAGGTTGTATTAGTCAAGGATTAAGAATGTCAAGGATTAAGAATGCTAGCATCAGGATGATGCTATTCATTGGCCATTAGTCCAATTTAGAAATTGTTTGCTAGTTCTGATTAGTTATTACTTGATGTACACTAAGCATTCTCCTACACTGTAGTGCTTAAAGGCTCCGTGTAACTATTAAGTAAGTTGATAACCTGTCTGTTAATCCATTCCCATCTTGCACTGATTCATCTAATCAATGAATTAGGTGGCAACCTATATGTTCCAGGATCAATCAAAGTAGAATGAAAAATATTATATTCACTAATGGTGTATTACTGTATTCTAAAACAATTGAATTCGCCAACAAGGATACTTCATAATAATATTTCAAGCAAGGACTCAGTAAACAGTGATGAATGATGAATAAATTAATCAATATTTTTAAGGGCCTATTTATTCAATTTATTATTTTGGTACCTCACATTTTTTAAGTGTTGTCTTATGTTTGCTTTAATGCACCTGCTCACTTTACAAGCATAATAGGTTTTTGCAGACTCTAGAATTGTATCTTTTGTTTCATCTCCTTTAATAGATAGCATGCTTTGGATTCACCAAATTAAGTTTCTAGCATTTTCTTCACCTGTTTATTCAAAATAATTAAAATACTTTCTAGCATTTTCTTCACTAGAGTAGTACTTTTTACATCTGGTATTTTGGTCATCACTTGTGTTATTACTGCAACTCTGAACATTTGTTAATTCGTGAATTCCTGTTGATTCAGTGTTTCAGAAGCAAAACTGAATGAGTAGTTGGACAAGATTGAAGAACTTGCTGCAGTTCTTTCTCCTGAAGTGGTATGATTTTTCATTATCCTTTTGTCTGACTGCTGTATAAAGTAAGGCCCCACAAAAATGTGCACTGGTATTTTTCATTGGTTGGTTATCTGATGGACTACATCTTTATGGTGTTGTTCTTGCCTTCTTGTGATTTAGAATTTAGTATATTATGTTTGCGCAAATCAATCACGAGTCTTATACAGATTAATTCCTGCCATACCTTTTAAGTTTCATGTTTAAATTGTTATTAAAAATTTCTTAATACCATTTTTTAGGAAGTTATTGAAGGAAGTAATCAAATTCAAGGTCCCATTTAAGGCTGAGGTGTTACATCTTATTCAAAAATATATCCTTAGCTATAGCTATTGTACTGTCATAAAGATTATAAAGTTGATTACTGATCACATTCTTAATAATATTATACTTTCATGAAATGTTAGTATGTAATGAATACTTATTTAAGTTCTATTATCAATATTGTTCACTTCAATAGATATGTTTTCAATAATATCATAAGTCAGCTAGGCCTAATTGAGCTCCCCCTCAAGGGTAGAAGCAACACATGGACTAACATGCAAGAGGCTCCACTCATGGAGCAGATAGATTGTTTTTTCACCTCATTCTATTGTCCTGCCTTTGGCCAGAATCACTTCTGACGATCTCCCTTTTAAAGTTCAGATTGGCACCAAGATCCCAAAATCTAACCTCTTTAGATTTGAAAATTTTTGGTTCAACATCCTAGGTGTATGGAGCAGATCTCAAATGCATGGCAAACCCCTTCTAATGCTGGGAACTGTGCACACTTGATCAATGCCAAATTTAAGTTGCTCAGAAGAATTCTCAAACTATGGGCTAAGGGTTTCTTAAATCTCCTCAGACTGATCTCAAACTGCAACCACTATTGCTTTCTTTGACAAGCTAGAAGAGCTTAGGGACCTTTACCCTTAGGAATTTGTTTTTAGAAACATTATTAGGTCACACATCAGAAAGTTGCTGGCAATGTAAAATGCATACTGGAGGCAGAGGTACACTCAGAGAATAATGTAGTTTGGAGATGAGAATACAAATTTTTTTCATGCAATTGCTACAGAGAGATATAGAAAAATGTCATCAGTCAAATTATGGATGAAAGTGGTAGAATGGTCTCTCACCATAGCGAAAAAGTGCTCTCTTCTATCAGGAATTCAAAAAAAGATTAGGTACTTCAGTTGGCATCTCAATGCAATTTAATCTTGAAACATTAGTCCAGCCTTGCTCTGACCTTGAATCCATGTGCCAACACTTTTCCCATGAAGAGATTGATAAAGTCATTCTAGATCTCCCAAATGATAAAGCTCCAGCCCTGATGGTTTCAATAGCCTATTCTTCAAGAAGGCTTGGGCAATTATGAAAAATGACACGTACATGCTATGTAATGATTTTTTTGCCCAGTAGGCTAACATCAAGAGCATTAATTCCTCTTATATCACTTTGGTGCCTAAGAAGGATAACCGTAAAGTGGTCAATGACTTTAGGCCTATCTCACTCTTGAACTCATCCTTTTAAATCATAAGCAAGTTGCTTGCAAATAGACTTCAAGCGAAAGCTCTGCAAGTTATTCATGAAAACCAATATGGGTTCATTAAAGGCAAGGGTTGGGCTTTTGAATTCCTACACCATTGCCATCAGTCAAAAAGAGCCATTGTCATACTCGGTGAAACAACCTTGAATTCTATGAAGGGAAATCCACAGAGTCGGAGTGTAATATGACCATTTAAATCACATTACCCGATAACAGTTGAAAACCATAATCCATACATTGAACAAAAGAGTGCAGAATAGAGGGAGTTACAATAACTTATTACATCGCCACTGGGCGGAATCAGAGTTCATGCAGCATAACAGTAAAAGCTTGAGGTGCAGAAGCTTTCATCTTCTTTCTAACTTGAGCGTAGACACGAAACCCTCAATCGCTGTACTCCCCAGATGAGTACTCACTCCTTGAACCTATAACCAAATTTTTAGTACGATTTGTACTGGCCACACTCCCATCCTATGCATTGCTTTGTGGAAGTGGATGCAAAAGTAAGGGTATCTCAAAAGGAACCTATAAGGCTGGGGTTTTCCTAGGCATTATGCGAGTATATAAATAATAAAATAATAATTATGTGTTAAACACATTCCCATTCCCATCATCCATCTCCATCCATATCTGTAGCATCATCCCATCTCCTCCAACACCCTCTCAGACTCTGGTCGACAAGCCAACTCCCTCTTGGCTTGCCTCAGTGGCCCGTAGCCCTTAATCTGGCTCACGGCCGAAAATTATACCCAGAGGAAGGTAGAACACTCCACTCACTAGTCCGGTGCATGTAGAACATAGGAAAGGTCCATAGCCGAAGATTCAACATATGTATCGATCGATCAAGCATACACTCTGCAGAGGTTTCACTAATCCACCAGATAACCATCATCGATGCACGCGCGCACCTAGGCAGATTCTGGGCGCCTACTGCCACAGGCGATGCCACTCTACCATCCAGCACTGGATCGCTAGAACTATGAAGAGAGCATGTATCCACTCCCGTAGAGGATGCCATGCCATGTACCCACTCCCGAAGGGGGTGCCATGATCCTCTCGGTAGGGTGTTAGCTCCATCCCATGCATATACCTTCCTATCACTTCTCGCCTAGCAGTAGTGGCATCGACCTATCCAGCGGTTCGGCCGTCTCCCACCCATGGAGAGCGAGTGGAAAGCAAGAGATTCCTAAGGTCCGGATACCAGCGCAGCAGTTCCTAAGTTTGATCAAACCGGGATATCTTCATCAGGGTTTATCTTTAACGTGCTACCACGGCACCTTCGTCCCGGGCTCCACCTCTCAGAGGATCACACCCAAAGACCACCATCACATCTCAGTTAGCCCGCCATAGGCTCCTCTCATGGGAATGTCCAGAACCATTCCCCGGCAAGACTTGCTCCAAAAGCTCATCGTAGATCCCGGCTCGATCGACTCAACCCTCACCCTACTCCCTGCCGTAAGCTCCACCCTAAACCTAGATACAACATCATCAGCTCACATGCCCATCTGATCCATCAACTCACACATCCAGCCTAGCACCCTCCAGGCCTTTCCCAGGTTCATCACGTCGCATCAAAATGTAAGCGAGTGAAGTATAGAAATATAAATATAGCAGATAAGCAAGTGGCTATCATAACAGCTGAAAGCATCTAGGCCCCTTTAATGTGGTTTCGATGATTGATGACAATATTTACCATAACTAACGTGTGTTTTGCAGAAACATTGGTAAGTTAGGTTATGGTGATGGATACCGTGGGCAATACGGGTTTCATGCTCCCTTGACGATGGAAATCGTTTCGGTTTTCAAAGGATGGACGACAAGGTCAAGAATGGTTAGTTCTGATCGTCCATGGTGTTGGGTGACGTCGGATTAGTCGTTAGGACTTTGTTTTTCCTTTGGCCGTACTATTAAGGGGGGTGCAAACGGGTAGCTTGACCTAGATAAGTCTAATGGTTTAGGTGTGATGCACACTTGTGAAACTTAGCACTAGGTAACTACAAAAAGGCCCTAAGGTACGTTGGAGTTAAAGCCGTTCATGAAGATTGTCGAATTCGAAGTGGATTGGTTGTTTTAGCTGCACCGGACGCTGGACCGAATAGGACCGGACGCGTCCGGTCTATTCATTTGTGTGTGCAGCAGTGTTTGAACACACCGGACGCTGGGACAGTGAGTCCGGTGGTAAGCACCAGACGCGTCTGGTGCAACGCCGAAAATGATAACGGACCAGACGCCAGCCCGGACGCGTCCGGTGCTACACCAGACGCTGTCCAGAAGCTATGTTATCAGACCGAAACACCGGACGCGTCCGGTGTAACTCACCGGACGCGTCCGGTGATTATGTAATGGCTAGCTGAGTTCGGTCGCGGATTGAAAAATTGAACAGACCGGACGCGTCCTGTGCTGGGGACCGGACGCGTCCGGTGACCCCGAAAATCTTGGTTTGGAAGGTAACGGTTGGATTTGGCCCGTGGGGCTATAAATACATCTCCTACCTCTCCATACCGGTGGTCTTGCCCATCATTCTCAGCTGAACAACCTCTTTAGTGTCCAAAGAGAGCAAGAGCCCTAGTGAGGTGCTAGTGATTTGAGAATCCATTGATTAGCACTCATTAGTGAATCAAGAGTAGCAAGTGTGCATCCATCGTCTCATTAGGCTTTGCGAGGTCAAGTGAGAGCTTGTGCTTTTTACTCTTGGTGATCGCCATCACCTAGACGGCTTGGTGGTGTCGGAGAGTTTGGTGATCATCCGGCGGAGCTTGTGGATGACCCAACTCAAGTTGTGAGCGGTTTCGGCGATTCACCGCGACGGAGTGTCGAAGAATCAGCCCGGAGAGAGCACTTGGTCCTTGCGCGGATCAAGGGGGAGCTATACCCTTGCGCGGGTGCTCCAACGAGGACTAGTGGAGAGTGGCGACTCTCCGATACCTCGGGAAAACATCGCCGTGTTCTTTGCTCCTTTATTTTTCGCATTTACTTTCTAGCATTTACACTTCCGCAATTTACATACTTAGAATTGTCATGCTAGATTAGGATTGGAACTAGGGTGCAAAACTTTTCTTGATAGAATCCTTAGAAACACACATAGGCACATAGGGTGAAATTGGCTAATAGGTTTTAATTCCGCAAGAAATTTTAGAATTAGCCCAATTCACCCCCCCTCTTGGGCATCTTGATCCTTTCAACAGCGAGTAAGCAGGTGAAAGTTTACAACAAGGTAGGGCTCATCAAGTAAATAATCTATCATGCAGTCCTAGCACAGGCATAGCATTATAGCAACATGAATTTAAAGCACTAGCCATACTATAATTGCCATGCGTAATGGGATCTACAAGGTTGGGTGGTGTGTGGCACCTTCACTGACGTGGCTGTCGGACTTCTCCTGGTAGTCACTATCGTCAGACTTGTCCTCGCTCGAGCCTGTAACGAGATTTAACGGTCGCGGAAGCGACCCCCTATAGATTAGCACAAAGAACGAATGTAAAATAGAAGATCCAAATGCACTCAAACATAGCCTAGATAGATAGGGCTCGATTTATAGAAAATTTGGATATGTGGATCATAATTTTCTAAGCTCGTATGAATTAGTTATGAATTTTCAAAAATTTAACCATTTTTTGAAAAAGAAAAAGGGCCGATTTATCTGGTGCTGACACGTGGCAGCTTCTGATTGGGCCATGTGTCACATGCGGGTCAACAGAGTCAACACAGCGGCTGACGTCATGCTGACGTGGCTGATGACATCATGCTGACCTCATGCTGACGTCATCATTGACCAAGTCAACAGAGGTCTGACAGGTGGGTCCGGGGTGACGTCACTGCTGACGTCAGCAGTCAACGGTCAACGGTCAACTGATAGGTGGGCCCCACTAGGCCGTTAACGGGCCGTTATTAGGCCGAGTGGGCCAGATATAGGCCGGGCCGGGCCCGCCACGTGGCACGCTCTGGTGCTGCCACGTCATCACGCTGAATCCACAACGGGCTCGGTCCACAGCTTCTGGTCCACGGTGTACCGGCGTCCTTGGGGTCCACTGTCAGCGTCTGCATTTCACGTGAGCCGGGTGCACAGGTAGGTTCTCGGGTCCACGCGGTTCACTGCTCCGCTCCACGATACACCGACTCAGCTTGGTCCCACTGGCAGCCACTCATGTTCATGTACACCGCGTCCATCTCCTGGTCCACCATCTCATCTCCTTCCCCCTTCTTCTTCAGCCTGATGGCACTGTTCACCGGCAGTGAGGAAGCTCCAAGTCCCGGCGCCACGGTGGATCTCCGGCCTCATTATCTTGCCCAACGACTTCGGGACTTCACGGCGGACACGATGATGGGCTTCAAGGCGGTGGCTTGGCTTCCGATGACGATCTCCACGGCGGACGGCTGCTCGGCGGCGGCGGCGCTCGGTGCACTCCTTACACCGAGTCACTCCAACTTCAATTGACTGCGTAGATGCGCGATCGGAGTCCTACGGTACTTGTCCGAAGCGCCGGCGGTGACCAAAACACACGGCGGAGTCCGCGCGGGCAGCAACTCCCACGGCGGAGCTCCGGCGTGACCACGGTGCACGGCTATGGCACTCCGGGAGGGTCCACGGCCTCCACCTTCTTGTCCAGTCGACACAGCAAGTCATGGCGGGGCTTGTCGTTGTGCTCTTGCACTTCGAGGCGGTCGGAGGCGGCGGGTAAACGACGGTGAACGGCGGCGCTCTGGAGCGGCAGCACACGGGCAAGGTATTGGCATGACGGCTCGGCTCAGTGCTCCGGCGAGGCAATCGCGGAGCTAGGGTACGCACGGGGTCTGTCTCATCAAGGCGAGCGCAAATCCGAGATAAATGGAGGGCGAGGTTCAATAGAGAGGTGGCAGGGTGATCTCGCCGCGACGGTGCTCGGCGAGCGGCGATGGACAGGGCGGCTTCCGCTCCGGCATCCTCCCGATGCCGTGGTCCAAGGAGGCTTGGCTGGTCTCGTGCGTGTGTGCGGTTGTGTCCAGCGAGGTTGGTAGCGACCTGGGCCTACGTGCTCACGGCGGAGCGCCATGGCCGAGAGGCAAGGCGGGGGTTCGGGAGAGCGGCGATGGCGCGGTGCTCACCGACGGATTGTAGAGGATGGAGGTGCGGTACAAGTCCAAGTGGCTCCGGCTCGTGGTACTGCTCCTCCTTCCTGCTCCCGATGCAGCACCAACGGCTCCGAGTCGGCGGCGGCGGCCTTCTTCCCCAACTCCGGCGGCGGCTTCTTCTTCCTCTCCGGCTCTCTTCTTCCCTCTTCCTTCTCCTCTACTCCAAATTGGACTGGCTGGGTGCAATTGACGGGCCACCGTGGTGGCGACGGATGATGGAACCCTAGGGGGCGTCGGGGTTCACTCTTATAGGGCCGATGGTGGTAGGTAGCGCGGCAATGACACGGCGGAGGGAAAACTCAGGCAGCCGGGGGCAATTCCGTCCAGGGGAAGCTTCCAGGAGGCTTCCTCGGCTCCTGTGGGCTCCAGCGGGCAGAGAGGTAGGGCGAGGCGCCTTCGCGGCGAAGGAAGAGAGAGAGGACAGGCAGGGGACAGCCGGGCGCGGCAGTTGCGAGCGCGCGCGGGAGAGGGAGATGCTCGCGGCCGCGGGTGCTTTGTGGCGTCAGCCTGTCGGCCGAGGTGGCAGGCGGGTCAGTCGTCGATGTGGGGCGACACGGGATCGAGCGGCCAGAGACACGGGTGACTCCGGTGGTTGCACGCCGCGCGCGGGGAACAAAAGCAGTGCTGCCGGGTGACCTCAGCGGCGTGATGACATGTGGGTCCCACTGTGGGGCCCCATCGTCAGCGGCTGCTGCGCATCGGTGAGGCGTGCGGACGCGCGCGGCTCTTGCTGGGCCGTTGGCCTGGTTGGGCCGCGCAGCGCGCGGTCGCGCGGGCGGGCGTGCGGGCGAACACGGCTGGGCCGTCTTGCTGGGCTGGCCGCGCAGCGCGTGGTCACGCGGGCGAGCGCGGGCGCGCGTGCTGGCCGGGCCGGCTGGGCTGCTCGGGCCGGTTTCATCTTTTCTTTTTCCTTTTCTTTTTCTTTTCCTTTTTTAGTTTCAAATATATTTATATATATACATATATATATATTTGTAGTGTGCTAAATATGAGCAACAAAATAGTAGGTATACATGGCCCAAATAATGTTAGGGTATTATCCCCTTAATATTTATTTGTCAAAATAAATATTATGTTGCCATTTCAACACATAAACCAAATAAAATCCAATCACTATTTTAATGCAACATGATGATTGAGCTATTGAAACATTGAAACAAAACTGTTGCAACATTGTCTTATAACATGTGAAACATAAAGCATTGACATGGGATGTTAATTAATTTGTAAACACATGAATGCTATGCATGTCATGCTAGGGTTGATGCATAACTAAGGGGGTAGATGATGACATGTAGCACCACATCACTCAGGGTTTTGTCGAAAAAAAAATTTGTAGCTTGGATTTTTGGGTTGTTACACTCGGGACTTCGAGAAAGCATTTGATTTGGTTGAACATGCCATTATTCTTGAAATGCTCAGAGCTAAAGTCTTTCCCACTAAGTGGATTAGATGGGTCAGTGATATCCTTTCCACTGGCATATCTTCTGTAATTCTGAATGGAACCTCTGGCAAAGAATTCAAATGCAAAAGGGGTGTGAGACAGGGGGACCTCCTCTCCCCTCTCTTGTTTGCCATAGCTACCGACTTGCTTCAATGTGTCCTCAATGAAGAATATCAGCAAGGAAATCTGCTCCCACCCTTTCCCCAACACTCTGAACATCCCTTCCCAGTAATCCATTATGTAGATGATACCATTGTCATCCTACAAGGAAGTGAGTCTCAGTTGATCCTGCTTAAAGAAATTTTGGAAAAAAATCTCCCAATCAAGTGGGTTAAGAGTTAATTATGACAAATCTTGTCTGGTACCCATAAATATGGATCAAGATAGAGCTAATGTCTTAGCCAACACTTTTAGTTGTCTTGTTGGGTCTTTCCCCTTCACCTATCTTGGTCTCCCCTTGGGGCTCACTAAGCCTCAAGTTAAGGACTATGCACCCCTAATTTGCAGAATTGAGAGGTGAATGCCTGCAACATCTCAATTTCGTTCCCAGGCTGGTAGACTACAGTTGGTCAACTCAGTCATATCCTCCCTCCCCACTTACTACATGTGCTCCCACAAGCTACCAGTCACAGTTGTTGAAATCATTGATAAGTATAGGAAAAACTGCCTTTGGAGAGGTAGGGAATTCAGAAAAAGAGGTTACAATCTTGCTGCCTGGGAACTAGTGCAAATACCTAAAAATGGGTGGCCTAGGAGTGATCAACCTGAGCCTACAAAATGATGCCTTTCTTCTGAAGCAACTTGTGAAGTTTTATTTGAAAGAAGACATACAATGGGTTAACCTGATCTGACAAAGATACTACCATGGTTTAGTTCCCCATCTTGCTAAGGAAAAAAGCTCTTTCTGGTGGAAAGATATTCTCAGGCTAAACATCCAATTCGGAGGCGTTGCTATTTGTATTCCTAACAAGGGAGATACAGTTGGGTTCTGGGATGATATCATAGATGGAGTGATTCATTCAGAAGTTTTCCCCAACCTCAGGAGGTTTGCCAAAGATCCCCACATCTCTCTTTGGAAGATAAGAAATGCAGAATTTCTGTTAGACTATTTCAAACTCCCTATGTCAAGAGCAGCATACAATGAGTTTCTTCAGTTACAGACTGAACTAACTCTCATGGCTCCTATTAGTCAAGATGAAAATGGCAATTGGGTCTTTATATGGGGTCAACAGAGATATTCATCCAACAGCTATTATCACTATAACTTCATATTCCTGCAGCCTCACAAAATCAGTACTTTGGATTTGGAAAACAAAGTGTGCCAAAAATCAAAGTCTTTGCTTGGTTGCTATTGAATGATAGGCTAAACACAAGGAATATTTTGAGAAGGAGGAAAAGTTCCTAGAGGAAGGCTATAACTGTGTCTTGTGCTAGAATGGAGTTGAAGAAACCTCTGAGCATCTTTTTTTTTGACTGCCCCTCTGCCATCAGTAGATGGTATTCGCTTGGCATCACTTGGGAAGAAAATGCCAATATTCACTAGAAACTATAAATCACCAAACAAGCCTTCATGCAGCCTTTCTTCATGGAGATCTTCCTGATTGGTGCATGGTGCCTCTGGAATGAAAGTATTAATTTTATATTCAATAGAAGTATTCCAAGCCTATGGAAGAGAGCTTTCAAAAAAGAAGTCATTGACCACTTGGTTAGAATCAATCCGAGTCTACATCATTCCATCTTGCTTTGGCTTAATGCCTTGTAAATACCTTGTAATTGCAACACTTCAGTTTCAGTCCTTTTCTTTTAGTTCCCCCCTCCTCTTAGTAGTAGTTTGTCTAACCCCTGGTTAGGCCTTGGTAAACTCCATGTAAAGGGCTTGTTCGGCAGGTTGAAAAGCTGGCAGATTGAATAGTAGTTTATGAGAGAAAACAAGCCGAAATCTACCGAAACCTACCCGCTGAATGACTTGCCGAACAGGCCCAAACTCTCTTCTTCAGTATAGTTTATTTCCCTGTTGCCGGGGGGCGTTGCCCCACTGTTTTCGCCCAAAAAATAGATATGTGGTGCATAGTGTACACTGTACACCCAGTATGATAGTTGTGAGAATGGTTTATTTCTCGAACATGCAGGAGAGCTATGTATCATTATATTAAGAAGAATGAAAAAGGTGGTCTTATAGCACCACCATTATATTAAGAATAATGAAAAAAGGTGGTCTTACAGCACCACACACAAACCACACCCACACACTCACAACAAAATCAAACTTAGAATAGAACCTCTCACTAGCATATTAAGAAACCTGACCCTTGACCAAAAGAAAACCCAAGAGTTCACTCATTGATAGGCACTGGTGTCAGGAGCTCCGAAACTCCTCAAGCATCGGGCAATCTCCAAAGGTGCACCTCATCTCTCAGATAAACCAAAATATCCTCGAGGATGGGATTGATTCTATCGAAGACATATCGATTACGATGATTCCATAGCGACCAAGCCCTAGGATAACAATGGTGTTAAACCCTTTTCTTGCCTGACCATCACTTTTATTGCTTGTACTCGCCCACCAGCCATCAATTTATTGCTTAGAATGTTTCTGGTTTTCATACCATGAGTAAATATTGTGTAATATTCCGCTGTAGAGTGTTGTTTGGTATTGCGGTTATAAATTATCAATATTCAGGTGCCTTGTTGTTTAGATGCAGAAGTATGATTCATCATGATCTGTAGCACACATATGTGCACTTCTCATAACTATATTTGTACTGGTTTATCCAGATGATGCAAAAACAGTTAATAACATCAAAGGCCACAGTTCTAAAGGACACGGAAGTTGAAAGTCCAACTGTCTCCTCAGGATTAAGGAGGAGATTGACGTAAGTTAACTATTTTCACATGCATGTGAAAAATTGCAACGGAACCTTCTGCTTATGGTAGATCCATGTAATTATTATGATTTCTTTATTAAGTGGTTCTCAAGTGGAGGCTGAACAAATTGGAAGTGAGAAAGAAAGAGATGCTGGAGCACCTATTGGATTGGATGGAGCAGCTCAGGCTCGAATTGACAAAATATAGATACCTTTAGAATTGGTTGATTTTTATGTTAATCGTCTCTTCTTATTTAAGGTACCTTCAAAATTGATTCATTTTTATGTTAACCATCATCTCTTATTTACCTGGTCTATTTTGTATTAAGCCTAGTGGTTTGATTTTTTTTTCTTTTTTGCCTATTGGCATATCTATAACCTTTTTTCAGTCTCTTCAACTGTTCTCATGAATAATGTTGCAGAGGTAGTGTATGGTTTGGATGTTTCTTGTTTATACCAAACTGAATTGCAATTTTATCTTTCCTAAACGACCACCCTTTTCAACGAAGGGTTTAGGCTTGCATTACATAAATGGATGTATGAAGTTGACTATACATTCTGTTTTACCTCTGTTTATGCAGACATCTGCAAGAAGGTTCGATTGAAAAAATGGTTGAATTCGCACACCAACTAAATGGGAGCAGTCTTATAATGAACCGATCTCTGCAGGAGATGGAGAAGGTAGACCGTTTTCTTATACTCTCATGTCACTTTTTTTATCCACCTGATAAAACTTAGCAAAGAAACATTTCATTTAGCATTGTGTAATTTTTTCCTGAATGTTACATGTGTGTTGCAGTTAATTTGACTGATTTTGTGTCCTCACAAGGGCACAGCACGCTCATTGTGGAAACATATAATAACTTGAAATTTACCCTTGTCAAAGTTTAGGTTCCGTCATGTAAAATCAGACAGAACCCTTGTGTGCCACACAGCTGCAGTAGCCACTCGTACTCTCTGTCTCATTTTACTTTGCAACATATTCTGATTAACTTCCCTATTTTTCTTCTTGGTTGGACAATTAGTGGATGTTCACATACCGTTATTCCAGATACTCGATTCAACAGACAGCTGTGGAGCATAGCTTGGCAGGCACCAGCCATGCAAATGCTCATGCAGTGTAGGTTTACTCGTTGACCTCTAAAACGTCATGTTTGCAGTGGCTTTTGTTTTTCGTAATGATCTGCATGTTTACAACGGTGGTTCTACTCATAGGGATCACATGAGGTTCAGGGACACGGCATAGAAATTCGCTGCCTAGACATTGTCTTCCAGGCAGGCCCGGCCCTGAGGGGGGGCGAGAGGGACGAGCGTCCCAGGTCCATGCCAGCGATGGGCCCCTACCCATATACGTATATGTGTATACACTATTAGCTAGTATTGCTATTATGTAATTCCCTAAAAAGTAGTAATACGTATATATGGGCCAAAGCATATGAGATGATCACGGCGCCAGGAGTTGCGCACTCGTGGATGTGACCTTCCGCCCTCGGCCTTTCCTGCGCGTGCGGGCGGGGCCTGGCGGCGTCCAGAATTCCAGCAGGGCGGCGGCAAATCAGTAAATTTTAGGGCCCTAATTCATCTGACCTCTCACGATCCCTCATCTATGATTATAGCAGAGGAGAGGATCGCTCTAATCTCACCTCAGCTCTGACGTTGGCTTATCGGCCGTTCTAGCAGAGGAGAGTGTCGGAGGCAGGTGCCAGGCAGCGGCAGCCGGCAGCAACAAGCAAGGTAATCTGAATTCACTTACTAATTATTTCTCGTGTGATCCTTACTGTATGAAATTATAGTTACTAATTGATCATCTTAAATTTAATAGAACCATGTCATAAAAAAGTATCTAGAGTAGCTTTACACTGAGCAAAAGGGATGTTAGAAGAAAATTTGGAGGTAATTCAATATGCATACAATTTTTTTATATGAGTATTGCTTTTGCATTAAGTGAATTGCTTATTAGTAAGATTTTATATATGCGTATATCCTATCGATATGTACGGTGTAGTAATAGTGTATTATCATGTTCATATAAAAGGTCCAAAATTTTAGCTTGGTTCCGGGTCCTAAAATACTTAGGACCGGCACTGCTTCCAGGCTTCCAGCAGATCATGAGTGATGCTGGGGCTTTCTCTACAGGTTTAAACTGCTGTGAAAATATATTAGACAGCGGCTACCGATTAAGTTGTGTGAATATTCCCTTCCTTTATTTTCATAGCTGTATTGAGTTGTCAGTTTTGTTCAGTTATTTCTCTCCAGTTCGTTCCATGTGGGCACCTATAAAAGTTTTTAACCCTACTATATTTCGTTGATTGTGATGGTGGAACCACTGAAAGGTTCTAGGGCCACCAAACAGGTATTGCTCAGTAAAGGAGAGTTGCTGATAATTCGGTATACCAGCCATTGTATGCAACATAGTGCAGCACCCTGAACTGTTGAAATAGTTTTTCCCAGAAAAAAAAATTTGAAAACGAAAGCAGCATGAAGATTTGCAGAAATCTGTTTGCTACTGATGATATCTTCAAATTTCTTGTTTGTCGCTTTTAATCTGCTGGGTTCAAGTTGCTTAATTTAAAATCCGATTCGATTATCTGAAGACAAAATCCAGATCTGTTGATACCAGCTATATGCAGGAAATTCTGTGCGTAGTAAATTTTTGTGATTGGTTAATCCATCTGGCGATAGCAAAATCGAAGTTGTATTCGAAGAAACGGAGCGTCCGCTAGGAAACAAATTATCAAAACCACCACCGCAAGAGTCAACACATAGATCTAGATGGCGTCAACAGTCCAATAACTACAGTGGTCCGGCAAAACGGCTGCATCTTATCACAATTGCATAGGTGGTCACCTCCATCCCTTTATATACCATCTCAGCTGTTCACAAGAAGAAATTCAACACATATAGGGCGCATGAGCTGCAGGAAGAACACTGCCCACGCGCGGCATGGCTCATGCTGCTTGCACTCTTCATCACAACGGCGATGGCGTCACTCCGTAAGTCGTGCAAAATATTCTCTTCTCTTCAGTTAGATTGATTGATTCATTTCTTGGTATTCATGGAAGTATGGAACTTAGACATGCCACCAAAGATGCTGTTAAGTTGTTCTCATCAGTAGAGTGTACCTGACGGCCTTGCCGGCAGTTAGCCCATGAGTCAAGCTCATCTGCTGTTAGCATGTTGGCATCACCTACACAGCTTTTCCTGATCCTGATACTGATCATGGCTGCGTTTCATTTCATTTCAGCATGCCAATGCTGCTGGCTGGTGCAGCACCCGAAGGTGACCTGCGGACACGCCTGCTGTGGCGACAACTGTTGCCCACCCACCCCACCACCGTCTGCCCGCTGAATTCAAGGAAGAATCCTTAGTCCTGTGCCTGTTCATAGATCATAAATAATATAATGATACAGTATAAACTCAGCTGGAATGTTGTAGTATCCCGCTACTTTTGTGTGAGCATATCATATATGCTGCAGCATGCATGGCAATAAAACATCTCTTTGGTTCCATCAGGTACTACAGCAAAAGGATTATTTACCATATCTTTAAAATATGCCCCAGGAAGTAACTGATGGTAAATCGATATTCAGAAATTAGCTTAATTGCAACGGGGCATTTCAACAATAAATTAAATTATATCATATATATCAAGCATAATTCCTAATCTCACATGGCGACAGTTCAGTCCATTCCTAGACCTAGAAGTCAAGAGTAGTCTATCTAACATGGGCACAAGCATCATGCCCCAGCACATCAATACGAGAATCAAACAGAACCCATCATTCTAAGGTACATGAACACCCAGAAAGCTAAAACCCACATTCCACAGAAGACCCCGCAGCATCCACCGCCACAAGAGGCGACTGCAGAGCTGTTGCTATCATCAACACCAACAAGAAAGCGGCACTCGCCCATAGATGGATCAAGGTAAGTTATCATCCCAAGCCCACCAAAATCGCAACTCTTTGGGTCCTGCTTCTGCTGCTGATAGTAGCTGTTGAAAGCATATGAAACATTGCCCTTCTCCCCGATGCCATAGCATGAACCTCCATAGTAGAGAGTGGTACAATCAGCCATGCTGCAAGCAAGCTTCATGTGATCTGAAACACTGTCGAGATTCCGAGCGGGGTTTGCGACACACCAACGTGATGGAAGGTAAGGAACCTCTTTGGCATTCTTCAGTACTGAATTTCCCAGACCAAGATTCAGGGGGTATTTGGCTTGCCCATCAAAGGAGAAGATCCCCCAGTGCCGCTCAAAGTTTCCTGGTAGTATGCTCTTCCCCTCTTCATCGAGAAGGCTGAAAAGATAGACATCAGCTGGAGGCACACCAGGTCGGAGTGGAGTTCCCTTGTTGCTTGTAACACGATTGATAAGCCCTTGATTGAATGCCCTTGCTGCAGTTAAGTTTGCACTTGGTGCTCCCTCAGTTGGCCAACCTATCTCACCAATTGCAATTGGTAGGCTCCCGTAGCCAATTTTACTGAGAGCAGAAACTAGTGTGTCAAAGTTCCCATCAAATGCATTGTAGTACACGTTTGGACCATCTACTACTGGGTGAGTAGATCCCTCGAAGAAGGCATAATCTTGTGGGAAATCAGAACTTTGGTAAAGACTGAGGAATGGGTAGATATTGACGACGAATGGAGCCCCACTAGAGCTCAGAAAAGCAGCCAGCTGGGTCATTATCTGAGTCAATTCAGTCCTGAATACTCCTTGAGATGGAACAGAAGCACTCTCATATGCATCTGCATTGCAGGGGACTACTAGCTTTACGTAGCTAGCAAGATTAGCTTTCACCAGCGATTGCTGAATATTAGTCATTGCTGGAATGATATATGACTGGAATTGACCCTGGTAGCTTGTCAGGAAAGGCTCATTGCCCACAGCAATGTATCTGTAAAAAATGCATAGTTACTAGCCATGAAGAGATCAACCAGTTCTTAGTCTGTATGGACACATTCATGATTGCAAGGGAAAATTGATGAAAAAATATGTGACTTTGTAAAGAACACACACACACAAAAAAAAAAAAATCACTTGCAAGCTGTAAGCAACTAAGCATCATTAACCCAAACTCAACTATACCAGTTTTGTTAACCAGTACATTCTGCAATGATCCCAGAACATTTTATTAACTATTTGCACTCTTAGCCTCTCACTATTATTGGTGTCTGCAGATTAAAATGGTCAGTTTTGCTTTGCGTAAACAAAGGATAACATGATTTGTGTTAGGCAACTCATAGGATGAAATTTAATTTTTGTTTGATATAGTATGCAATATGAAGAACAATAGAGTGATTGCTTGCTTCAAAGTGACAGCAGCTCAGGGCCCTTGCACTTTACTATCAACAGACACATTCTAAAAGAAACACTATATTCCTAAGGGAAGCACTTGAAAGACAAGCAGAAAGAATGCTTAAATAGAATAGAGGTGTACAAACTGAATTCTATGATAAACACTCAAATAAATAAAGGAAACCAGATATGTCACTGCAAATGCAAACTACTAGACCCTATCTCAGCAATGACACTGAACTGAACAGCTGATGAGCAAATGGACCAGCTTCCTCTTATAATTCGAATTGTAATACTCCAAATCTAAGTAACCGCATTAAGAAAAGATTATCTTCTGCACCAAAGCAATCAACTATTGGCTCAAATAGGAAATGCGAGTACCTGAAATATCTCATCCTCATGTTCACGAAACAAGAACCATACAAAAGATTCATTGTCGGCTCCACAAGAATCAAAGGAGCTCAGCAAAGCGAATACTCCACTAAAAGCTAAAAAGTGGCACAACATATACCTAATTCAAGTAAATTGGCTACATAAATCCTAGGTTGCCCAGCCAATCACCAAGCCTGAGGAACCAAGAATCAAAAGGTTGTATGTACTTGAATGCTGCAATGCGAGAGATCCAGAGAAAGACCGGGGCTCACCGGATGTCGACGCCGCCGCGGCCGACGTACCGGGACACGTTCTGCGCGACCCAGTCGTCTGCAGCCACCTGCGACCCCGCGATGCTTGCGAGCTCGCCGTTGGTAACGCCGACCATGACCTGGATGCCGCTGCCGGCGAGCGCGCGCAGGACTCCCGGGTCGGCGTCGAAGAGCTTCACCTTGCTGATCCGATTCGCGCGCATCAAGTCCACCACCACGCCAGGCGGCGCGCGGTGGTCGGACACGGTGCCCCAGTTCACCCCGATTGCCGCCTCGGCCCCCCACGCGGCGGCGCAGAGGGCCGCGACGAGGAGGGCGGGCAGCAGCACGAGGCCGCCGGCAGCCATTGCGGGGGCGATCTTTGAAGGATTGGGAGGGGGGTGCGTGGATCGAAACTGGATCTTTGGGTTGGGATTGGGGGAGTTGGTGAGACAACTGAGAAGAGGATGGAGAAGAGAGTGAGGCGATGATGCTGTGAGGTGGGAAGCTGGGGTGAGCTTGAAGCTTCTCACTCATCAAGGGGAAACAAAAAAAGGACAATTTGGTAAATGGAGGTACCTGTGACGTGTCCCCTGTAGCAGCAGCAGGACAGGGGCCAAAAGATCCGTTGGCTGGGACTGGGAGGATTCAGGTCAAAAAGCCTGTCGAAAGGCCTTGGTGACCGTTGTAAAAATAAAAGGGCTTGGTGACAAAAAAAAATTATCATGTGGGTTTACACTATTTCCATGTTAATATGGCTTTTTTCTTAAAAAAACAGGTAGCACCTAAGCTAACATGAAAGATAGCAACTTCAAGATTCAGTGGGACTGGTTCTATTCTTTCTAATTTATTATAGAAATATAGTTTTTGATAAAATAATATTCTCACTATTTAGTTGGATTGCCAAATATAGACCTTCTATGTTTCAGATTTCATGCTAGTTAAAGATGAAAAGCGGGGATAGTTTTCTAGAGTATGCACAAGATATTGAAAAGTTGTTAGAAAACACATAAATATAAACGAATTTTACCCACATAGCTCTCCAAATAAGTTTTGAGAGAGTAAATCTTAAAAATACTATTAAAAATGCTCTTACAAATCAAAGTAGTTTCCTGGTTAGCCGACTTATCTAATACATGAACTATCTTATTATAATTTCGACTAAAAATGGGAGCTGGATGATACTAGACCTCAATGGAAGTTTCTTAGCTACAAAACCAAGTTATTTTTGTTTGGTTTGGATGCATAGTGGGAAGTTGTTTTAATTTGCATTAAGGGTGTGTTTAGTTCCCCATAGAATGAATGTCAACTACTTTGAATTGATAAAATACTAAATACCAAACTTTTTATAGGTGCATTTAGTTCCATCCAAAATACCATATTTCTCATGAGGGTGGGTGAGGGCTGCACCCTTTTTAGGTTTCTTTTGCCTCTTGATGCCGAAATACATAATAGAGACACTAGTAGAGAACTGGGTTCTACTCCCAGTTGATAAACCCCCTTTAGTCCCGGTTACCCAACCAGGGTTGCCAATCCGGAACTAAAAGTCCCTCTTTTATCCCGGTTCTGGCGACCGAAATTAAAAGCGGACCTTTAGTCCCAGTTCCACCTACCAACTGGGACTAAAGGTGTTTTTTTCTTTTCTTTTTTCCTTTTTTATGGTTTGTTTCCAATTCAATTCTTTTTTATTTCAATTAGATATTCATATATGAATTCTAATGTGAGCTGTCCCAAAATAATCACATACCAATAAGCAATTGCATAATTATATTATATTATAATTATGAACCCATACAACAAAGTACAAAAACAATGTTCCAGCCTATACAAAAGTACATGCATGTTCCAGCCATATTTTTATGTACAAAAGCACCATTAAAACATGCCAGCAAACAACACCCAAGTTACAGCCAGCAAGCAGCACCAAAAATGTGCTTGGCGATCCTCTGTCTTACTGTATTGACAGCAGCGGGAGATGAGCATGAAGAGTCCCCTGATCAGTGCATAACGACTGTGGCCATTGCGGACAGCCCCTCAAATCAATTCCATGTCCACAATTTCTACATTTCATTAGGTACAAAGGCACTGCATGTGTTATGAAACATCTATCAGTACACAAAACCAGCTACCCAAAGAACAAGTAATTACACAGGGCGAAATAAGTCGTTTAGATTTGTATGGCTAATGGATAAAGAACAATGAACACCATAAAGAGGGACAAACCAGCAATTCCTGTGCCTCCATAATACAAGTTCGTCATGGATAAACGCCTCACCTAAAAACACTTTTGCATAGGTCCAAATGGTACCTGGAATATCAGAACAGTAAAACTTGATCGTTATGCCAGAAATCAAAACACAGAAGAAGGATAGGAAATATTACTTCGTATTGATGCAGAACCTAAAAGGAATTACAGGACAATATATACAGAAGTATCATGAAAATTTAACTCATCCAGGACAGTAGATTGATGAGCACTATGACAAGCATACTATATTCGTTGCTCTGAACAGGACCTATGCCAAGATAAATTCTAGTCCTAACTAAACACTAATCTAACCCAAGAAGACTCCAACATGGATACATCCTTCTGTATGACGACATCAAGAACATAAGAACCAGAGCAAAGAAACTAACAAGTGATCTCTTCTGTCTCCATGGTGAGGTCCTAGATCGTGTAGGCCATGTTCTCCAACATATCAGTGTCTAATTTGAGGTTGGGGGGTTGAGAGAGCAGATCTGAGAAGGAGATGTCTGATTTGAGGTTGGGAGAGCAGATCTGAAAGGGAGGTTGGGGGAGAGAGAGGGGGCACCTCGTCATACCGGAGGCGGGCTCGCGGTCCCGTGCGGTGGCGGCGGCGCGGGTGCCAGAGAGGCTCCTGATGGCGGCGCCGGGGTTGGGGAGGGCCATGGCGGCGGCGGCGCCGGGGTTGGGAAGGGCCATGGCGGCGGTGGCGCCGGCTACGGTGAGAGCCCCGGGGGCTGCAGCGCGGGCGTCGAGGGCCTAGAGCAGCGCCCTCTACGGGGAAAAGAAGCTCCGGCGCCCGGAGCCGCGCCGCCGCTGGCGTCGTCGCCATCCTCTTCTTCGATCCACCAGCGGCATGACGGCATGCCCACGACCCCACACCCCGTCTCTCGTGCGCACGCACCGCTTCCTCCTCTGGCGTCGAGGTGAGGTGGAGCGGCGGCGGCAGCGGGCTGGAGCGAGGAGAGCTCCGCGACGGGAGCGAGGTCGCGAGAAGATGGACGGGGTCGCGAGAAGATGGCTGGGGAAGAGTCTCACGGGTGAACTATCGAGAAGGAGGCGATTTTTCTATTATTAGTTGGGTCCACGGTCACACGATATGTAGCGGTGCCCACGCTGTGGCCATCGAGAATCCGAGGCATCGGTCCCGAATTTCTTTTTTATAGCTTGCGCGCCTCTCATTGCATTAATCCCGGTCTCTGCTTTCATGCGAGACTAAAGCTCTATTTTTTACCCCGGTTTTAGTCACCAACTAAAAATAAATGTTGTCTTTCTATCCTCCATCTAAAAAAATTATTCTATGAACTATTAGACAGGATTTAGTCCTGATTAGAGCTATCAAGTGAGACTAAATTTTTCTTTAGTTTTAGATTTAAAAATAGCCGGGACTAAATCTTTAAATCAAAAGCCTATTCTCTACCGGTATAAAGTTTGCCTATCTTCCACTGCTTCACAAATTAGTCAACCAAATTCGGCAATTAGCCTATAAGAAAATAAATTAAACATAAAATAATTTAAATGTAGTAGTCGATATGATTAAAAAGATGCGGCCACTACGCAAATTGGTCGTCACGGTGTTGTGTCGGGCTGCGAATCGGTGCATTCTCGCAAAGATTTCGGACTGCAGTACCGGCTGTTCCTACTTGCCTTTTTACTGTATTCGACGACATGACAGATGCGGCGCCTATGCACGGGATATGACAGTGCACAGCGGGTGCATCACATAATCCAAATTAATCCTGCGTAGGTGGATACAACCAATTTTGAGCACATCCGGTTATGCAAGCAAGAAATGCTTTGGGAGAGTGCTAGTCTTTATAAGGAGATGTTCCGAGAACCAAACAACTGCCCTTTGCGCGACGGTACCCTGCAAAAATGTAGATATACAGCTAACCAAATAACCAATTAGACTCTCTGTGCACATGTATACTTTGCTAAATAATTGCACACATATTTACATTGTACTGCAAATCTAGTTCCGCGGTCATTCGCTAACACTCCATGCGGTTATTCCCGTACTATGGCGTCAAGCACCAGGTCCAGGCAGGAGGCTCTGCCTTGACGATTCTTTGGGAAACATCTTATACGGTGGAGTACATTGAGAAAACAAAAAAGAAAAAGGCCTGTCATGGCTCATATGGGAATAGCGGCATGGAGTGTATTGACGCCGATTCGCGACCCTGCCAACACATCAGCGGGCTTTGGATGCCCAAGGAGGTTGCTTGGACAACCTGCAATGCAGCAAAACGCAGCGTAACCGGCCAAACCGATCTAAAGATCGAAAAGGCCGACGTGGAGCTCGTGTATGGCGAATAGGCCTCAGAACCGCCTCCAGAAGGATCCGTCAGGAGGGAGCACGTGAGGGATCTCTTAGGACCAGCAAAGCCGCCTAAGATGCCAATGAATCTCGTGAAGAGAAGCACCGGACAACAGGTAGAGAGGTTGAGAAAAGAAAAAAGGGGTAAAAGAGGTGATAGATTGATTTTTTTGTTCGATTGATTGGATGGGATCAATCGGTCATGATCCTCTCGTTTATATAGAGGGGGGTGGTCTTATCCTAGTAGAAAACAACTCTAACACGTGATCTTTAAGTTTTTCACACCTAAAACTTGCCAAAACACAATTTAGGATCAAACCGGTTCGAACTCAGCACTAAGCCGGCCTATACTACAAGAAATATGTCATCTTATGACATTTATGCCATGACATATGATTAAAATGTCACTAAATCGACTAGTTTATGACATTTGTTTTGGAACCAGCTCAACTTAGTGACATTAATTAATAAATATCATAACAAATGTCAAAATGGTAGTGAAATGGTATATTATGACGACTTTCGCCATGTCATAACGATTAATTTACTATTGCCATAAATCTATGACTAAGATGATGAGTCATAAATTATTTTATTGATGTTTGAAAAACCTTAAAATGCAAGGTGGCATATGGGTCCACTTGAAAAAATAAGCCCTGCTACCACCGAATTGAGTGGGTCTCATATATTTTTTTTCTCTTTTTATGTATTTAGCTTATCTATTTTTTCTATATGTATTGAGCCCAACCAAACATAGCCCAGTAGTATTTTTTTCTCTCCTCATGTATTGGTATTTTTTGAGAGCGCGGGCCTAGTGATCGATGGGCTGCCTAATGCCTAGCCTAGGAGAGCGAGAACCGGCGGCGCTTGCAACAATTGGGCCGCACCCATTAGGTCTCCCAGGCTCCCAGCGAACCGTTTAACTTTTTTTCAAAAAAATATTCCAAAGACAGAATTTTTTTTATTAATAAACATATTTTTTTAAAAAAAATTATAAAATTAGTCTCCGTTTTCAAAAATTTGCAGGATTAGGCCACCAGTCGCCCGTTGGAAGGGTGAAGATGAGCCTTATCGCCCGACTGGCGGGCTACCTGGGCCATGTCGCCCCACTAACAGGCGACGTGGAGCTCGTCGCCCGGCCGATGGGCGACGTGTCCCACACGTGTCGCGGCGGGCCCCATGTCGCCCGACCAGGGGGCGACTTGGCCGTGCTCGCCCGCTAAATGGGCGACGTGGTCCCACGTCGCCCGACCAGGGGGCGACTTTGCCCCTATCGCCCGAACAGGGGGCGACGTGGCGGCTCTATATAACGCGGCCGGCGGCTGCCGGCTGGCGCGGACTGTTGAAGGGGAGAAGAGAAGAGAAGGAGAGGGAAAGAGAAGAGAAGAGAAGAGAAGAGAAGAGAAGAAGAAGAGGAAGAAGGAGAAGAGAGGAAGAGGAAAATTTTTTGTAAGTAAAAAAATAATTTTATATATAATTATTTAATGTGTGTTATATTAATTGTTAGATAATGTAATGAGCAGTTGAACGATTAATATTATATTTCGGTAGTATTACTTATATTTTTATTTTATATATATTGTTAAATTAAATAGTTATAGTTGAAATAATATTAGTAATATATTAGTGAAAAGGTATTTTAGTTGAAATTTTTAGATTACACAGATGTCGGAGAAGTTAGGATTTCAAATTTATTATGGAGAAGGAGAAATTATTCAAGGTGTACACGGGGTTGATCTGTCAGGATTTGCCTCAGTAAGTAGATGGGTGTCTAGGGCAAATGAGAGAACAATTAGTGGTGTGCAGAATTGGTTGATGTGAATATTTGGGCTTGACAGCAACCAACATGACGTTAAGGTCATGGGTATCGTTAGTCGTGCTCGGGAGGGCACTTTTTGAGAGTTAGTACCGCTTAATGCAACATCAACATGGAGAAAATACGTCAACAAAGCTGTAGAACATGGGTGGCCTCTAGTCCTTCTTGCTTAGGCATATACGAAGGAGGTTCATGAGGTACACGGTGTAGAAGAAGAAGGAGGTCCGAGCCATGACAATCACAATGATAATGAGAAAGATAATGAAGAGGGTGATCATCACCTGTCATCTATGGTACCGACGGGTGAAGCGGACGAAGGAGAGCGCATAGAGCATATAGTTCAAGAGATCGCGATGGAAGATATGGAGAATGAGAATATATCTGAAACTGACTCATCTGAAGATGAGAATGAAATTCCTGTCCCACTGGAGTGGAAGAGTAACAGTTCCAAGAATTTGATGATCAACGAAGGAAATTCTGTGCCGTGGGAATATCATGAGAATGAACTAGTAGAGGGAGCTATGTACAAAGGCAAAGATGAAGTGATGAGTGCCGTGAAGTACTGGTCTCTGTCAATGAAGCGGTCTTTTGTAGTTGTTAAGTCCAACAAGAAAGTATATGATGTTAAATATGTGTTTTCGGACTGTCCATTTAGGGTACATGCTTATGAGCAAAAATGGAGTACAATTTGGAAGTGCTGTATAGTAATAGAACATACATGTGAGTTACAAGAATTAGAGAAGTCCAATACTGCTCTTACATCGAGCTTCATTGCAGAGTACATGTATAATCGAATTGTTGATAATTTAAGGTATGAGCCGAAATCTATAGTGACTACTATAGAGGAAGATTTTAAATACACCATCAGCTATTCGAAGGCGTGGCGAGCGAAACAAAAGGTCATTGAGAAGAGATTCGGTTCATACGAAGCATCTTATGAGAACCTACCAAGATTGTTAGAAACCGTCAGACAAAAAAATATTGGTACATATTATGATATCATGGATGTGTCTGATCCAAAAGAGGCCGGAAAGTTAATACTTCGTCGAGCCTTTTTTGCACTAGGTCAATGTATAATGGCATTTCGTTATTGCAGACCTATTTTATACATGGATGGTATATTTCTAACAGGAAAGTATAAAGGTCAGATTCTAACTGCTATTGGTGTTGATGGGAATAATCAAGTACTACCAGTTACTTTTGCTTTTGTGGAAAATGAGAACATAGATAGTTGGTATTGGTTTCTGGAGCATGTGAAGTTAGCAGTGGTGCAAGGACGACCTAATGTTTGTGTCATACATGACCGACATGCCGGTTTGTTGAAGGCGATAACGGATATGCAATATGGTTCAGTGGAGCGTGATCTTCCTCCTCGATGGTCGAACATACAATCAAGATGGTGCATGACGCACTTGGGTGCAAATTTTTTCAGCCATTTCAAAAATAAACACCTTATGAATATGTTTAAGAGGTTGTGCAATCAGAACCAACAAAGAAAATTCAATGCAATGTTGACACGTCTTGATGAATTAACAACAAAGCAAACAGAAGAGTTAGCGACTCGTACGAATCAAGACCCGAATGATATGTTTGTTCCTCTTTCAGGCCTCCCAACGGATGCCTTGAGGAATGTGGTTTGGAGGTCGGGGTCATCAATCAGGTGCTTCTCAGATTGGATTGAGTATGAGCCAAAGGAGAAGTGGTCATTATTATATGACACAGATGGGGCGAGGTTTGGAATAATGACAACAAATTTGGCGGAGGTGTACAATTGGGTCATTCGAGGCATGAGAGGATTACCTCTTGTAGCAGTCGTAGAGGGTATTTTGCATGGAACGTGCAAGTACTTCCGTGAAAGATATATGGTTGCTTTTAATGCGATGGCAGATAATACATTGATTTTTTCAACATTCATGACAAATTACATGAAAAAAAGGTGGAGAAGGCAAGCTTGCATCGTGCACATCCTATGGGCACAGCAGAGAATCGCTTTGAAGTTCTGTGTAGGGATCGGGGCCGTCGTGGTGGCAATCGAGAGAGAATTGCACAAGAGTGTATTATTCGTTATAACTCATGCAGCTGTTCGTGCATGAAACCGAAACTTCTACACAGGCCGTGCTCACATGTTATAGCAGCTTGTTCACTTACTAATTTGTCCCCGAAGCCGTATGTCTCACATTATTTTATGAAGGAGGTAGTCATGACAACCTGGAATGCAGAGATTTATGGTTTCGCAATATTTGGTAGTTTTACAAACAATCCTGGCAGTAACTACCTGCGGGGCCTGATAAGGACAAATTAAGATAGAAGCCTGGTCGTCATAAGACATGGCGCATTAGAAATGATATGGATGAGTCAGAAGTGGGAAGACTGGAGCATCGGTGCACCAAGTGCAATGGCACAGGACATACATATAAAAAGTGCACGCGTGCAACCACCACAGAGGGAGCTGCAGAAGCAGGACCTTCAGGGAATCCGCAAGACGGCCGGCGCCCTCGTGCACGTCGTGGATTGCGGAATCAAGGCGGAAATGCTCTTTAAAAATAATAATATGTCTGTATTTTCAGGTAAATAGATAACACTGTGATATAGTTCATTAACATCAAATATTCATGTGTATGTTAAATGAAATTTGAACCTCTGTTTTCTAATTCAGGCCGAGTATATCCACCCTGCGGCGGATGAGGCCACTGTGTCGAGGCACTTGGAGGCCTATCTGTTGTGGTTGTTTGGTTGGATAATGTTCACATCGTCGCATGGGAACTCTGTCGCGAAGCACTTGATTCACTTCGCGCGCGAGATAGCGGACGCACCGCTCGACGCCGTGCCGCAGTACAGTTGGGCGTCCGCTATCTTGGCAGCCACGTACCGAGGTCTTTGTGATGCGTGCGCAAAGACCGACCCGTCAGCTATCCTCTCTGGTTGTCCACTATTACTTCAACTCTGGTCGTACGAGCAGTTTAGTATTGGACAACCAGTCATGGATTTCTCGACTTACGGAGCAGGGTTGTACGGGGAGACGGAGGAGGACGGCCCTATGATGGGTTCATTGTGGGTCCGGCGGCGGGTAAGTCTTCTATATCGCGGTTGAACCTATTTCTATTTATTTTCGAATAAATTGCACCTTACTATTATTTTCTATACAGCCTACTTGGGTAAACATTCAGGTTCACAGAGCCTATCCTGAGTACATGGCGGCGTTCGATCGGATTAGGCCAGACGACGTCCGCTGGACACCTTACAGCATGGAGGAGATTGTCGTACGAGCGCCTAATGGGTTGTCGTCATTCTGCACGAGGGATCAGGAGTACTGGTTGACACGTAAGGCTGTCGTTTTCGACATCTTTGTCAAGGACTACGCTTCTCACAGAGTGATGCGGCAGTTTGGTCGTAACCAGACGTTCCCACTCCCGGTTGCCCATATTGTTCCTCTTTTCGTACACGGGTAAGTATAAGACAATTAATTCGTTCTGATTGAGTATTTAATATATATAGAACGATAATTAATACATTTTGAAATCCATAGTTACGTGCGGAGGGGTCTACGGCAGGCGTTACTTGGTCCTCCCGTATACAGCCATGGGTCGACCAGTGGGCCAACGCACTACATGATGTGACCTACGAGCCCAGACCATTTTCCTTGGAGGCTTACGGGGACTACTTACGTTGGTATATTCCTCGCACCCGGATCAGAGTCACGTATACACCAGCGGAGCCATAGACCCACGTCCCCAGGTTGACGGACACGTACCCTGTGCACAGAGATCAGGCGATGTCGTTGGCGGTACGATCTTTATGAACTTCAACCCACTTTGTTTAATATTTTTCTTATCGTAATTACTTCAATGTTCTCGTTTTGTTAATAGGCCGACATGGCTCACCGTATCACTGTGGATGGTGGATCGCTCTTGCACCGATTGAGGGAAGGCATTCAGATGACCAGCCACGAGCTTACCGCTGCGGTCCAGAGGATGTACGACTCTGCTGCAAACATTGTCAAGTTGACGTCGTGCCGGCCCTGCGGGCGACAGCCGGATGTCGTCCCTCGATGTTCACACGTGACACACAGGCCTGACGGACCGACGGCGCCACTACCTCTGCGGCCTACGTACCAAACAGGTGAGTAACTTATATTTTCTTTGTATGTAGTAATGGTAACTTGTTCGTTACTTATAAGTTTCATTATTCAGGTCCACCTACGTACTATGCCGGTTGGCGTCCGGAGTTCGATATCATTGGATCATCTTCGCAGCCTGCTCACATGCCTACAGGTACGATATAGTTGTGAAATTTAATTATATTATCTAATACTGCTTTATTCGTAACATTACATTCACTCTGCATGGTCAGGTATGCACTTTGACGGTTCGCGGCATCAGTTCGATTTCGGAGGTTCCTCTTCACACGCTGTACCCATGGTTCCAGGTATGACCTACTTTTAAGAGTTCGACACGTTATATATTAGTTTTACCATCAGCGTTATCATAACGTTGGTCTTATATGTTTAGGGACGACCCGTTACGACTACGAGGGATCGGACATCTCTGAGCACGCTGACACTTTTCGTCAGCGATCCCCGTCACCCTTCGACCTTGACAGTTACCTGGAGCAGGAGCCGGCGGACGTACTTGCGTCATCGTAGTTACGTGAAGCACCACCACAGACACAGCCCTCACAGGACGAGTACGCGACACCAGCTACTGCTGGAGGCCGTCCTACACGTGTTATAGTTCCTCCTTCGCCGCTTACTTACTTAGCCGGTCATGTGCGAGCGGGCCGCAAAGCACCAAAGCCTGGCACGATTAGGGGTGTTGCACCTAAGCGTAGACGATATTAGTTTTGTATGATTTGCCGTCGGTGTTGTTTTCTATGATATTGTACTGATACTATTTTAGTTTTTAGAACTTAATTAATGTTTCACTGTTGTATTTTTTTCATCTATTAAGCTTGGGCGAGCACACAACAACGGCGTTTTCGCACGCCCATTGCATGACTGCGTATTATTTTTGCTATTTCTCTGACTTCGATATTTTTCCTGAAATTTTCGAATAAATAAATATTATTTTAAAAAACCAAATTTTTTCTAAAATTTCCAAATAAATAAATATTATTTCAAAAAAAAATCTAAAAAATCAGGTCGCCCGTCGGCGGGGCGAACATCTGGTCGCCCTTTGGCCGGGCGACGTCGGCCTGGTCGCCCGTTGAACGGGCGACGTGGGCCTGGTCGCCCTTTGAACAGACGATTCTCTCACGTCGTCCTTTCAATGGGCGACTGGTGGTCTATTCCTGCAATTTTTTAGAAACGAAGACTACTTTTATAATTTTTTTAAAACAAAGTTTATTAATAAAAAAAAGTTCCCAAAGACAAGGGGCTGGGGCCTCGAACCCACGGCCTGATGGAGCAGAGCGCCCGCCCAGACCACTGGGCTACTGACACTATTGAGTACTGTTCACAACATTGCTTTTTAACATTTTTATGAATGTGCGGAGGCAAAGAGATCACCCAAATCTCTGCTCGTCATCGTTGGTACTCGAATCTTGTGCGAACGCCAAGGCTTCAAGCTACGGTCACGTCATCGTTGATGGCTTTAGTTTTTGTCTATATATTTTATAGGAAATAAAATGAGTTTTTGTCTATATATTTTGTAGGAAATAAAATGCAGACACCCAAAATAATGGCCAGTTAAGAGCACCACAACAAGTCAACAACTGAGCTACGGTTCCAACTATGTTGGGGGTGTAGGAAGGTAGTTTTCCCTAATTGTTGTTATTTGATTCCCTAAATGAATTCAAATAAAAATTTTATCAACTACAAAGTTTTTTAATCCTTTAAACTCTACAACTTTTATTTTGGTAGTTTCTCCATCCGAGCCCATTTGAAAAATTCAAATTTCAAATATAAGAAATTATAAAATATTGTTTTCTTTGATAAAATGAATTCAAATAATAAAGTTGTCAACTATAAATTTCTATAGCATTTCAGGATCCCACGCACGCCGGCCGACACGCGAAGCATAGGTTGGACGGGACATAAAAAGTATAGCTTTTGACAATGCCTCCGTGTTAGCGAATAATTTACCAAAGCTGATCTTCACACCTAAGCGGATCCGATGTTCTTTAGGTCTCAAACTTTTTCTCAGGCTTACAAATGCCCTTTGTGAAGCAAACACTAAGTTTTAGATTTTTCTGAAGTGGTTTGGTACTTTTTTCAGTTTAATTGAATTTTTGCGTGACATCAACGAGTAATTATACGTTGAATTGAGTCCACCACCAAAAAGATCCGGAGTAGTCTGAAACTTTGCCGAATGGTCTCTTGTGTATTAGAAGATAAATCTTTATGGAGGTCAATGCAGAATTCTAGCATTTTTCAATATATAATTCAACATATTTTGTCTCATGCAACACGAAGAAAAATATACTAATACAAATAATTATCAAAAAATTCTAAGATCTTGTGTCGAACCATATTTTTGTTGTAGATAACTGCCAAAAAAATTTCAAGCCATTTTGACATAGATGGAGTCTACATGCTCCACAAAGGTATATGGAACCTTTTATTGACCCATGACTATACACTTAGGTACTTAGGGATTCTGAGGTCCATGTGCTTTTCGGTGTCAGATTGGTCTTAAAGTTTTTCTCAAGCTTGCAAATGCCCTGTGTGAAGTAACCACCAAGTTTGAGATTTTTCTGAATTGGTTTGGTACTTTTTTAGTTTAATTGAATTTCCGCGCGACTTCACCGGGTAATTATATGTTGAACTGAGTCTACCCCTAAAAAGATCCAAAATGGTACCAAACATTTCCACAAGGTCTCTTGTGCTCTAGTAGACAAATATTTGTGGACGTTGTTGTAGAATTCTAATGTTTGGGATCGGTAATTCATCATATTTTGTCTCACGTAGCACGAAGAAAAATATAATAATAAAAATAATTATCAGAAAAAGTTAAGATCTGGTACTGAAGATCTAGGTCATGACGTTCATGATTGCACCGCTGTCCACCAACATGCTATGAACTGGCATCCCATTGATGTGTCCCTTCAAGTGGAGTGGCCTAAGATGATCCACTCGCACCGCCGGCTTCTTGAATATAGCATCTTCAATGGCAAACACAAATTCTGCTGCTGGTGGCTCCTCTTCATCATGTCGAATAACGTAGTAATCAGAGAAGAAATATACTACGTTCACATCTCCATGTGGCGGCGATGGCTCATAATCCACCATCTCCTCCTTCGGCACTTCTGGCGTCTCCATGCCTACCATATTAGCAACAACGGTAGCAAACACCTCTGGTGAGTCACCAAGATCTTCAGAACCTGCAGGAATCGACACGGGCATCTCAGAAGATACTACAGCCAATTCGGGGATCACCGGGACAGAATCAACAAAAACAGTCGGCTTGGCTGACTCTGCAGCCAGCCTAGCCGTCTCAGCCGGCCTAGCCGACTCCTGGCCCTCCTGGCTAGCAGTCATAGTAGAAGCCGGCTTAGCCGGCTCTAGAGTCGGCTTAGCCGACTCAGTCAGCCTGGCCGGTTCTGAGGCCGGCTTAGCCATCTGAGCAGGAGCAGCAGCCGCGGCGATGGTCTTCTGTGAATCTCTTGGGGCTTTTCTGGTGCAAGTGGGTCTTCAACCATCCTAAGAGCTTCCCTTTTTAGTTTCTTTTGCCGGGCGCGCTGTAACTTCCGCCTTTGGGTTTTATCCAACCCTCGTGGGCACCACTTGGGTTGAGTGTACTTGGGGTCTCTTGGTGGCTTCTCTTGCTCCTCAATTCCAGCAACTTCTTCAGTAAATTATTTTTGCTTGTTTGCTAGATCTTCATCTCCAATCACAATCAGCTTATTGTGATTAACAACAGGAGCTGACATTGAACTGATTATGATGCTAGGAACTTGCATAGGCTTCTTGGACACCTCGACCTTCTTTGGCACATACACTTGCTGTGTAGGGGCTTTCTTTGTCTCTTAAGGAGCTTCAACCTGCATATTTATCACCTTCTCTTGACTTGCTCTGCTAGAGCTCGATTGACCATCCAATCAGCTAAAGATAGAGGGCTTTGAAGATAGACCAGCAACATCTCTCATCCTTTGGAACCTATGGGAGCCTGAGGATATGGCACCCACACCCCACGAGGTCCCCATTGTGGCGTTGGTATGATTGGCGAAGCCGGAGCCACTGGAGGTCCCCAACGTGACACATGAGGATGAGTGACCTGCAAGGAAGAATCAGCTGGTGGAATCATTGCCATTTGTTTATTTCTATCTTCTTCACGCTTTGGCGGTGTAGACTCCCTTTTTTTATGGGCCGATTCTCAGAATTGGCTTTTTGTTTCTTGTACTTCGCCATAAGTCGATCAAAAGTAGAAAGTGGCTTTGCCACAAATTTCTTAGTTTTCTGCTCCTTCTATTTCCAAATACCAAGTTCTAGGTTTTGAGGAACAAACGTGCGAATCACATGAACACCGAAAGTAAGGCTGCCTGGAGGAGGAGAGCCAGCATGACCGACTGGGGCAGTCGGCTTAGCCGTCTGTGCTGACCCAGCTAGGACGACTGTACCAGTCGGCTTAGCCGGCTCTGCCTGGCTAATTGTGGAGTCAGCTTGGCCGACTAGAATAGTCGGCCTAGCCGGCCTCTGCAGCGCTGCACACGTCTCGTACCATCTTTGCCTTCTTAAAGCCTCTGCTGATCCAGCGGTGATTGTAAGCTTGTTCTTGCCTTCCTGATCCTTCTCAAGCGCCACTTGTCGCCCTGAATTCTTTTGAACATTCGGTGCGACACGCGGTTTGCCGATAATGATGTTCTTGCCTTTAGCTTTATTGGCTTGCTCGTGTAGGATCAAGATTGCTGGACTTCCTACTTCAATTGTATTCATATGTGTAGGGAAAGGATTCTTGTTGATCTCTATGTCAAAAAAACTCAATTGTTCCTCATTAAGGGCCGATTAGACCTGCCAACGGAAGACATTACAATCATTAGTCACATGGGAATAAGAGTTATGATATTTATAATAGGAACGTCTCTTAATCTCATCTACAGAAGGCAAAGTATAATGAATTCTAATGTATCCAATTTTGAGTAGCTCATCAAAAATCCGGTCATATTTAGAAATATCAAAAGTAAATTTCACTTCCTTATTCGATTCTTTTGAATCAGCTTGAGAGAAGGGCAAGTAACTTGTTTATTCTCCTCTGGCCAACTAATTTTAGCGACCAACGTCTCCTTGCTTTCATCATCCGAATCATCTAAAATAGCACCAAGAGCATGTGTATTCGAACGATGGGTTTTATATTCACGAGTCTTTAAGGCGCGATTCCCAGAAAACGGCCCTCTCGATAAGGTGATTCATGTTAGCAAAATGAACATTCTCAAGTTTTTCTTTGATTCTATAATTTAAACCATTAAAGCATATATCAACAAGATCTCTTTCAGAAATACTCAAATGAAAGCATCTATTTTTGATTTCTCTAGCCTTGTTGAAAAACTCAAGTATAGTTTCATCACGAGTTTGCTTAACAACAGTAAGATGTGACAATCTAGTTCTTGGGCTCTGGTATAAAAATGCTTATGAAACTTTTCTTCTAACTCAACCCAAGAACCAATGCACAACAGTAGTAAATTGACAAACCATGAAAAAGTAGTTCCAGTCAATGATAAAGAAAAGTTTTGAATTTTCATGTAATCAAGGTTAGCCGCTTCTCCTAATTGAGCAAGATACATATGAACATGCTCCATGGTGGATTTATTACCATTACCAATAAATTTCTAAAAGTCAGGTACCTTCCACCCAATAGGATTACTCTTGTAGTCAATAGCAGAAGGGTATGGTTTAGAACTCATGTTCTGGGCAGTTTTAAAGTGAACACCTAGACTTTCTTCAAGATTTTTAGTAAGATCCTTCTTGAACTGACTTAATATATCATGAATCTCAGCAGAAGCAGTACCCTGCATGTGTTTAAGCATAGGATTACAGCTAGGAGACTTTGGTGGGTCAGGTAAGACGACGTTGCCCCCCTAAAGCTTTAGATGCTTCATAATCGGTTCGCAATGCTTGATCCGATTTTTGAGCACCCCCTGCTACACTTGTACTAGCATGACTGGTTTTATTGGCAGGAAGAGCCGAAGAAGCCGATTTTAGCTTACTAGCTTCAATGACAGATGATTGATTTTGAAAGAAACCTTGAGGCATACAAAATTTAGGTTGTGTTAAGACACCCGATTGCGTAGAATCGGTTGTCTTCCCTTCTATTTTATCTAGCCTATTAGCTATCTTTTCTAAAGATGTATCCATTGTTCTTTGAAATTGAGAACCATAATCAAATATCATCATAGCAACTGAAGCTTGCGTAATTGGAGCTTCATCATACTTAGGAAGATTATCTTGAGAATTTATCTGCTCAGATGATGAAGTCCCCAAGATTTCAGCAATGCTTGGCACCTTGAATTGCATAACCTTGTCATGTCGGCCCTTGGAGCAACCCAGAAGAAAAGCCTTTTGAAGTTCCTGCATGCGAGCTTGAAGTTGCGCTTGTAATTCTGGCGTAAGCTCCTCCATGGACGTGGTATTGATGATGTTACCACTATGGACTTCGCTCGTGTCCTTCATCACATCTCCATCTACACCCATGTCGCTGGTTGGTTGATATGTCAACCTATGCTTTGAATTCCCTAGAGTCGCCAAAAAGTATGTTGACGCCGATTCACGTCCATGCCAACACACTAGTAGGCTTTGGACACCCAAGGAGGTTGCTTGGACAACCTGCAATGCAGCAAACACGCAGCGTAACCGGCCAAACTGATCTAGAGATTGAAAAGGCCGATGTGGAGCTCGTGTATGGCTGAATAGGGCCCAGAACCGCCTCCGAAAGGATCTGTCAGGAGGGAGCAGGTGAGGGATCTCTTAGGACCAGCAAGGCCACCTAAGATGCCAATGAATCTCATGGAGAGAAGCACCGGATAACAGGTAGAGAGGTTGAGGAGAGAAAAAGGGGTAAAAGAGGTGACAGATTGGTTTTTTATTCGATTGATTGGATGGGATCAATCGGCCATGATCCTCTCGTTTATATAGAGGGGGGTGGTCTTATCCCAGTAGGAAACAACTACAACACATCATCACTAAGTTTCCCACGCCTAAAACTTGCCAAAACATGATTTAGGATCAAATCGATTTGGACTCAGCACTAAGCAGGCCTAGCCAGCCAAGCACCCGGCTAAGCCGGTTCTCATGGGCTCGGTCCGGTTCTCATGGGCTCAGTCCAGCCAAGCACCCGGCTAAGCCGGTTCTTCTAGAATGATAAGATGAAGAGTAGCTAAGGTAGAGATGTTCATCTAAGGCAAGAAACCCTAAGCAAAGATAACTCTCCCACTACTTGCTTGCTTCAGGCCCACTGATGCACTTGGTCTGCCAAGCGATATTAGCATCAGCGCTACTCTGCGACTGGACGTGGGGGAATGTAGGTACGAGTGGACGCGACGAGACGTGGGGGAATGCGTGCAGAACAAATGAAGGTAGACTCCAACCTAGACACCATGTCTATGAAGGTGACTACTACTCTAGCGGTGATCAGGAACATCCGTCTTCATCAGGAGTCCTCTTACTAGAGCACCCGTCCAACGGACGAGCGACGATCCCACAAACAAGTAACTTTATGAAAGTAACATGCTATTGAATCAAACCAAAGTTGAACATGAACTTCTTACTTCAAGTAGGAAGATGATCATAGAGGTACAAGTTGGAGCGAAAACCGACAAGCCCGACACTTCTTCCACCCAGAGGTAGAACTGCTTCGACTCTGCTCTTTCTGCAGCTCTTTCCCTCTCTCACTCCCTATACTAATTTAGCTAGAAGCTAATGGAATGGAGCTTGCTCTTCCTCTCTACATTATGACCTCTTTGTGTTTATGAATGAATGCATGATGAAGAGGGGAGGCCTCCTTTTATAGCTTGAGAGGAGGGGGCTCCATGCAAAAGGTTCTTCCTCACATGGAAGGATCCAAACCGACCTCCAAAGGGTGGTTTACACTTTCCATTTGTGCTGATCATAGGTGGGACTGTCTAGAGGGAACCGTCATGCGCACGCCTGAGAAAACTAGGCCCGGGAGGGGCCACCAGGGGACCGGCCACCCCTGGGACCGATCGCCCCCTGGTGGGGCCAAATGGTCACCGCCTTCGCGTGTTGGCTCTCCTCTGGGCCTGGACCTCTCCTATGGTTATGAATGGACCCAGATTTGAAATAAAGGTGGGCTTCTTTGGTAAACTTGGTTGTGCATTCTCTGAATTCACATTTCTCCTTTACGCTTTCTAATTGGTGTTGTGCACTTCCACTTGTTTCATCATAAATCCTGTAAAAACATAAACACTAGGGTTACAAGTGGAACTCTGTTAATAGCATATGTCTATGTGTTAAGGTATGATAGTTTCTCTCCTTTTAGGCATAAGTTGACGGTTAAAAATAATCCATAAGGACCGCCAACAAGACCCCCAAGCTTAATCTTTGCTCATCCCGAGCAAATAGCTAAGTATGGTTGTTGATCAAGAGTTGCTACAATGCCGATGATATTTCAAATGTACCAAGTTTATAACAAAGTTTTCTACTGCAATTTGAATAAATCAGTATGCTATCCACCCTACTATTATCTTGAAACAAATGGGGCCTTTTAGCTATCTCAAGTCTTGGGTGATTGCAAGATAGAATAGTTCAATGAGCATTGCTTATCATTCATCCCAAGATCAACCATTTTTTCAGAGGTTTTGAAAATTTTTGTAAAAGAAAACTTAAGTTCCTCAAATGATTCACTCAATCACTCAATGTGTATGAATACCTGTTGACACCTCTAACACCACATAAGCTAGGTTGTCATCCCCAGCATGGCGCCAGAGATGCTGGTATTAAATGCATATGCTTTTGTCGAAAATGAAAAAGGTATCCGCAAGCGCATAGATAATACCGATGTAGCATTTTAACTAGGAGTAATCCACGTATCGTTATTTATATTTTACCACTGGGAAGGGATGCTTATGGATATATGAGCAATGAGCACTGCATGTGATAATGGAGAGCTTAAACATGTCTTTATCTATCTTCTCATACAGGGTAAGTGTCACATAAAATAATAATATAGATATAAATGAATGATAATGATAAATGAGAAATGAGAGTACATAGCCACATAAAATAATGATAAACATCTCAATCGAGTACTCTAAGTTTATAACACTAGCATGGACTAGGATGATCTACAAGAATAAATCCTAAGTTATTCTAACTATAAAGCCAAAGCATACAATGATTAGTGCAAGGACACTTAACAATCATGGCGGGAAAAGGTTACATCTATGCATAGTGATATTACCATGAAAGATTAGGAACAGAGCAATCACTTCCATATAATAGTGGTGTTCTACTAGTCCTATACTTGGGAGAAGGACTACGAAGGACTCAACGGGACTGTCACTCTTGCGATCTACCTCACGATCTGGAATATAGGGCGCAATCACAGATAAATACAGCCTAGGCACCGCGCCTACACAATATTTATCGCTCACCCATCGATCTAATGAGCAAGCGATCCTATGCATAAACATAATTCCAATCCAACTATGCTAAGCATATAATCAAAGTAGACCAAAAACAATGTAATTAAGAACATAAACAAATAGAGCAAAGTCATATTTGTTATATTAGAATAGAATAAAGTACCATTCATAGTTGCAAGCAATGATGAATATGATGATGAAATATAAGAAATTACCAAGAACGATGACAGATCCGGACTCCAAGCTAGGCTTGACTCCCTCTAGATCTATTCCTATGTAGCTATGCTACTAACTATGGAGCTCTAATTGAGATGGTGGCTCTAGGGCTTCTCTAAATTCTCTTGAATGAAGTAGAGAATGAATATAATAATGAATTAGGGTTTCTCCAGGGCCAGGGGCCCTGTTTATATAGCCCCCTAGGATGCACCGTAGCCCTTGGATCAAACCGACTTGAATGGATGCTTCATATTTATCCTCAAGGTCGGTGGAGGCAGGATCCGTGAGGTTGCCTCTGAATGGGCCAGGTGGCCGGGCAGCCGCCCAGTTGGCATGGGCGCCCGCCCACCTACCTCTACTAGGTGGGTCCAGCTCCGCAGGGTCGCCTTCTCATGTCTTCTAGAGTATTCTTGAGTTGTTAGACGAGGTATTCTCTCTATGTAAACCTGACATGTGGACCTCTTTTGGTTCTTTTCTGATAACCCCCTGTAGAAATGGATAATCACCAAAACTCGTGGAATTCTGTTAGTGTAACCCCTATAACTAGGATGGTGTTCATCTTTTAACCCTTTCTCAGGTTATGTTGATGGTTAAAAAATGATACTTAACTACCGTCAACAAGCTCCCCCAAGCTTACCTTTTGCTCGTCCCTGAGCAAAGATAGACTTAGCGATGGATCAGGAGTTGCTACAATGCTTTCATGCCTCATAAGTACACATGCCCTCAAACAAGAACTTTCCTCTGGATTAGAGTGAACTATTCTGACTTAAGACTTACCCATATCACCTTCTTCGAGGGAGCTTATGGCCTTTACTTGGTTCTTGAGTAGTTGAAAGACAGAATGGTCAAGTCAAGCGCTATGTTTCTCGCTCTTCGATCAACCATTATTCTGGAGTTTTTGCAAGATTTTCAAATAAAACTCAGAGATTCCTTGTATGACCCTTTCAAGTTTCTCATTTGTGGTATTTATGGATCCTCTCTAAGGCAAGTGTAAGGTATGCCTTCTCTCTTCTCTCAGGATATGTGGTATTTGTGGCACTTAGGCATAGTGATATTGCCTTCTCTCTCTCACCCTATATCTAAATGGCTTATATGGAGCTCATAGGTGGGGAGATAACTCAAACTACTTGCATATATTGCATAGTTAAACCATGGATCCAGAGAAACTAGTCATACAATCAAGTATGTGCATGTGAATGAGGGAAATATAAAGAGTGATACGAATGATGGTGAAGAAATAAAGAGATGATTATGAGGGGTGATGGATGATGGTGAAGATCTAATTCTACAATTGCTCCTTGGGGCTAACATACCTCCTTTTATTTTGGAAACTTTTGAAGAGGAGGACTTGGCTGCTATCTTTCTTTTTCTTTCTTTTCTTTGGGACTTTTGTCCTCTTTCTTTCTTTTCTTTTTTTGAGCAAAGTCAATCCTCTTGATGAGACTAGCAATTGAGAGTATGAACTGAAATAACTGGAGCTTTATTACACAAATGAAATGAGAATGATGGAGACAAATATTTTTGGATGTTCTCTCCTAGGGTAGGAGTTTGAACATTTTCTGGATGGATCTGAATGGGGAATATGTGTATGCGAATAGATGGATGCATACTCTCAGGGTGCAGCAGGGTGCGTGTCTCCAGGATATAAACAACACATAATATGAGATATGTATATAAGTGGGTGGTACTTCCAAGAATAGAAGTAACACAGAGTGGATGTAGAATGATAAGCATAAGAGGGTGCAAACTTCTGAGGACAGAAGTAGCGTAGATAAAAGGATGAAGATTACATAGTATCTTTATCCGCATGACCAGCTCCTAAGGGTTGACACAGCTTAACTACCCTCAATGCCTACAAAGTGATATGTATACAAAGAAGGTTTTCCTATTCTAGTAAGCATGAGTATATGGCTGTGGTAGGAATTTTGAACACTCATCATAAAGGAACTCATCATGTAGCAATTTAAGGGTTTCACAAATAAAATCTCCAGAACTCTAGTATCACTAGGAGCAAGATGGACAGCAGCTCAAAACCTTCCCATATCTTATCCGTCAACTACCTAGACTTAGATCAAGTAGTTGCAACCCATAGGTTTTAGGCTCAGAGCAAAAACTTAAGTCTAAACAGTTGTGTCTGAAACTCGGGAAAATGCAAGGTTGAAAACTAGGTACTTGAGAGGAATTATAGCAGAGCAACTATTCATCATGTCCATAAAGAACTTGTTTTAGGGGTTCATTTTAGCAACAGATTTAACAGAAAGAGCTCTCCTTATTTAGCTAACAAACTTAAACAAAAAGATAACAAGAAAAACTTTATTGGGTTTCTAAGGTTATTCATCTTTTTAGTTGTTTATCATAGCACACAGAAAAATAGAAAGTCAATCAAGAAATACTTAGCTCGATACACAGGGGTGCTCTCCCCCAAGCGGGATGTTGACATAGTCTTTTGATGTTGCTGACTGGTAGTGAAGGTGTACTGTTCCTCCTAGAGTGTTATGAATGCTTTTTGTTGGAAACAACACTTGTCTGTTGGGGATAGTACTCTGACAGGGGCCAGGACGTCCTTCTGCCTGTTAGCTCTTCTTGATCCTTTTGTATTATGTGAAGCTCAAATAGACAACAAAGCTTGTAGAACTGATTAAGCGTTATTGATAAACCTCTAAGCCTTGGATGTCTAGAACTTTCCTAACCTTTTGTCTTCTTAGCAGGATCTTATATTTTTATAGTTTTATGGTATGCAGATAGAAAAAAGATAAATATGCTAAAAAAATTATTTTTATGCCACCACGGTGAATAACTGTGTGAGCTGTTGTACCACCCATTGTTCACATGGGGCTTAACATTTTTTTCAGGATGCAATGCGTGACAAAATTTTATTTTCTTTTTCTGAGGTAGAAACAAAGAGATAAATATGCAACTAGCGATGTATTCAGAAAAAAGTAAATAAATGCAATGCTGAAAAGGAAAATAAAGATAAATACCAAATTACCTCTTGGCGTGGCGTTCGGTGATTTTTAAGTCCTCTGAATAGGACTTCCTTGTTCGCTCATTGTTCGAGGGGCGCATTGGATGGCGCCACTGACGTTGCGTCTTATGTAGGATTTGAATCTGGTCTTACCTTGGGTTTCCATACTTGCTTTGTTGGTGAGGGTGACTTGGAAGGGGAGGCTTCTGTGATCACTATCTCTTCTTCTTGGCAGTTCTCCTTAGGCTCATTTAACCTCCAAGATTTTATTGCCTGGTACTTTGCTTCTAAATTCTTTTGACCAATGCACGTATACCTGGCATCCAATAGTTCATCTCGGGTGGAGACTTTCGTAACCTTGTCTAGTATGGGAGTGTAGATTGGTTCTACCATTTTCTCTTCCTTCTGTATTTGTTCTGATGATTGAATGTATATGGAGGGAACCTTTTCTCCTTCTTTGAATTGAGCTGTTATTGGGTTGTACTTTGTCCAATGTTCTTTTGGGGGTGGAAATTCTTCTACTTCCACTGGTGGTACCTCTTCTACCTTTGCGGCGATGTTCTCTTCGTCGTGGTATCGATCTTCATATCTTGATACTTCTCCTTCATAGTCAGCCCATCCATCTACACTGATCTTCTTGTTCTGGTGATGGGTATGCTACCTTCTCCTTGGCCTATTCTTCTTGGGCTCATCATGTATTGTATAATCTATGAAACAGCGGCGTACCTTTTCTAAGGGAAAGTGTAAGTGGACTTCCCCTGTTCCAATATAGATGATGGCCTTGGTAGTGTTGAGGAATGGTCTTCCCAGGATGATGGGTGGATCATACTCATCTTCACCCATGTCGATGACTAGGAAGTCAGTGGGAATGTAGTGGTTGTCTATCTAGACAGGGACGTCTTTGGCTATCCCTTCCACGAAGCAAAAGGTTTGGTCCACCATCTGTAGCTGCGCGCTGGTGGGGTCTAAGGGCATATTGCCATATAGGTATTCACAGGTCACCTTGGCCATTATGTTGACGCCTGATCTGGTGTCATAGACATATTGAAGGAGCATCTGTTGATGGAGCATTGAATGGTCAGGACACCTGGGTTGTCCTTCTTGATCAAATGTGGGGACTTGAGCTGATGGTCATGCTCTCTGTGGACTGCAGAGACCATCCTCACTGTCTTAGTCTTCTGAGTCTTCTTCTTGTTGCTCTTGTTCTTGGGCTTATTCTTGATCTTGGCTTTATTGTTCCTGTTGATGGTCTCTCTCTCCAGCTCATAAGGGTATTGAGGATATGCTAGAAATTACAAAACCCTGTTCTTGAAAAAGAAGGTTTCTCGCTTGCCCTTGATGTTGAAGACAATCTTGGCAGTGTTGGAGTAGATGATGGCTCTGGCGGTGTTTAAGAATGGTCATCCTAGAATGATGGGGGACCTCTCGTCACTTCCCGTGTCCACTACCATGAAGTCTATAGGAATGTACGAGCTACCTACTCATACACAGATGTCTTCTAGGATTCCCTTCGGGTAGCAGAGTGACTGGTCTCCAAGCTGCAAGCACATGATTGTGTATAATAAAGGACAATTAAATAGTTTCTCGTATATCACCTTTGGCATGACATTGATGCTTGCGCCGAAGTCAAAGATTGCTTCACTGAAGTTGGCACTTCCAATGGAGATTGGAATAACTGGTCTTCTTGGATCACCTTTCTTGATTGGCAGAGTTGGGTCATCCCATGATTCTTTTGAAGGTTCACTCTAGAATTTCTTTGCATTGAATATGTCTACAAGATTTGCAGTTTCTAATCGTTTTGGTTGCCCCAGAATCTTACCTTGGTTGGCAGAAGGAACGAAGTTGGCAAGCTATTGCAACTGGGACTCTAACATCTTATTGAAGCTAAGCTGATTCTTTATAGCATTGAAAAAACTATCCATTCTATTTTTGACTGTTTCTAGAGTTTTATCATAAGATGCTAGCTTCTTGGACAGGTTATCCATCAGCTTACCTTGATTGAGCACTAACTCTCTCAAAGGCGGTTGATTGAAATTACTGTAGGAAGAATTATTACCTTGGTAATTACCTGAGTAGTTAGGCCTCTGCTGTTGATTCCAGCCTTGATTCTGCTGAGGATGATAGTAGTTACTGTTGTTGTTGTTGAGGTAGTTCACATCTTCCTTCAGCTCTAGGCAGTTAGCACCTGAATCCTAGTTTCTCCACACTCTTCACAAGTCAAGCGAGAATCATGAATGTGCATGACTTCTTTCTTCTCAGGGGCTCTCTTATCGAGCCTCTTCATTAGCAGGTCCATCTTGGCAGATAGCATGTCTACTTCCTTGAGCTGATGCATTCCACCTCTCTTACAGGTTTGAGTTCTCTCTTCACTCCAACCTTGGTTGGAGGCCATCTTCTCCAGAAGAGCTGTGGCTCGAGGAATGGTAAGTGATAAGAATGCACCTCCAGCAGCAGCATCCATGGTCTCACGAGTGCTGTTGCTGAGCCCATGATAGAAAGTTGTTGATGGTCATTAAGTATCGTGTTTTAACCATCGTCATAACCTAAGAAAGGGTTAAAAGATGAACACCATCTAGTTATAGGGGTTACACTAACAGAATTCCATGAGTTTTTTGATTGTCTATTTCTACAGGGGGTTATCGAAAAAGAACCAAAAGAGGTCCACATGTTAGGTTTACATAGAGAGAATACCCTGTCCAACAACTCAAGAATACTCTAGAAGACTCGAGAAGGCGACCCTGCGAAGCTAGACCCACCTAGCAGAGGTAGGTGGGCGGGCGCCCATGCCAGCTGGGCGGCCGCCCGGCCACCTGGCCCAATCATAGGCAACCTTGCAGATCCTGTCCCCACTGACCTTGAGGATCAATATGAAGCGTCCATTCAAGTCGGTTTGATCCAAGGGCTATGGTGCATCCTAGGGGGCTATATAAACAGGGCCCCTGGCCCCTAGAGAAATCCTAATTCATTATCAAATTCATTCTCTACTTCATTCAAGAGAATTCAGAGAAGCCCTAGAGCCACCATCTCAATTAGAGCTCCATAGTTTAGTAGCATAGCTACATAGGAATAGATCTAGAGGGAGTGAAGCCTAGCTTGGAGTCTGGATCTGTCATCATTCTTGGTAATTTCTTATATTTCATCATCATATTCATCATTGTTCTTGCTACTATGAATAATACTCTATTCTATTCTAATATATCACATATGACTTTGCTCTACTTGATTATGTTCTTAATTATTTTATTCTTAGTTTACTTTGACTATATGCTTAGCATAGTTGGATTAGAATTATGTTTATGCATAGGATCTTATAGCGCTCGCTCATTAGATCGATGGGTGAGTGATAAATATTGTGTAGCGTGGTGCCTAGACTGTATTTATCTATGATTGCACCCTATATTCAAGATCGTGGGGTAGATCACGGGAGTGACAATCCCATTGAGTCCTTCGTAGTCCTCCTCCCAAGTATAGGACTAGTAGAACACCACTATTACATGGAAGTGATTGCTCTGTTCCTGATCTTTCATTGTAATATCACTATACATAGATGTAACCTTTTCCTGCCATGATTGTTAAGTGTTCTTGCACTAATCATTGTATGCTTTCATTTTATAGTTAGAATAACTTAGGATTTATTCTCATAGATCGTCCTAGTCCATGCTAGTGTTATAAACTTAGAGTACTCTATTAAGATGTTTATTATTATTTTATGTGGCTATGTGCTCTCATTTCTCATTTATCTTTATCATTATCATTCATTCATATCTATATTATTATTTTATGTGACACTTACCCTGTATGAGAAGATAGATAAAGACATGGTTATGCTCTCCATTATCACATGCAGTGCTCAATGCTCATATATCCATAAGCATCCCTTCCTAGTGGTAGAAATATAAATAATGAGACCTAGATTACTCCCGGTTAAAATGCTACATCGGTATTATCTGTGCACTTGCGGATACCTTCTTCATTTTCTACAAAAGTATATGCATTTAATACCAGCACCTCTGGCGCCATGCTGGGGATGACAACCTTGCTTATGTGGTGTTAGAGGTGTCAACAAGCATTTTTGGCGCTGTTGCCGGGGAAGGTTGAAAGCTTATCAAATGGATATATATGAGCATCACTGCATCCATTAATGTGATTGAGCAAACCTATTCATACTAACCCTTCTCTACAGAAATATCCTTGTTTTGTCTACTTGTATTTTATGCAGGGTAATATATCAATAGGTTTGATCTTCTAGATAATTTCATTGATAACCCAGAAGCTTTACATAGGAGGACCAAGGAAAAATTGAAGAAGCACTTATCTACATTATCAGCTCAACCTGCCAGTTCTTCTATATCGGAAGATCCACCTGTTGTTTGAAGTTTGACACCAGTCTTCGACGCTATGGCCGACAAGTCACTTCGTGAGTTCTTAGCTCCTACTACGGACAACATCCGTACTGGACTAGCTGCGGACATCGACAAAGCTTTTGAGCTTAAGCCAGCGTTAATCAACATTGTGCAAGCAAGCTAGTTCTGTGGGAAGGCCCATGAAGATGCTAGTGCTCATCTCCAACATTTCCTAGAGATTTGCAGCACTTTCACCATCAAGGATGTCCCCAGAGATGCTATACTACTTTGCCTTTTCCCATTCTCACTCTTGGGAAGAGCGAAGCAGTGATTCTATGCCAATAAGGAGAAGAATACTACGTGGGCACTATGTTTCACCAATTTCTTGGCAAAGTTCTTTCCCATGGGCAAGACCAATGCTCTCCGTGGGAAGATATCAAGTTTTTAGCAACACCATGAGGAGACAGTCCCAGAGGCCTGGGAATGCTTTCAAGATTATATCCTTGAAGGTCCTCATCATGGAATGGAGAATTGGTTGCTCATGCATACCTTCTATCATGGGCTCAGCAACAGCACTCGTGAGACCATGGATGCTGCTGCTGCTGGAGGTGCATTCTTATCACTTACCATTCCTCAAGCCATAGCTCTTGTGGAGAAGATGGCCTCCAACCAAGGTTGGAGTGAAGAGAGAACTCAGACCCGCAAGAGAGGTGGAATGCACCAGCTCAAGGAAGTAGACATGCTATTTGCCAAGATGGACCTGCTGATGAAGAGGCTCAATGAGAGAGCCCCTGTGAAGAAAGAAGTCATTCACATTCATGATTCTTGCATGACTTGTGAAGAGTGTGGAGAAACTGGGCATTCAGGTGCTAATTACCTAGAGCTAAAGGAGGATGTAAACTACCTCAACAACAACAACAGTAACTACTATCATCCTCAGCAGAATCAAGGCTGGAATCAACAGCAGAGGCCTAACTACTCAGGTAATTACCAAGGTAATAATTCTTCCTACAGTAATTTCAATCAACCGCCTTTGAGAGAGTTAGTGCTCAATCAAGGTAAGCTGATGGATAACCTGTCCAAGAAGCTAGCATCTTATGATAAAACTCTAGAAACAGTCAACAATAGAATGGATAGTTTTTCCCGTGCTATAAAGAATCAGCTTAGCTTCAATAAGATGTTAGAGTCTCAGTTGCAACAGCTTGCCATCTTTGTTCCTTCCGCCGATCAAGGTAAGATTCCAGGGCAACTGGTAGGTTTAGAAACTACAAATCTTGTAGACATATTTAATGCAGGGAAATTCTGGAGTGACCCTTCAAAAGGATCATGGGATGACCTGACTCTGCCAATCAAGAAAGGTGATCCAGGAAGACCAGTTATTCCAATCTCCATTGGAAGTACCAACTTCAATGAAGCAGTCTGTGACTTCGGTGCAAGCGTCAACTTCATGCCTATGGTGATATACGAGAAGTTATTCAATTGTCCTTTATTATACACAACCATGTGCTTGCAGCTTGCAGATCAGTCATTCTGCTACCCAATGGGAATCCTAGAAGATATCTGTGTGAGAGTAGGCAGCTCGTATGTTCCTGCAGACTTCATGGTAGTGGACATGGGAGGTGATGAGTAGTCCCCCATCATTCTGGGATGACCATTCTTGAACACCGCCAGAGCCATCATCTACTCCAACACTACCAAGATCGTCTTCAACATCAAGGGCAAGCGAGAAACCTTCTTCTTCAAGAATAGGGTTTTGTAATTTCCAGCACATCCTTAGTACCCTTATGAGATGGAGAGAGAGATACCGTCAACAGGAACAATAAAGCCAAGATCAAGAATAAGCCCAAGAACAAAAGCAACAAGAAGACTCAGAAGACGGAGACAGTAAGGATGGTCACTGCAGTCCACAAAGAGCATGACCACCAGCTCAAGCCCCCACATTTGATCAAGAAGGATGACCCGGGTGTCCCGACCATTCAATGCTCCATCAACAGATGCTCCTTCAATAAAGCTGTTTGTGACACCGGATCGGGCATCAACATAATGGCCAAGGTGACCTATGGATACCTATATGGCAACATGCCCTTGGATCCCACCTACGCGCAGTTGTAGATGGTGGACCAAACCTTTCGCTTTGTGGAAGGGATAGCCAAAGACGTCCTTGTCCAGATAGATGACCACTACACTCCCACTGACTTCCTAGTCATCAATATGGGTGAAGATGAATATGATCCACCCATCATCCTGGGAAGACCATTCCTCAACACTACCAAGGCCATCATCTATATTGGAACAGGGGAAGTCCACTTACACTTTCCCTCAAAAAAGGCAAGCCACTGTTTCATGGATTATACAATCCATGATGAGCCCAAGAAGAATAGGTCAAGGAGAAGGCAGCGTACCCATCGCCAGAATAAGAATATCAGTGAAGATGGATGGGCTGATTATGAAGGAGAAGTGTCAAGATACGAAGATCGGTACCCCGATGAGAAGAACGTCGCCGCAGAGGTAGAAGAGGTACCACTAGAAGAAGAGATAGTGATCACAGAGGCCTCCCATTCCAAGTCACCCTCACCAACAAAATAGGTATGGAAACCCAAGGTAAAACCAGATACAAATCTTGCACAAGATGCGACATTAGTGGTGCCATCCGATGCGCCCCTTGAACAATGAGCGGACAAGGAGGTCCTATTCGGAGGACTTAAAATCATCGAACGCCGTGCCAAGAGGTAACTTGGTACTTATCTACATTTTCCTTTCCAACATTGCATTTCCTATTTTGCATATTTTCCTTTTCCAACATACATCCCTAGTTGCATCCTTGCCTTTCTGTTTCTGCATCATAAAAAGAAAATAAATTTGTGCCATGCATTGCATCTAGAAAAATGCTAAGCCCCATGTGAACAATGTGTGGTGCAATAGGTCATACAATTATTCACTGTGGTGGCACAAAAATAATTTTTGATCATCTTTACCTTTTTTCTGTCTGCATACCATAAATATAAAATTTTTAAAAATGTCCATGATCCTACTGAAAGATAAAAGGCTAAAAAAGTTATAGACATCCAAGGCTTAGAGGTTTATCACTAACACTTAATCAGTTCCACAAGGATTGTTGTCTATTTTAGCTTCACAGAATATAAAAGGATCAAGAAGAGCCAATAGGCAGAAGGACGTCCTGACCCCTATCGGAGTGCTGTCTTCAACAGTCAAGTGCAGTTTCCAACAGCAACCACTCATGACACTCCAGGAGGACAAGAACGCCTTGACTGCCAGTTAGCAACATCAACAGACTATGTCAACATCCAAGTTGGGAGAGAGCAACCCCCGTGTATCTAGCTAAGTATTTTATCACTCGACTATTTACTTTTACAACGTGATTTGTTAAAATAATTAAAAGATGAATAACCTTAGAAACCTAATAAAGTTTTTTCTGTTATCTTTCTGTTTAAATTTGCTAGCTACATAATAGGAGAGCTCTTTCTTTAAATCTGTTGCTAAAATGAACCCCTAGAATAAGCTCTTTATGGACATGATGAATAGTTGCTCTGCCTTAATTCCTCACAAGTATCTAGTTTTCAAACTTGTGTTTTCCCGAGTTTTAGACACAATTGTTTAGACTTAAAGCTTTTGCTCTGAGCCTGAAACCTGTGGGTTGCGAGTGCTTGATCTAAGACTAGGTAGTTGATAGATAAGATATGGGAAGGTTTTGAGCTGCTGTCCATCTTGCTCCTAGTGACGCTAGAATTCTGGAGATTTTATTTGTGAAAATCTTAAATTGCTACATGATGAGTTCCTTTATGATGAGAGTTCAAAAATTCCTACCACAACCATATACTCATACTTATTAGAATAGGAAAGCCTTCTTTTGTATACATATCACTTTGTAGGCATTGAGGGTAGTTAAGCTGTGTCGACCCCTAGGAGCTAGCCATGCGGTTAAAGGTACTATGTGCTCTCCATCCTTTGATCTACATTCCTTCTGTCCTCAGAAGTTTGCACCCTCTTATGCTTATCATTCTAGATCCACTCTGTGCTACTTCTGTTCTTGGAAGTAACACCCACTTATATACATATCTCACATTATGTGCTATTTCTACCCTGGAAACACGCACCCTGTTGCTCCTACCCTAGGAGTACGCATCCATCCATTCGCATACACATATTCCCTATTTAGATCCACCCAGAAAACATTCTAACTCCTACACTAGGAGAGAACATCCAAAAAAGGTCGTCACTATCATATCCCTTTTCATTTGTGCAATAAAGCTCCAGTTATTTCAGTTCATACTCCCAATTGCTATAGTCTCATCAAGAGGATTGACTTTGCTCTAAAAAAAGAAAAAAAGAGAAAAGAAAGAAAGAGGACAGAAAGTCCCAAAGAAAAGAAAGAAAAAGAAAGATAGCAGCCAATTCCTCCTCTTCAAAAGTTTTCAAATAAAGGGAGGTATGTTATCCCCAAGGAGCAATTGTAGAATTAGATCTTCACCATCATCCATCACCCTCTTAATCATCTCTTTATTTCTTCACCATTATTCCTATCACTCTTTATGTTCCCCTCATTCACATACACATAATTGATTGTATGACTAGTTTCTCTGGATCCATGATTTAACTATGAAATATATGCAATTAGTTTGAGTTATCTCCCCACCTATGAGCTCCATATAAGCCTTTTAGATATAGGGTGAGAGAAAGAAAGCAATCTCACTATGTCTAAGTACCACAAATACCACATATCCTAAGAGAAGAGACAAGGCATACCTTACACTTGCCTTAGAGAGGATCTAGAAATACTACACATGAGAGACTCGAAAGGGTCATACAAGGAATCTCTGAGTTTTATTTGAAAATCTTGCAAAAACTCCAGAATAATGGTTGATCAAAGAGCAAGAAACATAGCGCTTGACTTGACCGTCTTTCAACTACTCAAGACCCAAGTGAAGGCCATAAGCTCCATGGAAGAAGGTAATATGGGTAGGTCTTGAGTCAGAATAGTTCACTCTAATCCGAGGAAAGTTCTTGTTTGAAGGCATGTGTACTTATGAGGCATGAAAGCATTGTAGCAACTCCTGATCCATCACTGAGTCTATCTTTGCTCATGAGCAAAAGGTAAGCTTAGGGGAGCTTGTTGATGGTCGTTAAGTATCATTTTTTAACCTTCAACATAACCTAAGAAAGGGTTAAAAGATGAACACCATCTAGTTATAGGGGTTACACTAACAAAATTCCATGAGTTTTGGTGATTGTCTATTTCTATAGGGGGTTATCAGAAAAGAACCAAAAGAGGTCCACATGTCAGGTTTACATAGAGAGAATACCTGGTCCAACAACTCAAGAATACTCTAGAAGACTCGAGAAGGTGACCCTGCGGAGCTGGACCCACCTGGCAGAGGTTGGCGGGCGGGCGCCCATGCCAGCTGGGCGGCCGCCCGGCCACCTGGCCCAATCAGAGGCAACCTCGCGGATCCTGCCCCCACCGACCTTGAGGATCAATATGAAGCGTCCATTCAAGTCGGTTTGATCTAAGGGCTACGGTGTATCCTAGGGGGCTATATAAATAGGGCCCCTGGCCCCTGGAGAAACCCTAATTCAGTATCAAATTCATTCTCTACTTCATTCAAGAGAATTCTGAGAAGCCCTAGAGCCACCATCTCAATTAGAGCTCCATAGTTTAGTAGCATAGCTACATAGGAATAGATCTAGAGGAAGTCAAGCCTAGCTTGGAGTCTGAATCTGTCATCGTTCTTGGTAATTTCTTATATTTCATCAACATATTCATCATTGTTCTTGCTACTATTGATAGTACTTTATTCTATTCTAATATATCAGATATGACTTTGCTCTACTTGATTATGTTCTTAATTATATTTTTCTTAGTTTACTTTGATTATGCTTAGCATAGTTGGATTAGAATTATTTTTATGCATAGGATCGTATAGCGCTCGCTCATTAGATCGATGGGTGAGTGATAAATATTATGTAGCGTGGTGCCTAGACTATATTTATCTACGATTGCACCCTATATTTCGGATTGTGGGGTAGATCACGGGAGTGACAGTCCCGTTGAGTCCTTTGTAGTCCTCCTCCCGAGTATAGGACTAGTAGAACACCACTATTATATGGAAGTGATTGCTCTGTTCCTGATCTTTCATGGTAATATCACTATGCATAGATATAACCTTTTCCCGCCATGATTGTTAAGTGTTCTTCCACTAATCATTGTATGCTTTGGCTTTATAGTTAGAATAACTTAGGATTTATTCTCGTGGATCGTCCTAGTCCATGCTAGAGTTATAAACTTAGAGTACTTTATTGAGATGTTTATCATTATTTTATGGGGCTATGTCCTCTCATTTCTCATTTATCTTTATCATTATCATTCATTCATATCTATATTATTATTTTATGTGACACTTACCCTGTATGAGAAGATAGATAAAGACATGGTTAAGCTCTCCAATATCACATGCAGTGCTCATTGCTCATATATCCATAAGCATCCCTTCGCAGCGGTAAAAATATAAATAACAATACTTGGATTACTCCCGCTTAAAATGCTACATCGGTATTATCTGTGCGCTTGAGGATACCTTCTTCATTTTCTACAAAACCATATGCATTTAATACCAGCACCTCTGGCACCATGCTGGGGATGAAAACCTAGCTTATGTGGTTTTAGAGGTGTCAACAAAGGTCTGCATGAGCAACCAATTCTCCATTCCATGATGAGGTTATTTGAGAATGTAATCTTGAAAGCGCTCCTAGGCCTCTAGGAATGTCTCTTCATGGTGTTGCTGAAAACTTGATATCTTCCCACAGAGAGCATATGTCTTGCCCATAGGAAAGAACTTCACCAAGAAATTGGTGGAACATAGTGCCCACATAGTATTCTTCTCCTTGTTGGCATAAAACCACTGCTTCGCTCTTCCCAAGACTGAGAATGGGAAGAGGTGAAGTAATATAGCATCTCTGGGGACATCCTTGATGGTGAAAGTGCTGCAAATCTCCAGAAAATGTTGGAGATAAGCACTAGCATCTTCATGGGCCTTCCCATAGAACTGGCTTGCTTGCACCATGTTGATCAACGCTGGCTTGAGCTCAAAAGCTTTGTCGATGTCTGCAGCTGGTCCAGTATGGATGTTGTCCATAGTGGGAGCTGAGAACTCGTGAAGTGACTTATAGGCCATAGCGTCAAAGACTGGTGTCAAACTTCAAACAAAAGGTGGATTTTTTGATATAGAAGAACTGGTAGGTTGAGCCGATAATGTAGATAAGTGCTTCTTCAATTTTTCCTTGGTCCTCCTAAGTAAAGATTCTGGATTATCAACAAAATTTTCTGGAAGATCAAACCTGTTGATACATTACCTGCATATGATAAATAACATAGACAAAAGACAGGGTAAGTCTGTATGAGTAGAGAAGGGTGGATGGTGCTCAATCACATTAGTAGATGCAGTGATGCTCATATATATATATCCATTTGGTAAGATTTCAACCTTCCCCGGCAACGGCGCCAAAAATTCTTGTTGACACCTCTAACACCACATAAGCTAGGTTGTTATCCCCAGCATGGTGCCAGAGGTGCTGGTATTAAATGCATATGCTTTTGTAGAAAATGAAGAAGGTGTCTGCAAGCGCACAGATAATACCGATGTAGCATTTTAACCGGGAGTAATCCAGGTATCGTTATTTATATTTTACCACTAGGAAGGGATGCTTATGGATATATGAGCAATGAGCACTGCTTGTGATAATGGAGAGCTTAACCATATCTTTATCTATCTTCTCATACAGGGCAAGTGTCACATAAAATAATAATATAGATATGAATGAATTATAATGATAAATGAGAAATGAGAGCACATAGCCACATAAAATAATGATAAATATCTCAATCGAGTACTCTAAGTTTATAACACTAGCATGGACTAGGATGATCTACAAGAATAAATCCTAAGTTATTCTAACTATAAAGCCAAAGCATACAATGATTAGTGCAAGAACACTTAACAATCATGGTGGGAAAAGGTTACATCTATGTATAGTGATATTACCATGAAAGATTAGGAACAGAGCAATCACTTCCATGTAATAGTGGTGTTCTACTAGTCCTATACTCGGGAGGAGGACTACGAAGGACTCAACGGGACTGTCACTCCCGTGATCTACCTCACGATCCAGAATATAGGGTGCAATCGCAGATAAATACAGCCTAGGCACAATATTTATCACTCACCCATCGATCTAATGAGCAAATGCTATACGATCCTATGCATAAACATAATTCCAATCCAACTATTCTAAGCATATAATCAAAGTAGACTAAAACAATATAATTAAGAACATAAACAAATAGAGCAAAGTCATATTTGATATATTAGAATAGAATAAAGTACTATTCATAGTCGCAACAATGATGAATATGATGATGAAATATAAGAAATTACCAAGAACGATGACAGATCCAGAGTCCAAGTTAGGCTTGACTCCCTATAGATCTATTCCTATGTAGCTATGCTACTAAACTATGGAGCTCTAATTGAGATGGTGGCTCCAGGGCTTCTCTGTATTCTCTTGAATGAAGTAGAGAATGAATTTGATAATGAATTAGGGTTTCTCCAGGGGCCAGGGGCCCTGTTTATATAGCCTCCTTGGATGCACCGTAGCCCTTGGATCAAACCGACTTGAATGGATGCTTCATATTGATCATCAAGGTCGGTGGAGGCAGGATCCGCGAGGTTGCCTCTGATTGGGTCAGGTGGCCGGGCGGCCACCCAGTTGGCATGGGCGCCTAAACATCTACCTCTGTCAGGTGGGTCCAGCTCTGCAGGGTCGCCTTCTCGTGTCTTCTAGAGTATTCTTGAGTTGTTGGATGGGGTATTCTCTCTATGTAAACCTGACATGTGGAGCTCTTTTGGTTCTTTTTCGATAATCGCCTGCAAAAATAGATAATCACCAGAACTCATGAATTCTGTTAGTGTAACCCTTACAACTAGATGGTGTTCATCTTTTAACCCTTTCTCAGGTTATGTTGATGGTTAAAAAATGATATTTATCTACCTTCAATAATACCTCACCAAAGGCATTGTAATGTTGCCTTTCATATACTACCGCTAAGGCTTATGAGTGGAGTTCTGGGCAGGTATAAAGGTGGGCGTACTTGCATCACATATATTGCTAAGTCAAAAATTGAACCACAAGAAGATACAAGTCATACACTTTGATTGAGATGTGCAAGTGTGTGGAGTATGAGGATGGTGGAAATCCTAATTTTAAATATTTTTGGTACTCCATGCATAAACTTTTTGGAGGGATATGGGCTATAAGATCATATATCCATATATTTTTTTCTTCTTCTTTTTTTAAACGGGTACTTGGAACTTTTTCTTTCCCGTTTGTTTATTGCATCTCTCATGCCCCTTGGCATGGATGTTTTTTTCCTTGGCATGGATTTTTTTTGACATAGCCCATATCCGTTACTGACATATGAAGACATTTTGGAAGAAGAGACATCATGATGGTAATGATAGGAGTAAATATATGGTGGAAAATGAATGCGTGACTCTCAGGATAAGAGTCGGTATTTTTATTTGGTGGATAACAAATGCTCGGTTCTCAAGGTAAGAATCGGCATTTTGATTTGGTGGAAGAGTACGCAACTCTCAGGGTAAGAGTTGGCATATTTTTGGTGGATGGATGGGTGCATGTTGTGCGCAACTCTCGGGGTGAGAGTTGGATTTATTTGGTGGGTGCATGTGAATCTCAATCATGGGTGCATGACCATAATCTAACTTAGGTCACAACAATTTGACCTAACTCAATGTTCCACAAGCAGCATATGACTAAAAGGTTTGCAGAATTGAAACATGTCATATGCCTTTGGTAGGTACTTCATAATTATTGAGAAACTTTTGTTTTTCAAAGTTTTTTAAAATAAAACTTCGGATGTTAAGTTTCACTCAAAACAAAGTCATAGCGTAGCTTATGTCACTATATCATATCAGGCAATAATTTAGACAAGATCAAGAATGTGCAACCCACTAGTTCAAGTTTTTAGGATGAGACATTTTTAGCTGATAAACCCAAATCTTAGAGAAAGCTTGATTATAAAATGGGTACAAGTGAAACATAAGACAAAGCAACTGTTCATTATTTCAACAAGGGTAGAAACTAACATATCTTAACACATATGAGAGAGGAAAATATATTTATTAATCATATCTAACCATTTTATAAGTAAGAGAATTTAAAAAGAAATGTGAGATACAAGTTACCTTTTGTGGGAGCCCTCCCCCAAGCTTGCTCTTGACTTACCAGTGTGGTTCACCTGGGGGTGCTGCTATAGTGGTGCCTCCGCTTGATGTGTAGTTCATGGCCTCTCTTGAGCGTGCTATGAAACTCCCCCCAAGCTTGTTTTTCTGGTGGTATTGAGATAATAAGACAACAAGGGTTGGGGTTGAAAGGTATATTACTTTTTTTATCAAGACTTTATTTATCATTATATTTTTTTTCAAGGTTCACCAAAGAAAAAGTTTTCTCTGCTATCATCTCAAAGACTTACCCTCATGAAGTTGATAAATTCCTACAAGGGGTTAGTCCATAATATCAACCAAAATCTATACTAGCAGCAAGATCAAACTAGACACCATATCTAGTTTGGTCTAGGTAGGCAACTTAATCTAAGCACCATGATTAAATTAACAAGCCTAAAGAAGCATGATCTGTATCCGAACTTCAAACTAAGCACCTTGCTTAATTCAAAAGATGCGTGACCAGTACTTCCTAGCCAAAACTTACCAGCATAGAAAAAGGGAATATGACAAGACAACCAAGAATCATTCAACAGGGACAGATTTTTTTTGAACAAGGGAACCATAAGTTGACTCTTTTATTCAAATTCAAACAAGGCTACGATAAAGGAAAAAAAGCATGCCTTGCTTCATCTCCAACATGAATTTCTTTCACTATTCATGACAATAACTCAAAGTTCATTAATCAAAATGCAACACCATGTCACAATTTTGATTAAAGAAGGCAAGTTTAACCTAAGCACGCTTAAATTAAAAAGCCTATGGATATACCACAAGAGCGCTCATGTGAATATACCCAAACTCAGAGCATATTGCGTGAACAGAGGAAGAGTATGATTTTATATTTTCATGGAGGCAAATATGAGTGAATGAGTTGGTCAACATTACCTTGACATACCTGAATGTGTGTACCAACAACATGTATGGATGAAGCATTAGATTTGTCACTGCGGTGGCTCGGTTTCCATCTCAGGTGACTACCAAGGCGTGGGTTGGAGTCTATCACTTTATGTCATCGTCATGTAGCAAGTCATTTATTGTCAACTCCTGCACGTTAGTGACTTGCATACATGACAAACATAGGAGGAACAATTCATGGAAGCTTCTAACTAAAAGGAATGTCGCAAGCATGACTCCCCTTTTGTGTTTTTTTAGAATCTTTAAACAAAGTATGATCCAAGATATGCATGGAGTCATGGTTGGTCAAAGGAGTGGGAGAGGTGTTGCACAAACCATCGATGTAGAAGAAGGAGTTCATGAAAGTCAAGTGTCTTCCCTCTATATGATGGTCTGCTTGATGTTTGTGCAACATCCAGGGGAGATCTCGTACCTCTTTTTAATTTTCAACAAAGAAACAAAAACAAAGAGAGCATAAAACAAGCAAGGGCTCTACTAGGTTGAACCCTAGAGAGCCTAAAACTTATTATGATTAATTATTTTATTTACTTATTAACTATTTATTTTATTTCATTATAAAAGTTTTTTTGTTCATCCAATTCACATAACTCAAACAAGGTCAAACTTAAGATACAAAGTAAAACAGACCTTGGCTTGTCTCCATATCATATTACCTCCATTGTTTATGATAACAACTCATAGCTCATTAATCAAATTCCAACACCATGTCAAAATTTGAATAAAGAAGGTCTTTTTAACCTAAGCACCATGCTTAAATTAAAAAGACCCATGAATGTGCCACATATGCATATGTGACAACACTCAAGCTAGAGTATATAACATAAACAAAGGAATTATGAACATGGTCAGGAATGGGGACAAAAGTGAGTAAATGAATTAATGAATATTACCTTTGCATACCGGGGAGCACTTACCAACAACAGATGTAGATGATTGCTCTTGACGATGTGTTGTTGGCATGATGGATCTAAACTACAAAGCTCGGCCACACACACATGACTTAGTGTGTACGGACCATGGGCTTTGATAGTTGTTGCAAAGGATGGAGGTGAGCCCTTGTTGTTTGTTGGAGTAATGCTAGGCGAAAGTCAGCTGGCACATCTGCATGTATCTTCGAATATGTGAAGCCAGCGTGCTCCTTTTTCTCCCCTCCAAAATATAATATTTTTTTATAACTTTTCTTTTTTTCTTAACAATCTCTCTTTTTTTCTTTTTTCTCTCTTTTTTATTTTTTCTTTTCCCTTTTTTCACTCCCCCCTTTTTTTAGCAAGGTAGAGCCAACATCTCTTATTTTTTCCTTCGAACCAAGGTGATGTTGTGGTGAGACTCGCACCATCCTCCCCCACACTTGGACTTTGTTGAAAGTCAAGTGTGCAAGGTCAGGGTCTCCTCTTGAGTTTATTCACCACCCAAGATCATCAAGGTGTGTCATTGATGTCGCTCCCATGTTCTCAAGCTTCGTATGTCCTTTGTTCTTCTCAATCTCTTCCTGAAATGGTTAGCGACCAAGAATACCCGAAGGTGCATACCAACTTGAACACATGTTCTTGCTTTTATTAAAATAATCCAGGGTATCTCCCGGTAGTGCTTTCTTTATGGTCATAAGATTGACTGCCAAAGCTATGGCGAAACTTTGAAGCCAGAAGCTATGGTTGGTTTTGATGGTGGCTACAAAAACTCGTCCATAGGAGAAATATTTTTATTTTAAATTTTGAAAAGGCATTATTGTAGAAAGAGAGAACAAGAATAATAAAAACTTTTTAAATGCTTTTTTAAAATAAGAGAAGATGATAAGAGAGTAAATAAAAATCTTTTTGTGCATGTGCAAAAGTTTGATCATGCAATTTTAAAATAATAATGCCCATTTTTTTGAAAGATAGGCTTCATGAATGAGGGTCATGAACATAGAAGAAAATATTTTTTTCTTTTTGGATAAAACATAAGGACCCACGATTGAACAAGGTTCGGAGACAAATACGACAACCGTTCCCCGGCAATGGCGCCAGAAAGCTTGTTGGCGCTTCTTAGCGTTAGCAGAAAAGTCCGCAAGCACATGGAAGTACCGTTGTAGCCTTCACCCGGAAGTGTTCAGGGTATCGTATTTTCACAGGGAATAGAAGTGTAAGAGATCTCTAAACTAGTTCTTCCAGAATGATAAGATGAAGAGTAGCTAAGGTAGAGAGGTTTGTCTAAGGCAAGAAACCCTAAGCAAAGATAACTCTCCCACTACTTGCTTGCTTCAGGCCCACTGACGCACTTTGTCTGCCAAGCGATATCAGCATCAGCGCTACTCCGCGGCCAGACGTGGGGGAATGCAGGTACGAGTGGACAGGGCTGTCACCACCTGCCACCTAACCCTCTACCCGTGGGCGCGTGCAACAAACGAAGGTAGACTCCAACCTAGACACCACATCTACGAAGGCGACTACTACTCTAGTGGTAATCAGGAACATTCGTCTTCATGAGGAGTCCTCTTACTAGAGCACCCGTCTAACAGACGAGCGACGATCCCACAAACAAGTAGCTTTATGAAAGTAACATGCTTAATGAATCAAACCAAAGTTGAACATGAACTTCTTACTTCAAGTAGCAAGATGATCGTAGAGGTATAAGTTGGAGGGAGAACCGACAAGCCCAGCACTTCGTCCACCCAGAGGTAGAACTGCTTCGACTCCACTCTTTCTCTAGCTCTTTTTCTCTCTCACTCCCTATACTAATTTAGCTAGAAGCTAATGGAATGGAGCTTGGTCTTCCTCTCTACATTGTGACCTCTTTGTGTTTATGAATGAATGCATGATGAAGAGAGGAGGCTTCCTTTTATAGCTTGAGAGGAGGGGGCTCTATGCAAAAGGTTCTTCCTCATATGGAAGGATCCAAACCGACCTCCAAAGGGCGGTTTACACTTTCCATTTGCGCTGATCATAGATGGGACCGTCTGGAGGGAACCGTCATGCGCATCGCCTGAGAAAACTGGGCCCAGGAGGGGCCACCAGGGGACCGACTGCCCCTAGGACCGGCCGCCCCCTGGTGGGGCCAAATGGTCACCGCCTTCGTGTGGTTGGCTCTCCTCTGGGCCTGGACCTCCCCTATGGTTACGAATGGACCCAGATTTAAAATAAAGCTGGGCTTCTTTGCTAAACTTGGTTGCGCATTCTCTGAATTCACATTTCTCCTTTATGCTTTCCAACTAGTGTTGTGCACTTTCACTTGTTTCATCATAAATCCTGTAAAAACATAAACACTAGGGGTACAAGTGAAACTCTGTTAATAGCATACGTCTATGTGTTAAGGTATGATAGTTTCTCTCCTTTTAGGCATAAGTTGACAGTTAAAAATAATCCATAAGGACCGCCAACACTTAGCCGGCCTGGTTGGCCAGTGAGGCCACCTGACAAATAGGCCGGCTTAGCCGGTTTAGGACTCGGCTAAGCCGTCTGAAGGCACCCGGCCTAGCCGGCTTGGCCAACCGGCCTAGCCGACTGGGCTGGCTCGCTTGTGGCTCGCCGTCTTCCTCACGTGGTCTTTCTCCATTGACAGCGCCACTAGACCTCAACCATGTCCAGGGCCTCTATAACTTGCTCACATTACCAAATACACCACCGGATATTTTTGAGTGTCAACAGAGTGTTTGCCAATGACCGCGGAACTAGATTTGCAGTACAATGCAAATATGAGTGCAATCATTTAGCAAAGTATGCAGATGCACAGAGAGTCTACCTTCGTGGCCAGTGAGGTTCGATCCGATGGTGGTAGTTACCAAATGCAAAGGGACAGGCGAGCGGAGCTGGAGGCCACCAGTGAAGCAGTGACATGCGAGCACGAGTGGGGTGAGCTTGGCTTTCGGCGCAACCTTTCATGTGGCCAGTACCCACCCACCAGCACAGCAGCACTTCAAGGGCGCGAGCGAGCCGCAGAGCACGTGGCCACGAGCTCGAGCCGCCAACAGTTTGCACGTGCGCGACCGCACGAGCTCGATCCCTAGACACGTGGGCGAGAGCTCAACAGTAGCATTGGCGAGACATATCTCGCCTAGCTACGGGAGTGCAGGGTGGGTGGGTAGACCATCACACTTTTTGTGGAGTCGTGGGAGAAGAAGAGAGATGGAGAAGCAAGATTTCATTTAACAGAGAAAAGGAAGTAAAGTGTTATTAAGGGTTTTGCTATACTACAGGCATCTAAAATCGGTGATTCTTTCAGGCGATGTCTCTGAGCCATCTGATGCCCATCTAATGGTCCGGGTGTTTTCTTGTTTCCCGAGCTAACCACTGTTTATTTTCCTTCTATTGCCATGGTGTCCACACTGGCCGATTCTCACCTCTATTTAAAATAGCGGGCTATCGCGCTGCTAGAGCTACAGCAGAAGCTCGTCGCTAAGCTATTCGTATTTTAGCTATAGCACTGCTATTTACTGCTATAGCACCACTATTTATGGCTATTTTATATGTCATTTGCTACTAAGTTGGTATTTTGGACAATTAAACTTTTATGGACCATACTGTAATGTCATATTGATATTTGGTAATGTTATCTAGACTTGTGGAAACTAAGAAACATATTTGCGTTCATCAAATATCATACTTGCCATATCCTTGTCATAAATTACCGGTGGTTTTCCTGTTTTTTAAAGAAATGCTATATGTCATAGTGCCTCTATAGCTGCATAGCTCCTGAAAAAAGTTGCCATGATTTAAACTATGATTCACACCCCATCGTGGGCCACTGCCCGGATGTGGCTTTGATGCATCTGCAATGGCTGCCGCGTAGGTGGGAGAATAGAGAGCAATGAGTCGATCTGCCATGGCCACTCACCGGGGAGCAGCTCGCTAGGAGGAGGTCATCGGGTGAGTTGGACATGGGTGTCCTTTAGCTCTCCAGATAGGGAGAGGTGCGTGTGGGTGCAGGCATGGGCGCATCATGGCCAAGAACCTAAAAAAACTCCAAAAATAAAATTCATTTGATTTCTTCATGCTTGTGTCGATTAGTGAAATTCTCTTAATTAGTGGGTAGCATCAACTGATGTCATAACACGAATCAAACCAGAACAACCCCAAATTAACGAACGAAGGAAGAATGGGAAGGGAAAAATGAAAAACACATAGGGACGAAAATCACATACAGAAGTGAGAATCCCAAGGACAAGAAGAAGAATTCAAGCCTCTATTCCCACTCAAGAATCTCAGCTTACACAAATTTGTAATTTGTGGATCTCAAGATCAAACCCTAGGAGAGGGAGGAACTAGAATGAGGAAATGAGAAAGTGCAGAAGAAGTATGGTTGGATCATCCCCTCCCTTATTTATAAAGCTATTACACACATGACCAACTTGTCTCTAGATATTGTGTCGAATCACTTGACCCAAGGGTATTTATTTTCGAACCCGAGGTAGAATCATCCGACGGTCACGTGCCCTTCATGAGATAGCTTCGTCTCGACATGAACTTCTCGATGTCACCACGTGCCATCACCTTTCCTCAGAACCTCTGCTCGAGTTATGAGGCCTAAACTCAGAAATAGTCCACCAGTGGTTTTGACGCCTAAACGATCAAACCGCTCGCGATTAGCATACTCCATATGTGTCTCTCGCTACTCAACGTGTGTCACCTTCGTCCTCTACCGGCCAGCCATGAAGTCTTATAGAGCCTCCACTCGACTTGCTCGAATGCCGTCTTGATTTAGTCAACATGGTCACTTCTCCAGGTACACTTGCACTTGCCGATGTCCCTAGATATTAGCCACTGCGGCTAGTCACATGGACTCATGGTCCCTCAGTTCAAATCTCATATATGTTTTTCAGCGCTCCTAGACAATTGGCAAGACATGTCTCTACTTGACCTTCACCTTGCTGTCGACCACCGTCTTGGAGCTCCACACATGCGCACTACAAGCTAAGATACATGTTGCATAACACACTCATGCCACATTTTTAATTCTCAAATTCAACTTGAAGCACTAGCCCATTCACAATGTGCGTCACAAATCGGAACCATAAACCTTGTGTTTGCAGCATGAACTAGAAAATTGATGTAAAGAGACTAGAAATACATTTTGGTGAAATGAAAATCAATGTAAAGAACCTAGGAATATATTTTTGGAGTTGAGTTTTAGAAGTTCCTACGCCCTAGTGTTAAGTCGAGAACAAATGTAGTGCCTACGTCTTCATTTGTTCCACAAAAATCTCCACCCTTGAGCAAAAATCCAAGTCGGCGATTGACAACGTCAGCAAGTAGTATAAACACCTTTTGCGTGCATTGTCAAAATGCAATCTCACAACCCTTGCTAGACAAGAAAGCAAATCTTTGGAACCTGATGCAATCCCACCGAGTTGTACGCAAAGTCCTCCCGGTATATTCTAGAGCAGCACGCGGAAAAGTTAAAATGTGATGTGCTTTTTATGAAAATGTTGTTTGGAGATAGTTAAAAATTAGCGGGTGCATGTATAGATTGAATCTGCACCTAATAAGTGCACATATCCTTGGCAATGAACTATTAGTTCTCCTGAGCTACTCATTCTGTCCTTAACTGTTAGTCGTCACGATTTACGTGCTCATAATTTTAACTCGATTTATAGAAAATACATATAACAGTTCTAACTCTAAATAAATTTATTTATTTAAAAAACTATATTTAAATATCTATCTAATAATACTAATTATGTATCATAAATATTAATATTTTTAATATATGTTATTTAGTCAAGTTGTTCCTTGGGTAACGAAATCCACTAACATTTTGAGACGGAGGGAGTTGTGTTTGGCTAAGAGGTACTCTAAGAGGGGGAGCCATCTGTGTCGTCTTGGAGTATAGAAATTTTGTGAAGAAATGTCTCCAACAAATTTTCTATTTAGTGTTCAAAAAAATAAGAAACTAAATTTATCTGTGCGTTATTAGTATCAACTCTTTATTCAGTGTTCCAAAATAAGAAATTAGTATCAACTCTTTATTTAGTGTTCCAAAATAAGAAATGGATCAATGAAGGGGTTATTAGTATCTGTGCGTTAACAAATCTGTTGGTTTTACAGGCGAGGTAGCTAGGAGCTAGTAGAAGACACGGAAGTTGGATGGAGACCACCCCAAACCTACAACAATATATATACACACATACACCGCACCTATATATATACGCAATTTTCAACCTGTGTGCGATCGAGTTAGCCACACGCCCACACATACATTTTGTCGCTGTTGAGCACCGATCACATCAGCTGCCCGGCGTCCCAGTGGCTGATGGGAGAAGATAAACCACTGCTACGAAGGATGACGGACGCCCGATAGATCTCATCTTCCGGATCCGAGCCCGTCCACCACGGGCACGCCACATATGCAGAGGCCTGCATGCTAGCCACGAGCTATAGCTAGGCCGGCTGGACGAGACAGGACAAGAAGCAACACATATATCGATCATGGCCCATTTTGATAATGACTTCACGCCAAAAAGTAAAAAAAAAAAAGAAACACATGCATATCAAGTAATCAAATGATGGTAGTTGTCTTGTCAAAGTGTCAGTTTTAGTTTGTGTACGAGTATGTTTGTTCCTCGCTAAAAAATCTTTTGTGCCAAGCTAACGTGCGGTGCGGTATCAATCAACTCTCCTGAGCTGGGTCGGCCACAACCTGCTGATACTCCACCCGAGCCTGCTGTTGCCTTCGCAGCTCAGCAGGGTATTGCCTGTCTTAACTCGATGGACAGATTCCTGATCCAAGCGTCCACTCTTTTAGAAGGCTGACGATGCTATACTGATGCATCCACCACTCCTAGATCATTTGGCAAATGGAGTTAGAGATGCTGGCCTGGGAATTTTTATTATTAACATTCTGATTAATTCACCTCACAATGTCTTTATCAGGGCCGCAATGAGGTCTTCTTCCTCTATCTTGATGTCGGAGGCTGCAGCCATGGCGCTCACAATGAAGGTGTTGATGTCTTTGCAACTCTAGCAGGGTACTATTCTCAGCGACAATCAACAGCTTGTCCACTTCCTCAATGGCAGTGACCTTGATCACCCCCGAATTGAAGAATCAACCTCTTACATAGTTCATTGGTACCTTCATGCAATCCAACTCCTTTGCAGTTCGCAGAGTGAACAGAAGACTCAATCACATGGCTTATTGTCTTGCCAGGAAAGCTCTTAGTGCCATTCAAAGTAGTCAGACTAGTTTCGACGGTGTTTGTGTTCATGCAAGTCACGATCATGAGTGTCCTCTTGTTTGGCATTTAACAATGTAACCATTAATGATGTAATAGTTCAAACAGCTTTCTGCTGTTAATCAATATATAATATTTCTTTATAAAAAAATCAATTGTTACTACACTGGCATTGTTTGAATATAGTTAAGTTTGTCGGGTATTATTGTTACTACATATATATATCAAAGCAAAACACTGGTGCGGTAAATCTTCCATCTTTTTTTTTTCATGTCTACTAATTAAAAAAGAGCTTGTGGAATTGGTTGGGCAAAAAAGATATACCGCATATATGGACACTCTGTTTGCTTTAACGGTAGTAATTCCACATGTACATTTTACAGAGGGGAAACATATTCTTTCCAGTGCACATGAAAAAATATTACAGCTTGCTAGAGCAAACAACAATATCAAAAAAGACAGCGCACCGGGTTCTACGTTAATTTATCTTTTCTTTTGCTGATTCGTCCGCACTTACCACTAAGCAACGTTAAAGTGAAATTAGTTTAGTGCTAATCCATAACTAACAACTAGACAACTAGTACAAATTAATCTGCTAGATGACATGTGAACATCATGGACAACAACCGGTGTTTGTATCTTACGTTCGGTAACTTTGTTTTTGTCCCACAAGGTCAAAACTGATAGGTTAATAAAAACCGTAGATATAGCTATCCGTTACAGATACAGAGGATTATATTACTCACATTCTTGCTATTTCATGATCATGAAGGGGTCTTTCATTTTTATTTTATTGCATCACTGATCTCTTGTTGATATAATTGCTATTTCTTAAGCGGATTGAGCATGTCATACGAAGTTTCCACTGACTTGTGCTTAGTTAGTTAGCACTCATGTTTTTTAATTGTAGATCATAGCAGGGATGTTAAAACGCAATACCATAGAGATCTTTTGGGGGTCCCTCCAATAATTTTTGTTAGAGAGAATACTCTGATAGTGAAGTAGTAGTCCTAGAATTTTCAACATGACATGGACTCGATATACAAAGAATTTTCAATGTGAGCTTTGGCTAATTAAATTATTATACTCCAACCATTTCTAATTATATGACGTTTAGGCAAGTTCGTTAGTTCAAAATGAGCTAATTAGCTTGGACTCAACGTCCCTTTTTTTTTTAAGAAACTAGTAAAATACTACTATGACATTGTCTAAGGCGGGGTGTATAGTACAATTATTAAAAAAAATTCGGCCTCACGGATAAACATAGAATTTCTAAAATATTGGATCAAATTCAAATTGGTTTTAAAAATTCTGTGTCAATTTACTTGAAAGACTCCCTAATCCATCATGCATCACAGTCAAAATTATACATAACATTGAAGAAATAATACAAACATATCATCCAGCTGGTAGAGCAGTGTAATAGTACACAGCAAGTCTAATGGTGAGTGAGCTGCGCTTATGGCCTTGGGCGTGGGAGGCGGGGAAACTGAGAATTTGGAGAATTTTAGGACTTCGGCAGAGGTATAAGATTTGGAGAAATCATTTTTGGGCGATTTGGTGCAATTTTGGACAGAACATGAATCGAAATGTGATTCTTTTGTGGACAAAAGAAGTATTGATCGGGTCCAGAGGCCAAAGGTAAAGGGGAGTTTTTTGTGAATTTCAGTGACATCTTGCATGAAACTGATTACAGATAGCCAAAAAAGAATGAGACTACAATAAAGGGCTTGAGTGACTAGCTATAGTTTGTTTTGTTTTCTCGTTTTTTTATCTAATAAAACCTACGGTAAAGCTTTTGCCTCCCTTTCTTAAAAAAGAAAAACCTGGTCTGACCTATCTTGTAGTACACAAAAACTACCAGCGGTAAAACACTTATGTAGACATGTTCAAACAGTAAGTAGATACTGGTATCATGTGAGCACTTTTTTTTTTGTTCACATGTATATTCAGCGTTAGAGCAGACGTGTTTCTTTTGGGTCAAGCATACAACATTGATTGGAAATTTCATGCTTCAGACATGGTCAAAAAACACACCGAAAGAGAGCTCCAAGCGCCTCCATTTCAAACATCATGATGATATCGACTTTTATCGGTGGTTTCATGACCATCTCTTTCTTCGTTACCGTAACATTGAAATGGCAAGACAGAGCATCCAAATCTATCACCAACAGCAGACAGCACAAAACAGCTAAACGATACTCCTGAGTAATATAAAAAGAACATGCTGTCCGGCCGCCAGGCGCCAGCTGTTGATTTAAATCCTACAATATATTCAAAAGCTACGAACGGAAGTTTGATAAATTCGACTTAGCGTATGACTTTCTTAGTGATTTCCTAGGTATCAAATAATTAGTGTAACAACCATGCTAACTGATAAAGAATAGGTGATGAGATAATAGCTATGCCCCAGTAGTTTCAATAAGCTCAGCCAACTAATTGATACTGTAAATGATAGTATGGCAGCATTGCCCAAAAGAAAACATTTTGATATATGCTATCAGCTTATTAAGTAGAGAGAGAAGAAAAGCAGGGAAAGAAAGAGAGAAGGGAAATATGGAAAGAGGGAGAGAGAAGAAAAATTGCGAAAGAAAGAGAGAAGGAAAATATGGAGACGAAGAGAGAGACTTGACCTGTGTTGTGTTGTGGTGAAATGAGCCATCAAGCTATAATGAAATGTGTGGAAACTTGTGGCACACTAGCACCGACCAGGGCCTACCAGCCACTCGCTGATGTTGAAGTTCCACGAACACCACGAACACCAGCCAGCTTCCACCGTGAGCTGGGAATTTGGCACAGTGCATCTCGTGGATTATTCAGACGTTTCAGTAGCCGTGCACTGTTTGCTCATTGATTGGCTCTTTGTTTTCTTCCATTTTGCTAAGCTAAGCTTCCTCTGTCCAGACTCCAGAGCCTTCTTTCTGGCTTCCTCCCATACATATACTAGTTACTTATTATAACACGAAATCCCTCTCTTTCTCTGCCTGTCGACCTGCTTACTGCCTGCCTGCCTATAAATAAGGTGATGGCCATTTGTGTCTCATAACTCACAAGAGCATCTCCTCTCGTCTTGCTCACCAATCATATCGCACAAGATATTCTTGACTCCAAGTACAGTCCAGTACTGTTCTCCGTTGTACGGCCAGGACAGGGTAGCTCTGTGAAAAATTCCGTGCAAGAAAGATGGGCAAGGTTGGTCGCTCATCCAGCCGTCTTCATTGCTTCATCTGTGTGCTTGAATGTTTTTGTTCTGAATTTGTTGGGGGTTCTTTGATTTCTCGCTGCAGCAAAAGATTGTGCTCAAGTTGCCCCTGGACGACGAGAGGAAGAGGAGGAAGGCCTTCAAGGCTGCTGTGGGCATGAACGGTAAGATGAACTATCAACCACTGCGATTTGTTGATTAGCATCTCTGTTAGTTGGAAACAGAATTGATAATGGTTGTGAAGTGATCGAGTCCCATGCTCTAACAAAGTGAGCACGATTCCGCAGGTGTGACATCCGCCACGATGGAGGGCGACAAGATCATCATCGTCGGCGACGGTGTAGACCCCATCACGCTGACGACCATGCTCCGGCGCAGCCTCGGCTACGCGGAACTGCTCAGTGTCAGCTCAGGCGATGACAAGAAGAAGGGCGACAGGTATGGCTACGGGAGTGGCGGTGACATGATGTACGGTGGTGGTGGCGGCGGCATGGGCTACGGCGGTGGATTCGGTGGTGGCAAAGAAGGGAAAGAGGGCAAGGAGGGCAAAGAGAGCGGCGGTGGCAAGGGCAGCAGCGGCTCTGCAGGTTACGGCGGCCACTACCAGGCGATGCCGCCGGTCTCCTACCCTGCCTACCAGCAGTACAACGCCATGCCATCCTACCCGGCCGTCTATTCCTACCCTGCAGCTTACCCGCAGCAAGAACAGGACCCGGGATGCAGCATCATGTGAACAACTGTAACGTAACATCACGCAAGTTAATCTCGGGAGTTGTTAATTATATTGAAGGTGGCCAAACACATGGAGATTAACTTGGTTGGGTTCGTCAGGAAAAGATGATGCCTTGAGCCCTTGACCTGTCTGTTCAAGGCTGTTGGATGATGATCCAGGATGCTGGATGATGTTTACTAGCTATGATTGTGGGCATCATCGTCCGTGTAATTATGTACAGGGTTGGTCAGCAAAGGTGGCAACAGAGACAGAGACTTTGGAGGTGTTCATGAAATGGGAGTCAGAGCTGTTACGGCAGCCTAGTTGACTCAATTGCAAACAGTAGCAGCAGGCTAGCAGCAGCGTTTTCTTTTCGTTCCTTTCGTCTTTGGTAAAGAAATTGTAGTTTTTGTTGAAGAAAAGGATGCAATAAAATGAGTATTTATACATTATCTGTGTGTTTGCGGATTTGAGTAATAAGTAACTATATATTCATATAGATCTGACTTTGCTCATCATATCTTAAGTTTATTGATGAATTGACCAGATCGTTCGTAGAGTACATCAAAACTAAATATGGAACCCATTGGTTTCATTCCTCGGTTCTCAAGGGAACTTGGTTACTATAAATTGAGGACCAATTAAGCTTCTAGAACGCTACGAACTGAGCATTTCGGTTTTCTATTTTTGGTAAAGTCGGTTCAGTTTTGGTTCTAACCAGATTGACACAAAATTTTTAGCATAAGCCTAGAAACAAAAATGTACATGATCTAAAGTAAATTAGGACAACAATTCCCCTATTTTATTAGATGATAAGAATGGATAAGAGAATAGCAATAATACAGTAACACACATACATATGAATTCAAATATGAGCATCACAAATATAGACTTACAAAATACAACTAAGTCAAGTACAGGTTAAACTAAGTAGACCTTTACATGTAATTGGGTAAATATAATCTTTATTTTTCTCAACCTCTCCCACAGAATAACTCTTCCTCACCCGTGAATGTTGTTGGTGCCGGCGTTTGGATCCACCACCCCGCCAGCCCCCGCGCCATCTTCCCTCCAACGCCCGACTAACTTGGTGTTGTTAGAGATATGTGTTTGTTTGTATATTTTTATAGATTTGTTTGCATATTGTACATATGTATATTGGGGCTTCTCCCTCATCTCACTATAGAGTTTGCTCTCTCCAAACATGATATTCAGAGCAATTTTTGGATTAGGGTAGGGTTACCTCCTTCCCACCATCGAGCTCCTCGTCCCTGCCGTCATGGCTCATCTCGCCGCGATCGTGCCTTTGCTTGCACGCGGCCTGGCTGTAGCGGGGAGACTTTTTTGCGTGCGGCCGGCTTATCTCACTTGTCCGTGGGGACCTCCCTGAGCTCTAGCACCCACCGATGCGGTCCCTACTACTCAGACACCGAGGCTTCCCTTTGCGGCCTACACTCATGCCCTGCGCAGCCACCGGAGTTGTTCCTATGGTCCGCCCGCACTTACACGAGCACACGTGTGTGCCTGCTTTTGCTATTTGTGTTTTGGGGCAAAAAAAGGAGAGAGAGAGAGAGATGCGTCTCCTCTGGTTCCTTCCTCCAGTTGTGGTGCTTAATTCCACATCCAATTCCTTTTAGTGGCACCAATTATCATGACTGGGTTCCTTGTATGTAGTGGCATATACATGGTCTTCGATTTTGGGAGTATCTCAATAGCGAGCTGCTTTGTCTAGCTTTGCCTACTGTTCTAGCGCTGTCGATGATACCTACCAGAACCACATAAGCTGACCAAAATGATGATGATGATGATGATCTGGCCTATCTCACTTTAATTTAGGGCATATTGGACATGGATGTGGATGCTTGTGCTAAGTTATTCTTGTTGGCGGTATGGATGAGCATTGGTTGTTCAGCTTGATCATGTTTCTCAAATGTGGTCCTTTCTTCGTTAGTGCTATGATCCCTCTCATCAGTCCACCTATATTGCTAGTTTATGTCAAGAGCATTTGTTACAGCATGATGACAGTTCAGTTGAGGATTTGTTTTGACAGGTATCTAGAGTGTGGCGTGATCTTGGTCCTTAATTGTCTTCTGTGCACTCGTGATTGCTACAGGAAGCAATAGAGCCACCTTGAGCTTCGTTGCACCTATAATTTCCTGACTTTTGTTTGTGTGCCAAATTTGATCCTCTTCATGCTAATATGATTACTCGCGAGCTGTGTGTATCCTTGATGGAGGATCTTGGTACTATTCATAATGAGGAGGCTCGCTTTCATTGTGTTGGTCTACTTCAATCAACCTTCTCCTCAGTTTTGGTTGCTCGGTTTGCATCGTCTAGAGTTCTTGGTTCTTCACACAAAGGGCCGTTCTCGGACTCACAGTTCAGTGGCCACCTCCAAATGTTTGTGTATCTAAGAGCTGAGGCATTGATCAATGGTGGATTCCTTGTCTATCACTAGAGTGCCATCAATGTGTTGTTTGGGGGCCATTCCAGAAGCTGATTGTCTCATCACAGCATACACCTGATGTGCCTTCATATTCAGACCTCATATTCAGACTCTACAGACTGCAAATGGTGGTTGCTTCTCAGCTTGCAGAGTTTTGCAGACGATCATTATGTCTTTTTGCCAACAGCTGGATTTGGCAAACTGGACATGGACACGTCATCGTCATCCTACTATATGAGCATACCTTGGTAGACATGGCATCGAGCCTGCGATCGATAGCTACCGTGTGGGCATCCCAGCACGCAGGTGCTGTCATGCTGTTACAAGGGTTCTGGGATACTTCAGGCGAGCAGGTCATGCAATCGCCCCCTCTTCAAATTCTGCATGCCCAGTGGCAGCGCAGTGGCAGGGCTATCCTGGTGTCACATCAGTGCTTTGTGTGTTGGTGTTGTGCGTGTTCGGCCTAAAGTGGCTGCCGTGGATGATCACCGATGCGGCTTGAGGGCAAGCCGCAATTCAAGGAGGTGGAATGTCAAATTTGAGAGGGGTTTTGTCAGTTTGGGTCACTCCAATTTTAACACAGAGCAATTTTGGTGGATGATCTGTTTGGGTAGTCAAATGGTGTCCGATTGAGCTGATTTTAGGGCAGTGGTTAGGAGACTCGTGAATATACTTTCCTACCAAATTGTGTGTAGAGTTGAACTGTAGTTTAGGATGTACAAACTATTTACCGAGGAGGACATATTCTGTGATTTCTCTATTTCAGGCTATGGTTGCAATTGAAGCCAGTTGCAATTGATTGGTTGCACTTGATACTAGTCTGTACTAGTTGTTGCTGGTTGGTGTGTTGCTGCTGGTCTAATCCTTTAGATGTTCTAGAGATTATTCTTGTATCCCTTTTGTTGATTATAGTAAAAGCTTGAAGTGGACTGGTTGGTCCCATGGTTTTTACTCCTCACATTGAGGAGGTTTTCCACATAAATCATTGTGTCAATTGTGCATGTGTGATTGATTATTTCCACTACGTATCTAGTGGTAATTGTTATCCTCATGATTCATCACAAGTTGAGATATTAATTGTAACATCCCACTAATGGGCCAAGTTGGGCCAAATGCGAGCAGTATGGGTCATGGGCACTGTAGCGCGAATTGGGCTGAACTCAATGTCGGTTACTGTAGCACCATGGGGTACTGTTCACCCAAAATCTTAGTACCATACTTAGAGTTCAGGGTTGGCTATATCGACTTAAATAGACAAGCCGAGGACGCGTAGTAACCTTCGATTAACCGTTTTAAACGATGCGAGGACGAAAGTTGAAGCGGGTTGCTACATAGGTGGGGCCCACTCCTCAGTAGAGCAGGTCTAGCCGGGTGCCGGGTCTAGGTTGTTATATTTGGTACCAGAGCCGACTCTCGAGGTTTCACGGGCATATGGCGTCAGATGCGCGGGCATGATGCGCATACACGTAGGCCCGACGTGGACACGGCATGGCATATGCACCGACACTGGACGCACGGACGTGGCCAAGAGAGGAGATTCCTGGTCAATGGCCTTGAATAGGGTAAGCCAGTCTGGCATTCGATGGGGACGTCGAATTCTTAGGGGGGTGATTGTAACATCCCACTAATGGGCCGCATTGGGCCAAAAGCGAGCAGTATGGGCCATGGGCACTGTAGCGCGGATTGGGCTGAACTCATGTCAGCTACTGTAGCACCACAGGGTACTGTTCACCCGAAATCTTAGTACCATATTGAGAGTTCAGGGTTGGCCAGACCGACTTAAATAGACAGGCCAAGGACACGTTGTAACCTTCGGTTAACCATTTTGGATGAAGCGAGGATGAAAGTTTAAGCGGGTTGCTACGCAGGTGGGGCCTGCTCCTCGGTAGAGCAGGTCTAGCCGGGTGCTGGGTTTGGGTTGTTACATTAATTGTCCTTTGTTTGTGCCTTTTATCCCAACAAAGTGGTATCGAGAGATTGTGTTCAACCTTGATTACTTGCTAATTTGCCTTGTGTTGAAGATGGAAACAAATACTAGTAGAATGATCTCTTTGAATGGTACAAATTATCAAGCTTGGAAGGGTAAGATGGAGGATTTACTCTATGTGAAAGAGTATTGGAAGCCAGTGTTTGCTAAGTCAAAGCCAAATGATAAATCTGATGATGAATAACGAGTTCTTCATCGTCAAGCTTGTGGGTTCATTCGAGAATGAGTCAATGATAATGTTTTGAACCATATCATTGAGGAGACACATGCATGTATATTATGGCCGAAGCTAGAAGAGTTGTATGCCCGAAAGGAAGGTGCAAACAATATGTTCTTGATCAAGCAGTTGATGCATTTGAGGTACCAAGATGGTACTCATGTGGCTAATCATGTGAATGCATTTTAGGGCATTATTAATCAGCTTTCTTCCATGGCAATCACATTTGAAGATGGTTACAACATTGTTGCTACTTGGCTCATTGCCAGACTATTGGGAGACTTTGAAGGTCACTTTGTGCAATTTAGCCCCTAATGGTATTGTCACATGGAACCTTGTCAAGACCAAAGTGATAAATGAGGAAACCAGAAGGTCAGTTAAAAGGGATCATTCCTCCTCCAAATCTGAAATGTTAGTTATAGAATCACGGGGGAGAAGCAAGAGCCAAGGTCTAAAGAAAGGTAGAGCTAAAGGTAGAAGCAAACCAAGAGGTAGAAATGCTGAGGTTGAATGCTGACACTGCCATGAGAAAGGACACAAGAAGTGGCATTGCCTCAAGTAGAAAAAGGAAAAGGGGAAAAAGAAGTAGCAACAAGAACAGAAGCAAGATAGTTATAGTGACAGTGATGTTGGACGTATTATTTCAGTAGTTGAAGGGATTATGATTGTCACTACAGATGAAGGTAATCATGGTTGTTCTAGTTCCACTTTTGAGAGGACCACTGTAGTTTCTGATGATTCATCCATCCACCATGTCAAAGGTGATGAGATCATTTGGATATCGAACAGTGGTTCTACCATACATGCTATATCTCACAGAGAGTACTTCATAAACTACATAGTAGGTAATTTTTGTGTTGTGAAGATGGGCAACAATGACAATGCTGCAATTGTTGGAAAGGAGATGTGCATCTAGTGACTGCAAATGGTACCCAATTGGTCCTGAAGTCTATGAGGCATGTTGAGGCACTTCATCTCAACATTATTTCAGTTGGATTGCTTGATAATGATGGGTACTCTAGTAAATTTGGAGATGAAAAGTACAAGATCACCAAGGGCAACATGATTGTTGCAAGAGGTAACCAAGTTTTAGTTTTGTACCATGTTATTGCTAACCTCTCTACTATTTCTATGAATGCATTAGAGAAAGAAGATCCTTATATTCTATGGCACAGGAGACTTGGGCACATAAGTGAGAAGAGGATGATAGTTCTAGTGAAGAAAAATCTCTTAAAGGGGTGAAAAGTGTGCATTTGAAGAATTGTACAGATTGCCTAGCAGGGAAGTAGCATAGGGTTGCTTTCAAGGGTCTACCTGCTCATAAGAAGTTGGGGTTACTAGACTTGGTTCATTCTGATGTTTGCAAAATGTCAATAAGATCAATGGGTGGTGCTAAGCACTTTGTCACTTTTATTGATGATTTCTCCAGGAAGGTTTGAGCTTTTCCCTTTAAGTCCAAAGATCAAGTACTAAGTGTGTTCAAGCAATTCCAAGTCTCAGTTGAGAGAGAAACTAAGAAGAAGATCAAGTGCATTATTATTCACACTGACAATGGTGGCGAATACATTAGGCCATTTGATTCATATTGTAAGGAGCATGGGATGAGGCACCAATTTACACCTCCAAAGACACCATAGTCGAGTGGTATTGCTGAGAGGATGAATAGGAAAATTGTGGAGAGAGTTAGATGCTTGCTGTCACATGCAAAGCTACCTAAAAATTTCTGGGGTGAGGTTTTGATGACTGCAATTTATCTTATTAACCTCTCACCATGTTATCCTTTGAAGAGAGATGTTCCTAACAGGGTTTGGTATAACAAGAATATCTCTTATGACCACCTAAAAATGTTTAGGTGCAAGGCCTTTGTTCATATTCCTCAATATGAAAGGTTAAAGCTTGATGACAAGACACGACAGAGTATCTTCTTGGGCTATGGATTAGATGAGTTTGGGTGCAAGCTATTAGATCCAATCGCAAGGAAGGTTCTGAGAAATCATGATGTTGTGTTTGTTAAAGATCAAACAATTGAAGATATTGTGAAGACAAAGGTGCAGGTTCCTCAGCAAGATCCATTGGTTGATTTAGACCTAGTTCCTGCAGCTCTAGCTCCAGAACAAGCTGATGGTGATGTTGCAGATGATGCACATGATGATGTGCATGGTGCAGGTGATGAGATTGCTCCCCAGCAACATGAGTTTGATGCTGAAATTGATGATTTTGATCAGCAGCCACTAGTACCAGAAGATCCACCAATTCCACTCATAAGATCTAGTAGAGATCGAGTTCCTTCCACCAGATAGTATGTGGTGTTACTATCTGATGGTTCAGAACCTGAGTGTTTTACATATGCAATGAAAGATGAGCACAAGGAGTGGATGAAAGCTATGCAAGAAGATATGAATTCCTTGCATAAGAATCATACTTATGATTTAGTGAAGTTTCCCAAGGGCAAGAAGGTCTTGATAAACAAGTGGATCTATAGAATTAAGCAAGAAGAGCACATGCCACATCCAAGGTTCAAGGCTATGCTTGTTGTGAAAGGATTTGGCCAAAGCAAAGTTATTGATTATGATGAGATCTTTTCTCCGGTCGGGAAAATAACATTAATTAGAGTAATTCTTGGCCTGGCAGCTAGTCTTAACTTAGAGGTTGAACAAATGGATGTGAAGACTGCCTTTCTCCATGGTGATTTGGAGGAACAGATCTACATAGAGCAGCCTAAGGGGTTGCTTGTGAAAGGTAAAAAGAAGTATGTGTGCAAGTTGGAAAAGAGTCTCATGGCCTGAAGCAAGTACCAAGACAATGGCATTTGAAATTTGATTCAATTATGGGGGAGCAAGGCTACAAAAGTAGTAGTGCAGACCATTGTGTATACATTAAGAGGTTCTCAAGTGATGATTTTATCATCTTGTTGCTCTATGTTGATTGTTGGCAAGAATGTCTCTAGGATTGTGGAGCTGAAGAAAAAGTTGAGTGAGTCCATTGCCATGAAGGACTTGGGGGCCAACAAAGCAGATTTTTGGCATGAGAATTGAGAGAGACAGGAGTTCCAACAAGTTGTACTTGTCTCAAGAACTATATATTGAGAAAGTGTTGTGCAAGTTTAGGATGGACAAGGCAAAACCTATGTGCTATCCTTTTGCAGCTGATTTCAAGTTAAGCACCAAGCAATGCCTAACTACTAAAGAAAAGAAGAAGGAAATGCAGAAAGTTTCTTATGCCTCAATAGTTGGAAGTTTCATGTATGGTATGGTGTGTACGAGGCCTGACATCACTCATGCGGTTAGTACTGTGAGCAGATTTATGTCTAATCTAGGAAAACCATATTGGGAAGCCGTGAAGTGGATCTTGAGGTATCTCTGGAAAAACACTAACCTGAAACTTTATTTTGGGAAAGGTGATCCTGTGTTGATTGCATACACGATGCAGATTGGGCCGGGGATGTTTTTGACTGAAGTCAGCATAGAAACCCTATGCCTATTTTTTGATTTTTTTAATAATACAGACCTGTTTAACCGAGGATGTTGTTAGCAGAAAGTCTACTTATGTTATTTGGTTGCCTATGCAGGGGGAGCTGTGTCATGGCAAAGCAAGTTGCAGAAGTGTGTTGCATTGTCTATAACTAATGCTGATTTCATTGCAGCAATTGAGGCAAGCAAAGAGCTATTGTGCCTGGAAAAGTTTGTTAGAGAACTTATTTTCATCAAGACAAGTATGTGTTGTTGTGTGATAACCGAAGTGTTATTAACTTGAATAAGCATACATCATTTCACTCAAGGTCAAAGCATATTGATGCTCGTTGTCATTGGATTCGTGATGTGTTGGAGTCTAAGCAAATGCATCTTGAGAAAGTCCACACTGATGACAACAAGGCAGATATGTTGACTAAGGTGATGCCAAAGAGCAAAGTTTGTTGGCGGCTCGCTGGCATGGCTGCCGGTAGGAAGTGGGACCCTCCATGATGTCGGGAGGGGGAGTTTATTGGGCTATCCCTCCACAAGATGACTTTGGAGGCCAGCAAAGTAACAAAAACCAGCCCACAAGCCTAGTACATGTTCACCATTATCTCGGATTGAACCAACGGTTGAGAATGCTTCTTGGAGAATATAAAAGGGATAAACCCTAGCCTCCATCAGCTGAAGCACATCAGATTCATGAGCTACTGCTGCTAGGAGAGGGTGAGAGAGCATAACACACAGCACAAGAGAAAAGAGAGGAAATATGTCCATATTTCACAACTCTGATCCAGTCATCAGCAAGCCAGTGATTGGAGGCTCAAACATGATTGGATTGGCGCCAAACTTGGTAAGCTTGTTCCTCACTTAGAGTACTTTGATTTGGTCAGTAGGTTTGAGGATTGGTTAAGCAGAGGTTCAGATTTGAGAGGGGTTTTGTTAGTTCAGGTCACTACTGTTTTAGCACAGAGCAGTTTTGGTGGATGATTTGTTTGGGTAGCCAAATAGTATCCGATTGAGCCGATTTTTGGTCAGTGGTTAGGGGATTCATGGATCTACGTGCCTATCAAATTTTGTGCGGAGTTGAACCTTAATTTGAGAGATATGAACTGTTTACCAAGGAGGACAGATTCTATGATTTCTCTGAAACTATTTCATGTTGTGGTTGCAATTAAAGCCAATTGCAACCGGTTGGTTGCAATTGATACTAGTCTGTACTAGTTGTTGCTGATTGGTGTGTTGCGCTGGTGTAATCCTCTCTACAAAAGACTCTTGTATGCCTTTTGTTGATTATAGTGGAAGCTTAAAGTGGATCGTTTGGTCGTGTGGTTTTTACTCCTCACATTGAGAAGGTTTTCGACGTAAATCATTATGTCAATTATGCATGTATGATTGATTATTTTGCTGCGTTTCTAGTGATAGATGTTATCATCATGATTTATTACAAGTTGAGGATTAATTATGTTGTATTTGTGCCTTTTATCCCACCACTCTATACCCGGCCCCCTTCCTATCTGCTCCGATCTCCCTTCCCGTGAGATCATGTATTCTAGTTACCTGAATCAAGCTATCAGTTATCTAATCTATCGGAGTTGCTGACACCGCCGCCATCTGCGGTCTCACCTCACGCCCAATGTCTGCGATCAAAGAGGTTTGGCGCACCACTAGATTAGTCCGGTGTGCCGAATCGGATCACGCGCTCTAGACCAACTTGAACTTGCCGCGCTCACACAACCTTGTGTGGACTAAACATGTGCCACTTATTTATCGGACGAGTTGAAAATGAGCTGAAGTTATTAATAACCTACGTAAATAGGCACGACAAGTTTCCGATTCCCTTTTACCTTTACTCTCGTAATCATTCTTGGACGTTGACATATTTAGCAGAGGGACTGACTTACGTCCCGTTGTTGCACCTCCATCATGCTGATCCCGCCTTCTTCTCCCAACCACAGACCCTTTTTTCCTGGCCTACAAAAAAAGCAATGATAACCCAGGCTGACCCTCCCTTGCACGGCCTCCTACCCCCGCCACCCGTCGACGCCGGCGGCCTCTCTCGCTCGCTCGCTCGGAGAGTCGGAGCCCGGCGCCCGGAGGGCGACGTTCCTAACAAATATATAATAATTTATTATTTTATAATAAGCAGCCATGGGTAAGCGCAGCGTCCCTCGGTACGCTGAGGACGACGACAAAGGCGAGTGCTGCGGCTGCCTGTGCTGGTTCTGCTGTTTCCTGTTGCTCATCGTGGCGGCGCTCGCCGGCACGGCCGCCTACTTCTTCTTCGTCTACAAGCCCAAGGCGCCGTCCTACTCCGTCAGCAACATGTCCGTCTCGCAGTTCGACTTCAGCTCCTCCGACCTGACACTCTACGTCAAGCTCACGGCCTCCGTGCGCACCGAGAACCCCAACGAAATGATCACCATCAAGTACGGCGAGGGCTCCCACACCGTGGTCTCCTACCGCGGCACGCCGCTGTGCTCCGGGAAGCTCCCGGCCTTCTTCCAGGGCTACAAGAACGTCACCGTCATGGACATCTCCATGGAGGGCCGCCACGGCTTCGGCTCCGGCCTGCAGCAGGCGCTGGAGGAGAGCGAGAAGGCCGGGGACATCCCGCTCGACATCTTCGTCAGCGTCCCCGTCGAGCTGCAGCTCGGATCCGTCGACCTCCGCCAAGTCAAAGTCAACGTACACTGTGCACTCGTCCTCGACAGCATCTCGCCCAAGAAGAAGCCCAACATCAAGTCCGCAACCTACCAGGCCAACATAGAGTTTTGATTGATTATATTCACAATCACATATTTGTTATTAATTATTACTGTATGTCTTAATTGGGGATCGGAGTTGCTTTGCATCGGTCAATCCAGGGAGCATGCATCATGTCAGTTATGTATGCACATTATTCATCTGCACTGATTGCTCGATCGCTAATATATTTAGTGGAGCTGGGGAGGATCGAAGAGTATATAATATACATTATTACCTATAATAGTATATATATGTTGTAATTTTTGTAACAGTTGTAGTCAAAAGAATTCTTGTAAACTGCTACATTGTTTGGTTTATTTTTCCGTGTATGTACTCCCTCCGGAAAGAAAATACACTATCTCTATTGGAACCAAGTCAAATTTTATTAAATTTAAAGATAATAATAGTATCAATATTTATACCTCCCTCTAATTAATCCAGGATATATTATCAGATTCATTAATCTCTAACAAATATATTATCTATACATTAACTTAATTCTATAATTAATCTGATACTACTTATTTAGTATCTTACATGTCCCTCCCTCTAATCCAGTTTATAAGCCCACTTTCTTAGCAAGATTTAAACCTCACAGTATTTACCAACAATTTAGCCAACATTTGATAACTATTATATTACAAACATGATACAATTAGATTTTATAATTAAAAACTAACATATCTGTATAATCATAAAAATACAAGACAAAAGAAATGAATGGTCAAAATGTAATTTAAGATATTATGTCATGTCAGACTTCTTTTATGAAATGGGCTAGATATGGAGTAATGTTTTTTTAGCAAACTAGAGGGAGTAATGTTTGTTTGTATTGATTTGGTCACACCTAAAATTGTATGACTCCTCTAGAACAAGAACGACACTCTATTTAGGATGGAGGGGAGTACTTATGGGCCACTTTGGTAGACCTTCACTTCTTGATTAGAAGGAGGGATTCTTGTAGGGAGTAGGTGGGAATCAATCCTAAAGTGATTCCTGTGACAAATAAAGGGAATAGTGAAAGGAGTGGAGAGCAATGGGTTTTCAGCTCCTAATTGCATTTTAAGTGTTTGGCTACATATAGAAGTGGAGATTGAAGCTTGGGTAGTTGGGCTAGGAGCAATGCCAAAGGACCCGTATGCATAAAATGGATGGGTGAAGGGGTGTAACAACCCAAAGTGTCGTTCCAATTTGATCCTTGACTCCAGCATTGAAAAAAGTCCTATGGAAGTTGTGTGGTTCACACCTGGCCTCCTACCCTCGGGCGAGGACTAGAACGGAGGAGGACGAGGGCTTACCACATGATAGACTCAGATCAGCCCAAGGATTAGCGAGGGTTTGAAATAGAGCGAGTAGGAATAGATGTGGGAAATAAATCAGAGTAATTCTCATTTAGTCAGTCCAAAGACCTCTCCTTTTACACTGTGATGCCCCCTAGCATTTATAGGCCATACCAAGGGGCACTACTAAATTACAATAGGGTTTCTCCCGCGCTGGTCACTACTAGCCAACGGGATCGCCCAACGGCAAAGATGTACATTTGCCTTTGCTCTAGGCCCCAATGCTCTGTGCCGTCGCCGCCCTAGCGAGGCCAGCACTCATGTATGTTGCCACCGCAGAGGTCTCGCACGGTACGGCCGCCCCAGTGAGGGTTGCAAGCCTGGGTGACTCTCATCGTCTTCTAATCCTATAATTAAGGCAACATCAAGGGTTATGTGTGTTAGGGTAGGACGACAATGCCGTGGCGTCGGCGTCGGCCTCTCTTCCAGTGAAGGTTTGCCTTATAGTTCTTGATCTTGTGGACACAACAAGTCGAGGGGTATCGTGAGAGTAGAGCAAGGGTTGTGGGGTTGAGTGGGGGTCTTTGTCGAGAGTTCCCTCCCACCAACAAAAGCTATGGGCTTGAGTGTTTAATTATCTTCAGGAACCCTTAGAGCTTTGGACACGTGTGATTTGCTAATAAAGACTCGCTTGTCCACAAAAATTGAGAACTATATTCGAACAGGCATGGTCAGGTTGGCACTCAATAAAATGAAAAGCTCTTACTCCCTATATAAGATAACTATTGACATCATCAACATCGTCTCAAGACTACAATGCACACTTGGATATATCCTTGGTCTCCAATACAAAGCATCACATTTACTCAACTCAGCAAAGGCTAAGATTTACCAAAATGTTCTATCAAAATTACTAGACTGTCTAGCAAAAAAAGAATATGAAAGTGGAAATGAGTTGTTTTCCATTGTTTTTTCCTAGACCCACATATCAACACGAAGTGGATCTCTTCACTAGCTAAAGCCACTCCACCTCACTCACTCTCTCACCCACCTATTCACTTGCAGCCCTACCTCTATCTCTATACTCAAGAACAAGGATGAACCTAGAACTAGAGAGAGAAAAAATTGGAGAAATATTTGGTGAAGGAAAGGAAGAAGAGGAAGAGAAGCACTGGGTGAGCTCAAGAAAATTTTCTCTCACTTCTAGGATTTTCCTCCAAAAAACTAATTTATGGTTTTTATGCTAGTTTGGTGATCTCTTGCTGGTGGTAGTTCCATCATATATAGAGTAAGTTTGAGAGATCTCATCTAGCTAAATCACCCTTTTCACCTCCTTGATTTTCATTAGTGTGTATTCTTGGAATTTTTGCAAGAGAAAGCTTATGCATGGTTGATTCATCTTAATTTGAGTTGAAGACAACAAATGAGTTGGATTTCTTCAAGTTCTTTTTGCTATATGGAAACTCTCAAATCTTAGAGCTAAGTATTTGATTCCAATCTCAAGATTTATCCTCTCTTTTCTCATGTTTTTGGTTTAATCCCAAACCTAAGTTTGCATTTAGTAACTGTCAGTTTTATGAAATCACCAACTAGTAAATTTTTGTACAAGTGCGGGATTGGATGGTGGGCTGAACAATCTCTATGTCCAGTGTGTTGCAGTATTATTGAAGGTGGACATACCATAAAAATCCACACTCAAAACACCATAAACATGCCTCGGTTCCAAGGAAGAATAGCATAACATGAGCATATTTTATCAATAACTAGTTCCACTTGTATTCTTAGCTTGTGATTTCAGGAAAGACAAAAAGCAGCTTAGTGGGACCCAAATAGGGGATCCGCCGACCCCTCTATGAGCTCACCTTGAGCTAAGCTTCAGCGCATGATCCATGACATTGTCCTAGGAGTCCAAATCAACCATCAGATCAACCTGTGTTTTCATCCAACGGACAAAGATCATTTCACATGGATTCATGGGCCCACAGGGAAGCAAGCGACATGACAAATATTTGGCAAAACACTAAACCACTTCAGATGACAGGTGGGGACATCTTCTAGAAGACCCAGCCGGGCTTACCTGCCAATGAGGGGGTCGGCCGACCCCTCATGGTGGCCCCACTAGGTCGGTTGGCTCCCATCGCTTTCCTGCATGCCGCCATGCATCAAGCCTGATCCTAGACATCCAATTGAGGCGGTATTGAAATCGGTTCATCCAAGGGTGTAGAGAGGAGGATCACATGGATCATTGACGTGGCACCCCTTCTCCTACCCCTATAAAAGGAGGCTACCACCACCCTTGGAAGGCATCTCTCATTCATATTTCCACTTCCAATACTCCAAGGGAGATCAAGCAAGCGTAGTAGTTAGTTAGAGTGGGAGTTAGATTCGAGTAAGGCGAAGCTCGGGGTCTTTGGAGTCATCTTCTGGAGAGTCTGGTATAGCTCTTGTACCTTTTCTCTTTGTAATACTTTCCTTTTATCAATATATCATTCTTGCTTTACTTTACTCAGTATTTACTTAGTGCAAGTCTATAGTCATTATAGTATTTTTGTGTGCTTGTCTTAGTAGCGTAGTTGTCTTAGTTGGATTGGTTTCCTATAAGCAACCCCTTGTGTGTGTATTGTTCTCCTATCTTTGCATAGGAGCTTTAGCTATCTGCGCGTTAGCTAGAGTTGTAAGAGTAAGTGTGAGCAAGGTGCTCAGACTTAGTCTTACCATTGATTGTCATTGGTTCGCATGGGCAGTTAGTGAGCGCACTCTTGAGAGGTGACAGGTCTTGGGCGGCATTAGGGTTTCTCACCATGTTCGGGCCAGTTCTTAAAACGTAGGGCATCCATAAGCCAAGTAGTCGCTTTAGTAGAGGTTCTGTCTTCTACTATCTCATCTATCCCCACCACAGAGTAAGGCACCAGTTTAGTTAAGTCATCTATCTGTTAGGAATAAGTGCATAGAAGTAAAGTTAGATACTTAGGAGTTCTTTACTCACTCATTGTCCTCCCACCTAGCTAACACTCTACCAGTTATCTTTAGATTAGGATCTTTGCTATCTTACTTACCTATCCTATCTTTGATCCGTTTACCTCGTATCTACCATGTAACCAAATCTCCAGCAAGTCCTATATTCAAGGAGTGGACTACAGAGGACTCAACAAAGCTATAAAGTCACCTTCGCGATCTACCACATGGCCCAGAACATAGGGGGCATTCCACAAGCAATCAAACCTAAGCACCATGCTTACGAACGATAAAATCCTCTAACCCTAGAGCTACCAGGATCAAAGTACTCAAAAGAGTTGCGAAAATAGAAGAACAATAAGAACAATTACTCACAGACTCATAGAAGTTGACGACCGTAGAAATCTCTGATCCAAGCTTGAAGAACTTGAATTCGCAAGTACAAGGCATAGAGGAGCATCGACAGGCCCGGGGCTTCCTCCAGATCTTCTACCTCTCTCTCTTCTAGTTCTAGTTTAAGAATAGATCTAAACCTAACTAGAGGTGTACTAGTCTTCTTCTTGATTGCTAAGCTCTAGAGAGATGATCCATTCAAGGGACCCCTCTCCTAAGATCTACTCTGGAGATGAATAATGAATTGTAGAATTGTAGATGTAGATCAATGCTCTGAGGGGGGTCTACCCATGCTTATATAGCCCGATGGGATGAACCGCGACCCTTGGATCAAACCGACTTGAAATAATGGTTGAGATGCGTCGAGGAGGGCAGTTGGAGATCGAACTCTGAAGGAGACCGATAGATAGGACCCACCTGAGCCGACCAGCCCCACATGGTAGGCCGCTCGGTTGTGCCCAGTGCCAGGTGGTCTTCTGCTTCGCTCTGGTGTCCTCTAGAACCTTCCCATCAAACCTTGCAAGAATCCGACTTGATTTGGTTCGGTTCCTTGACTCCTACTCTTTCTCGACTGTTTTTGTTTTAATCCCTAAATAATCACAATTCACCAAAGCTATGGAAATTGTTATGTTAGTCCAGAAAACTCTTGCTTGGTGATGATTCCGGTGTCTTCTAGAAAGTTCAAAGCGTATCCAAAGTGGACTCTATTGTCGGGACTCCAAATATAGCAAGTGATATGTCCGTTTCGATTGTCTCGATGAGCTCTTCATAATGGTGTGCTCTAATTCTTCTTCTCAGATACTTTTCTATGATAAAATAAGGATAATCCTGCAATCAAGTGAAAACAACACAACTCCTGAAACTTGTTAGTTTCAACACCCTACAACTATGCTTTAGGTTCTTTTTTAGATGTTGTTAAGCAATAATTAATAGGTATATTTTGGCATCAGTGAGTGTCAACAAGTTCCCCCACACTTAGTCTTTACTCGTCCTCAAGGAAAGGTCAGATTAACCTTATCAAGACTACAAGACAAGACTTAAGCAGTAGACCGTTCCCAGTCATACATGTATACTGTGGGATTCAATGCGTCTACCATAAAACTTTGGACGGTTGAAAAATGGAACAACTTGAAACAGTGCTCCTTTCATCCTTCAATCTTATCACCTGGGGGTTTTTTATTAGATTTTGAAAACAAAACATAGCATACCTTCTCCATCATGTAGTGCACTCAAATCACTCATTATATGTGGTATTTATGGAATCTCACTGAGGCATAAATGATGGATGCCCTAATCTCATTCCTACTTCTATAAAAGCTTATATGGAGTTAAAGGTAATTCAAGGAATGGCATACTTACTCTACATATATTGCCCAGTCATAACGAGATCCTTAGAGGGACCGGCATACGCTTAGATTAAGATTGTGCATGTGTGTGGAATATTTGGTGGCTAATCATAATTCTACTTTGCTCCTTGAGAGAAACTTCCTTTAAACGAAAAATCAGCGATGAACTTTGCTTTGAAGGTCTTGAACTTCCTTCTTCTTTCTTGATTGATACATTTGAAGCACTTATAAAGAGGATCATGGGCTATCTCAACTTTTATTTTTCTTTCTCTTTCTTTTACTCAGCTCATGCCATGAAAATTACAATAGACTTGAAGAACAAAATTACAACCTTGAACTCAATCTTGGAGCATTTATTCTGAATCCTAACACTATTTTTGGATCTTCTCCTAGTGTAGGAGATAGATTTTTTGGGTGGAAAACGCATGTTTGTGCATACTCCCAGGGTAGGAGCAGCAAAATATATCTGGGTGTAAGTGAATCTTGATCTTGAAGATATGAGCAATCTCTCAACAAGGGTCTAACAAGGGATGACCAAACTCAACACAAAGAAAGTAGCGTATGTGCTGGTTTAAATAATTCAATATATGGCTCTAATAGGCATTTAATCATTACCATAGAGGAGAAAGGCAGCTATAAAAGTATTAAGATTTTTGAAAAGAAATTCTCCAAATGACAAGACATCAAAAATTAGGTGCTCATTATTCTATTATCTCACATTCCTCAACAGCTTAAGCAAATATGGGGTCCCTAATAAATAGTTCCCAACAGCAACAAGAATTTCAAAAATAGTGTTGTGCAAGTCTATCTTTTAGTCATGAAAAAGTAACCATTACTCAACTCAAGTTTTTAATTAATATTTCATTTAATGAGTCTTACAGATTAAACTTTCTTAAAACAAGAAGAAATTAAAAATATGTGTAAATAACTTACCTTGATCATGGAGAAAGGATGAGGGACAAGGTGATGAGATGCAGGGGAGCTTTGCATGAGAGCTGGGCGCCAAGTCTAATTCCTTGTCATGATCCATTCAAAGTGATCATTGCTTCTGATTTCCTGGGGGGCTAAGTGTGGATTCCCCCACACTTGTTCTTTGCTTATCTTGCAATCACAACATGTGGAGACAAAACACATATCCAAAAACAAAGAGAGATTATGACACTAATAAAACTTTATTGATATCATTTAGGGCACCTTTATTATACAAATCCAGGCAAATTGCAAATAAACTAATTGAAAAAATTAAAGACTCTAACAAACTTGACTCTTCAAAAACACGAGTACCCTATCAATCGACTCAACTTTCCTTTTTCTCTCACTTCTTCCTCTTCTTCTCATCATCCTTTTCAAGATGATTGGAAACAGTGCGACACATGATGTTGACCTTAGCTTTAAGGCCATTGTGCTTGACCTCATTGGTGTCCACACGTCTAGTCAACCTTTCAATCATGACATGGCAAGAAGCTAAAGAGTGTCTATCTCTAGCTTGGGCCTTGGTAAGAAGCTCAATGGACTCTAGAAGGGCCTCATTTTGATTCTCTAACTCTTCATAGGTTCTTCTCTTGTGCTTCGTTACACTAGAGCTAGGTGATAAAGATGAAGATGGAGATCTAGTTCTTGGAGGCTTGATTTGAATCTGTTCAGGCATAGCCCAAACTCCATCAAAAGTGACATGTGGGACAGTGGATTTGTACGTTGCACAAGTGACTTCTCCAAACTTGTTAGTCTTTAACCCCATCAGCATCTCATTGGGTTTAGGATGTTGAAGGTTTGACTCCTTGGAGACATGAAACCTTGGCAGTTCTTGATTACGAGGTCCCTCAATGCAGAGATGAGATGGTGGTGGTGTAAGGCGAAGTGTTGGCATGGCTTGGGCATTGTAGGATTGTTGATGATGAATAGGCACCTCCTCCTTCAATGTCACAACGGCGAGATCCTTTGGTGGGACAGCAACAAGAGGCTTTGGTTGAGCAACAATGAGAGTCATCGACTCATCGGAAGGAAAAGAATCGTTTTGGTTGTAGGAAGCCATTGGAGCTTGTGCAAGGAGAGCCTTAGCTGCTGCTAGCAAAGAGGCTTGGTTTGGTTATTGGGGGGTAGGGGGCTTAGTTTTATAGTCCTAGATCAACTTGGAGGAGAGGTTGATCTAAGCTCGTCGAAAGGAAATAGTATCGTACAAAAAGGAAAAGATCAAAATTAGGAAAGATCAAGAAGGGACGTGGAAGGCGACAGGGCTCGGTCTGCCACCTAGACAGGCCTGGTTGGCCTGGCATGTGGGGCCGGCCGGCCCCATTTGCTGCTGATTCCCGTGCGTGTTTTTCGTACTTCCTTCTAATTCGACTCTAATTCAGATTTTCTACCTTTTTGGTTGCAATGCGATTCATAGCAGCAAGAGGATCACATTAATGGAAAAGAATAAATTCAACTATGTCTATCTCAACAGGACTCTTATCAGGTTCTAGAAAAATCTTAAGGCATTGTCCATTTACCTTGAATAACGTACCTTTGTCATTTTGGAGAGTTACCGCTCCATTTGCTCCGTAGCTTTCCATGTCCGAATAGATTGACCCTGGAATTAAAAAGTAATACCTTATTTCCTAGGGCAAAGTTCTTCATCTTGATCCTCTTGTCATGCCATCTTTTGGTCCTCTCTCGCCATTCATCAAGTTCTGATAGTTGCATTTTACGCTTGACTCTAGTTGCTTCAAGATCCATATTCCATCTCTTAATTGCCTAGTGAGCTTTGAATTCTATCTCGACAAGCAAATGACAAGTCTTCCCATAGATGAGTTGATATGGAGACATCTCCAATGGTGTTTTGTAAGCCATTCGATAAACCCACAATGCATCGAGTAACTTGTTCTTCCACTTGGTTCCCATCTCGTTGACTGTCTTCTGTAGAATGCTCTTGATCTGCTTGTTTGATGTTTCTATGGTCACTTGTCTGAGGGTGATAAGGAGTAGCAACATTGTGATGGATCCCATGTTTCATCAAGTGATTGCCTCCATCACTAATTACCATCCTTGGAACTCCAAATCTTGCATCTTTCTTGGTGAGCAGGTATTTAAGAGCAGCATGATTAGTATAAATAATTACCTTAGCTCCTACCAAATAAGATCTAAATTTATCAATGGAAAAGACAACAACCAGGAGTTCTTTTTTAGTTGTTGCGTAATTAAGTTGTGGTCCTATCAAAGTTTTGCTAGCATAAGCAATTGCATGATGTTTCTTATCTTTACATTGTCGTAGCACAACACCTACTGCATAATCACTTGCATCACACATGATCTCAGAAGGTAAAGACCAATCAGGAGGTTGAATAATTGGGGTAGATGTGAGTGCCTTTTTCAAAGTTTCAAAGGCTTTAAGACAAGCATCATCAAATTCAAAAGGAACATCCTTAGCCAAAAGATTAGTAAGTGGTCTAGCAATGTGTGAAAAATCTTTTATAAACCAACGATAAAAACCAGCATGGCCAAGGAAACTCTGTATTCTTTTAACATTCACAGGCGAGGGTAGTTGTTCAATAACTTCAATTTTAGCTCTATCTACCTCAATTCCATGCTTAGAAATTAAATGCCCAAGCACTATGCCTTCTCTAACCATGAAATGACATTTTTTCCCAATTAAGGACTAAGTGCTTTCTTCACATCTTTGCAAAACTTTGTCTAAATTTTCAAGACAATCATCAAAAGTTTTTCCATAGATAGAAAAATCATCCATGAAAACTTCCATGATTTCTTCAATCATCTCAGAAAATTATAGACATCATACATCTTTGAAAAGAAGCAGGGGCATTACATAGTCCAAAAGACATTTGGCAATAACATTGGTTCCATATGGACATGTAAAAGTAGTTTTATTTTGATCATTCGGATGGATTGGAAGCTGATGATATCTAGAATATCCATCAAGAAAACAAAAGAAAGAGTGATTTGCCAAACGCTCTAACATTTCATCAATGAAAGGCAACGAAAAGTGATCTTTCTTTGTTGCCTTATTGAGTTTCCTATAATCTATACACATTCGCCATCCAGTGATGGTTCTCTGAGGAATTAATTTATTCTTTTCATTCCTCACAATAGTCATGCCTCCTTTCTTAGGCACAACTTGCACTGCGCTTACCCACTCACTGTGTGGCACATGATAAATAATCTTGGCGTGTAATAGTTTCAAAACCTCTTTCTTAACCACTTCTCTCATCGCATTATTGAGTCTCCTTTGGGGTTCTCTAGAAGGTAAAACATCGGGATCTATAGGAATACGATGAGTACAAAGGGCAGGGTTAATCCCCTTGAGATCTTGGAGTGAATAGCCAAGAGCTGATCTGTGTTTTTCTAAGATAGTGATTAAGCGAGTTGTTTCTTCCGAAGAAAGTTTATCGCTTATAATCATAGTTTCTTTTGAAGAAAGTTTATCGCTTATAATCACGGGGGTGTTCAGATCATCATTAAGAAAAACATAACAAAGTCCTGGAGGTAGAGGTTTCAACTCAATGGGAGGTTTTGGTGATTTTTCAAAAGGATCTAGAGGTTGTGAGGGTTGATCCTCCTCTTCCTCTATGAAAAACTCAGCATCTCCTTCTATGTTAGGTTCTATTAAAGATTATAAGGATGCTGCCTTGACCTCTTTCATTAGGTTTGGCTCTAGACAGGGTTCACTATCAGCATTTAAGGAATGGGTAATGGATAATGGGAATGAAAGATTTTTCCCAAGAAAAATGTTTAGTTTCCCTATATGTCTAGCCTTTCAATTGGTTGGCCTATCAATAGGTCAAACTCAATGATGTCAAAGACATAAAAACTCAAATTCACCAGAGTGTCATCTACCCGGATAGGTAGGACATATAAAATTCCTAAACAAGGAAGATTATGTCCTGAAGGGCTTTTCAGAAGTTTTGATGTTGGGGATAATAGCATGTGTGCTAGTAAGTCTTGAGCAAACATTGCAGACATGATATTAACACCTACAACTAGATTGTATAAGCCATCGAAAGGACCTTCATGAATTTGGCACCAAATGGAAGTAGTAGGTGAATCTAAACGATGACATCTGATGTGGATTCTGACTCTTCTAACCATTCATGGCTTATCATGGAGACTAACTCTCTCATAACCTCTTGTAAGAAAGCTTGATTAGTCATATCTAAAGGTTTTTCTAAAAGTTTTGAATTCTGAGGCTTTCTTACCATATGATATTTCGAGGTATCACCAGATTCGGTGAAATAATCATCCTCAAAATTAAATATCTCTGAAACTAGAGTTTCCTCCTCATTAGAATATAGGATAGCTGTTGTTGATATATTGGATATGATTTCTGGTTCAACTATCTGGGTTTCTTTCTCTTTTGAGAACACTATAGGGTCAGCTTCATGTGTGGATTTAGTAACTTTGAGCAATAGCTCTCTTGCTGCTAAGGCAGATATATGTAGGAAAGATCCATTAGAAGCTAAGTTAAGAAAAGAATAAACTTCCTCTTTTAGACCTAAATAAAATTGTTGTAAAAGTACAAGGTCTAGAATGCATAAGGATGGACTTGAACGGACAAGATTGTCAAAACGTTCCTAGGCGGCAACTAGAGATTCATTCTCCTTTTGAGAAAAAGATAAGATCTCTATATGCAGTTTGGTGATTTTGGAAACAGGGAAGAATGCTAGACAAAAGCTAAAACAAAGAGCTTCCCAATTCCCTTACTCAGTACGGTTCTAGAATACCAGATCTTAGCTCTTCCTTCCAAAGAGGAAGGAAAAAGCTTCCATCTAAGGGTTTCATCGGAGTGCCTTTTATATGAAGACATGAAGAGGTCTGTTCAAACTCGTTAAAGTGAGCATAAGGATTTTTGTCAACCTTGCCTGAAAAGGTTTGGTTCTAGATCATCTCTATTAAGCATGAGCGTAGCTCAAAGCCATCAGCAAGGACAGGTTTATTGGATGGTGTGGGCCTTGAACCTACAGTTTTAGGAAAATGGCATAATTGGATAGGGGTGGAATCCTTTGAATTTTTGGAAGACTCTGAGAAATCCATGGGGTAAAAAATAATAAAATAAAAAAAATAAAAAATGGAAAATAAAAGTATAATACAAGATTAAGCTAGACTCGAGATCAGCTAACAACCGTTCCCCGGCAACGGTGCTAGAAATGCTTGTTGGTATTTATTAAGTGCAACAAAAATATGAATGTTATCCACACGTGCACAGATAATATACCATTGTAGCACTTCAGCAGGATGACCCAATTTTAAATATCGAACCCAATGGAATGAAAGAAGGGATCTTGATCTATGCTTAATCCCTGAGCACAATCAAGGATGAGACGCTTAGAAGGTAGAAGGAAAAGACTAGGGCTATCTAGTTCTACTTTTAGAAAGTATTGCTCTTATCAATCTGCTATGGGATTACAATGGAAGACAACAAATAGAGTACGAATCTACCACGTAACCAAATCTCCTATAAGTCCTATATTCGGGGAGTGGACTACAGAGGACTCAATGAAGTTATAAAGTCACCTTCGTGATCTACCACATGGCCCGGAACATAGGGGCATTCCACGAGCAATCGAGCCTAAGCACCACGCTTACGAATTACAAACTCCTCTAACCCTAGAGCTACCAGGATCAAAGTACTCAAAAGATTTGTGAAAATAGAAGGACACAATAAGAACAATTACTAATAGACTCATAGAAGTTGACAGTCATAGAAATCTCTAATCCAAGATTGAAGAACTTGAATTCGTGGGTACAAGGCGTAGAGGAGCACTGACAGGCCCGGGGCTTCCTCTAGATCTTCTACCTCTCTCTCTTCTAATTCTAGTTTAAGACTAGATCTAAACCTAACTAAAAGTGTACTAGTCTTCTTCTTGATTGCTAAGCTCTAGAGAGGTGATCCATTCAAGGGACCCCTCTCCTGAGATCTACTCTAGAGATGAATAATGAATTGTAGACTTGTAGATGTAGATCAATGCTCTGAGGGGGGTCTACCCATGCTTATATAGCCTGGTGGGATGAAACGCAGCCCTTGGATCAAACCGACTTGAAACAATGGTCGAGATGTGTCGAGGAGGGCGGTTGGAGATCGAACTCCGAAGGAGACCGACAGGTGGGACCCACCTAGGCCGGCTGGTCTTCTGCTTCGCTCCGGTGTCCTCTGGTGTCCTCTAGAACCTTCTCGTCGACTCTTGCGAGAATCTGACTTGATTTGGTTCGGTTCCTTGACTCCTCTCTTCCTTGGCTATTTCTTTTTTAATCCCTCAAAAATCACAATTCACTAAAGTTGTGGAAATTGTTATGTTAGTCTAGAAAACTCTTGCTTGGTGATGATTCCAGTGTCTTCTAGAAAGTTCAAAGCGTATCCAAAGTGGACTATATCATCGGGACTCCAAATATAGCAAGTGATATGTCCATTTTGATCGTCTCGACAAACTCTTCACAATGGTGTGCTCTAATTCTTCATCTAAGATACTTTTCTATGATAAAATAAGGATAGTCCTGCAATCAAGTGAAAACAACACAACTCATGGAATTTGTTAGTTTCAACACCCTATAACTATGCCTTATGATCTTTTTCAGATGTTGTTAAGCAATAATTGATAGGTATATTTAGGCATTAGTGAGTGTCAACATAGACAAGGATCTCTTTCCCCTTTTATTAAACATTCCTATCTATTGCTTTCCCCTAGGAAAAATAAATAACGATACCTTGAAATACTCATCCTCGGTGAAGTGCTACATTAGTACATTCCGTGCGCTTGTGGAATAATCTCATAGACATAAGACATACCCCACGGGCCTATATATTGCTGCTGCCAATCTTTGGTAGTCACTACAAGAATTCTTGCCTTTTATGACAATAGCATTTCATCACACAAAGTGGAAAAACCGTCAAAAAATTTGTGACGAAAACAAACCGTCACACTTGTTGTCATATAATGAGCATCACAAAAAGTTTTGTGACAGCCGAAAAAACCATCACAAAATGTCCTGACCTTTTGGGACATTTTTTTCTCTGTTGTCATATTATGTATTTTTTTATGATGGCTGCGTCTATCACGTATTGTTCGGTCAACGCATCACGTATTGTTTTTACCCGTCACAAATGGGTACACAGGCGGCCTGTTGTTGTGCTTTTTGTGATGAAAGATGTCTGTCATATATTATTATATGAAGGCTACGGCTCGTCATAATTTTCCTTTGACTAAGTCATTGCTCCAATTTTTGTGACGACCTTTGACTGTTTTGTGACGGTTGTATTCCGTCTTTATTGCTCGTTGACCAAGTCATGTCTCCATTATTTTGAGACGCCCTATGTTGCCGTATGTTACCGTGTGTCATCTTGTTTGACTAGACGTATCAGGCATTTCAAGACGACTTCACACCATCACAAATTGTTCTTGCACCCTATGAGCATCGTCACTATTTATACAAAAATTATCTATATATATAACCACCATCTACAAATACCAGAAGCTAGCATCCATATCATTATCTTCAGAGCTCATGATTCATACACAACTGAGCCAAGCCATCATACACATTACGAGTATTCAAACTGTTCTAGGTTCAAATGATACACACAAAGCTCTAGGTTCTATCTTACACAAACTCAGAAACAAGTTCAAACTATTTCACAAACGTCACGGTGCACAAAGTTGATCACAGAGAAGTTTGGGTTCCTTCCAACACAGCCACACAAGCATTATGAAGCATAGAGTGCATCTAGACCTACCTTAATCTTTCTGAAGTTTTAGCACTACTCGCAGCAGCGCATTTGTCTCTTCAAACCTGCCGTTGATCACCTTCACTTCTTCCTAGGACTCACACAGCAAGCTTTTATTTTCTTCAAGTGCGGCCTGCTGAGCTCGAAGCTATGCTCGCAACTCTTCCTGCTTCCTAGCAGCTTCCTCTCTTTCTGCTTGTAGGGTTTCCTCAAATTGAGCTTGCATGCATGCTTCTAATTCAGTTACAATATCCCAGATTGTGCTCATCTTAAAATTTTAAGAAGCAAGCCCCAGCAGGTTCATCTGAACATGCTAGCTAATCTTTCAAAACATTGGCCAAACTCATATTGGTCTTAAAAATAATGTCATCCTAGTAATAATTGGAGAATGTATTAACTTGGCAGTTCCAAAGCACATGGTAATTACTATATATGCTACAAATGTCCCATCTTTCAAGGTAATTATACGAAAGGCATAGAATCCATACCAGGCTGTATCGATGGGCAATGTAGGACCTAGATCTAGTCCTTTGGTGCAGCTGCACTTGGGCATGATTCACTTTATTCTTCAAACTTTTCCTGCACGACAAATGCAATAGAGTTTTCATTTACATGCACAAGTTGCGTTTCATAGTAAGAAAAGGAGATAATTAAGGCACACACATTATTCTTTGGGTCACACCAGTACTTTACCATGTCGACCCAATCTTCTTTCTTCATCTTAGGTGGAGGTGGTTTGGCCAACATCTATTCAAGTGTCAGTGACTCATCATAGTACTTGGTCTTCAGATGATACCTCTGCTGCCTTACTCCCCTCTTGAAAATATCAGTGCATGCTGCTTTGCTTGGTCCCTCATTTGCAACATCCACATCCAACCTTGACTGCAACCACACAAAAGATTTCTTAAACAACATTTTTGACATGGTTGTGTACAAAGCTAGTAATGCAAGTAACTATTTAGAATGTCAAATAGTGTTTGACCACCGCTTTATCAAGCACTTTTTATACTTGTGCCTTCCCCGTTCCTTTTCATAAGTCTTCTAGGATGTCCAGATAGGCAGCTGGTCACTAAGGGCAACACCAGTTTCTGATGCTAGCTTTGCTGCCTGAAGTGGCACCTGAGGTCTTTTCCTCCCTGCAGCCACTTGGATAGGCAGCTTGTTCCCTTTTTTATCAACTTCTCTAAGCCATGACCCATGGTTTTCTTGCGGACTTCCCTTTGTGGCACTGCATTGCCAAATAATAAGCAAAATGTGTTATTATAGCAGTAACAAATGGAGATATTGAATGGTGAAAATATTTCTTGGTAACTTGTATTTTATACCTAGGCCTAAGTCACCATCTGGTTCTCCTTGTGCATTAAGCTCTGAATTTGTAGCATCAAAGTGGTCCGCTGAATCAATGGGGTCATTGCTTTGCCTAGAGCTCCTGGCACCTGGCGAGGTGTCTGTAGGAACTGCTTGGTTAGCATTAGTTGTGGTAATAGGCTGTTGACTCAGTTTAGGAGTGGTAATGCAATGTTCATTGTTTTCCTTAGACTTAGACATCATGGCTGCATTGGTGCTGGTGAATCTACTAGACATATAGAATGGGTTTGCACGAGGCAAAGACATGGCTGTAGTTTCCCTGGAAAATCTATGAGTAGAAGTATTAGATAGTGTCTTTACAGGAGCAAAAAAGGCTAGACTGGTCATTGGGTTATTTGGAGTACTAGGCACTGTCGTAGTAGTGTCTATGGTCCGGCTGCTTGTATTACGGTGGGCTTGCATTTGGGTAGAAATGGAAATTTCTTTACGTTTGGTGCTGGCTTTGGGAGTGTTCTTAGGGGGCAAGGGGTGTCGCTGCCTAGGTGGTGGATGGCCGCTAGGCGAAGGCATGGCAGCCATTTTCCTAGTCAATCTTCCTAGCGTGTGCGGTGGCTGCTGCCTAGCAGCCACCTTTTGCTTTTTTTGCTTAGGCCGAGTTTCTAGAACCATCTCTTGTACCTGCCAAGAAGAAGAAGCATCTTATTAATTAAGAAACAAGTGACATAGTAGATTAAATCAGTACAATGAAGTACACGTTTCAAATAGATAGACAAAAAACTTGTAAATTGACCAAGTAATGCATCTCACCTCAGCATCAGATTCATTATCAGTTTTAGAATGGTTATCAATATTAGATTCTGGATCATAATCAATGTCAGATTCTAGATTTTGAGTCAGTACTGTCTTCCCTTTTCCCTTTTGTTTATTTGAAAACACATCTCTTACTTCATGAGCTAAGACTTGAATACCCATAGACTTAAAAACTTCTTGAATATTCTTTACATTCTCATCCCTCGCCTACTCATACTTGGTTTTTGTCATTTCTTGAGTTACTTAGTATGACCAAGCGGAGAGAGAGGGCAGAAACTAGATTTAGTTTCTGTATTGGAGTTGAAGAAAAAACTAGAAAATCAGTATTCTTTCTAATGGTTGAAAGAATGTTAAATAACAAATAATAACAAACAAGTGCCAGAATGAACTAACAACTCAGTCCAGTTGCAATGTATGTAATCACCAACTTTAGTGTATCAAATAATATTATTAACAATCAGCAATTTATCTATGATTCTTTAGTGATAATTTTTTTCAAATGCCAATCACAGCAAAGAAACTAGAGAAAGAAAGCGTTGACCTACAACAACTAGTAGAAGCTAGAAGATATTCATACATTAGGTCAATTGACAACTACATCCATCAATTGACAGGGAAAACATGCAGCCAGAAAGGAAAAATAGAATTAGAAGTTACCAGAATGCGTCACAGCCGCGGGTTGGGGTCCGAGAGAAGTGGCCGGGAGCTGAGGGCAAGCGTCTATCAGCATGTAGTTGACGATGGAGTCTGAGATGCCGTGGAAGCCAGTGGCCGTGGAGGGAGTCCAGGAAGCCGGTGGCTTGAGATACGGCTCCTCCCTCCGGTGTTGGGGTGGCGGCGCTCTAAGCTATGGCTCTGGTGGATGTCGCTGGGGCGGATGCGGAGGTAGTCTGGGATGTTGTCGGTTCTTGCTCAGCGCTAGGTTGTGGGAAGGGAGGAGGCCATGCTTAGCACGAGGTGTGGTGGCATGGTGGACGCGACTGGCCTCAGCGTGGTGGACGCGAGAGGCCTCGGCGTGGTGGGTAAAACTGGTTGCGGCGTGGTGGGCGCGAGTGGCGACGGCGGCGGGTGGGCATGACTGGTGGCGATGGCAGGTGGGAGCGATTGGCGGCGACGGCTAGTGGGTGCGAATGGCAGCAGCGGCGGGTCAACGCGAGGGTTAGCAGAAGGGAGGGGAATGGATTCGGCGAAGGATTGGGCGCAGGAGCGGTGGATTTTGGATTTTTGCCCTTTTCTCAGGCGGGAGGTGAACTAGGCCCACCTGTTGATGAGAGATAGCATGCGCGGGAGAGCGTGAGGTGGAGGTGGCAAATTTTGGTCTGGCACGGTGGGTCTCGCATGTCATTGAGAGGGTGAGGCCTATTATGAATTAAAGTCATAATTATGGTGTACTAAATGAATTCAAATGGAAAAGAGTTAATAAACAAAGATGTTCAACAGATTAAGTTCTACAAACCATAGTTTTGTTTTTTTCATTTGAGTTTGTTTGAAGAGTTTGATTTTGAATTTGTGAAATTTGAAACTCGAATACAAATTTTGGGGCACTAACTTATGTCAAATGGAAATGTCATGAATACAGTTTGTGCTCAACTCGATGATATCTACATTTCTTATTTAGGCCATTTTGTCATCCAAGAAAGTGATTAAAACTTTGTTCTCAAATTCTACTCATCTCTCTTATAGTTTCATAAACTATAAGAGAGATGAGTAGAATTTGAGAACAAAGTTGTAATCACTTTCTCGGATGACAAAATGCCCTAAATAAGAAGTTTAGATCTCAATGAGTTGAGCCACTTTTGTATTCATGATATTTTTGCCTGAATTCATTATGAGGTTCAAATTGAGGTCTTAATTTGCCATATTTATTGACACATGACCAAAATCAATGGAATATGTTGATAGATCATGATTTTAGAAATTTTAAGAAAAAATGAGGAAATTTGGAGAAAGTATGTGGGAGATAAACTACTTACAATATTTATCCAGAGATTTAAAAGCGAAATGATGAGTACAAGATGAACTTGGAGCAACTGAGGCTAACAGTAAGATGGGCCCACATGTCATTGGGATAGTGGACCACATGCACTGAAACTCTGGGCCCACATGTCATTGAAATGAAGTGGTACTTAATTGAAAACAGAAGAACCATTGCGCTGTCACCACTCACCAGCTGCTTCATCGTGTGACAACCCCCGTCGCTGGTGACCTGCTCCCTCACCGGTAACCTGCCCCCCAGCCACCTGCTCCCTCCCCACCTGCTCCCTCTCCGTCCTACCCCCCCTCCAACACTAGGCTCGCCAGCAGCTCATTTGCGGACCCCATCCAGCTCGAGCAACGACGCCCGTGACCTGCTTCCTCATCGACGACCTGCTCTCTCACCAGCTCCTCCCTCTCCGCCCTTCACCTCCACCAGCAACTGCGCTGTGCTCCCCCCTGCATTTGGCCAGATCGAGTAGGTGCCCCTCAATGGCCAGCCTAGATGGGGCCTAGAGAGCTGCTGCATCTCTGGTCGGCCAAGCACCAAGCAAGCTGCAAGGTGCAAGCTGGAGCCTCACTGGCCAAACACAGCTGGCAGGAACTTCCTCTCCGGCCATTGTAGAAGGTACCAATGAAGTTGTTAAATTTGTATCATTTAACCATTGTGTTACCTAAATACATGCTGAATTTCAATTTTGTCACAACTAAATTTGCACCAGGTCAAAATGCCTAGAAGGTGGATTTATATAGTGAACCATTTTTGCCAGCTTTTTGAATGGTGTCGAGCAATTTATGGAACATGTCAGAAGTAGATATAGTGCAGATGAGAAGATCAAGTGCCCATGCCGAAAATGCTTGAACCAGATAAAGAAAAGCCAAGATGATGTACATGAGGATATTGAGGTTAATGGTATGTCTAGTTACTATACTAGGTGGATTATCCATGGAGAGGAACCTAATGCGGTTATACCAGAGGATGATGGTGGAGATCATGCTGTTGTACCAGAGGATATGTCATGGGATGGAAATTACTAGGCACCACTTAATGAGGAAGGACAAGCTAAAGATGTCTTAGATGATGGTGAAAGGGGAGTTCAGGGGTTGATTCAAGATTTGCGTGATGCATCAAACCATGGCTTTGGAGGTAACTTATACAAAAAAATCATTGAAGAGGCAAAGCGTGAACTGTATCCAAGTTGCACCGAGGAGTCAAGGCTATCTTTTATTATCAAACTGCTGCATATCAAAGTGTACAATCAGATATCAACAACTGGGTTCAATGCTATGCTTTAGTTGCTTTCTGGATCTTTGAAGAATGTGCCTAGACTTCTAAGTCTTATAGAGAGATGAAAGCTCTACTTCAGAAACTTGGTTTTGGTTATGTTAAGATTGATGTGTGCAAGTATGATTGTGCCTTGTTTGGGGTTTGTGGCTTGACAAGATGGAAAGTGAACAAGTAGGGCAAAAAGAAAGTTCCTCACAAGGTCCTTCGGTACTTTCCAATAATTCCACGTGTTCAAAGAATTTTCATGAAAAAGTAGCGGGCACAATATGCAAGATGGCACAAGGACAAGAGGGTACCAGTTGCAAATGAAATGAGACATCCTGCTGATGGGGAAGCTTGGAAAGATTTTGATGAGACTTTCAAGTCTTTTAAAGATGATCCCCGCAGTTTGAGGTTAGGCATTACTACTGATGGATTTAACCCGTTTGGTTAGATGAGCAATACATATAGCATACGGCCTGTGATAGTGGTATTATACAATTTTCCACCATGGATGTGTATGGACCAATCCAATTATATGCTTGCTTGACTAATTCCAGGAAAAAGATCACCAGGCAAAGATTTCCATGTTTTCATGCAGCCTTTGATAGCAGACATGATAAAGCTTTGGAAGGGTGTAAAACTTAAGATGCATTTGAGGGCAAAGACTTTGATTTGCATGCAACAATTCTGTGGGGAATCCATGACTACCCTACATTAGGCACCATGTTAGGCAGAACCACTAGAGGTTACTTCGCATGTGTGCACTGTGATGAGAATCCATGCTCCTGCAGTCTTAGAAACAAAATTGTTTTCATAGACCATAGACGTTTCCTACCAGAGGACCATGAATGGAGGACAAACAAATCTTTCAATGGCAAGGTTGAAAATAGAGAGAAGCAAAGGAAATTTAGTGCAGATGAGATTATGGCAAGGTTGAATGAACTTTCCTATGTTCTACGCAAGAATCCAGATAAGCTAAAGCCAAGAAAACGACACCGTGATGATGGAGGTGAACCAGTATGGCATCTGGAGGTTAGCTTGTACGATTTGGAATACTTGCCAAAATTGAAGCTACAAAACAACCTTGATGTTATGCACATAGAGAAAAACATATGTGAAAATATTTTGTCAACTTTACTCAATATTCCAAACAAGACAAAGGACACCATCAATGTTAGATTAGATTTGGAGGACAGAGGTATAAGAAAAGAACTTCATATGCTAGATGACAGTGGTAGTTCATCATCAAAGCCAAGAGCTTGCTATGTCCTAAACCTAGAAAATAGGAAGAAGTTCTTGCAATTTGTGAGCAATGTTAAGTTTCCAGATGGCTATGCCTCAAATATATCAAGATGTGTCAATCTGGAGGTAGCAGGAACAATGCATGGGCTAAAACACACGACTATCATATAATGCTATAGCGTATCTTACCAGCTGCCCTTCGTGGTTTGGTGTGCAAAGACGTATACGAAGTAATTGCTGAATCGAGATGAACTACACAAGATGAAGGAAGATATTGTGCTGATCCTTTGCAAGCTAGAGAAGATTTATCCTCCAGCATTCTTAGATGTTATGGTTCACCAAGTTGTCCACTTACCTGACGAGGCACTACTTAGGGGACCGGTACAGTATGGGTGGATGTATCCCATTGAGAGAAGGTTGGGCACATTTAAGCGTTTTGTCTGCAATCAAGCAAGGCATGAAAGATGTATTGCAGAGGCATACACTGCCTATGAGTGTATGACCCAGTGCTCAACCTATTTCAATGACATCATTACTAGATGTGAAAGAAACTTAGATGCTAAAGACAACATCTCACCCAATGGTTTGTCTATTTTGGGTCATCGTATTAACCTATTGAGAGCTTCAAAACTTCACTACCAAGACAAAGACCTTGACTCCATGGTTTGGTTTGTTCTAAATAACTATGAAGAGGTTGATGAATACAAAGAGTGAGTAATTCTAGTCATCATTTCACCCATCTTTGTTCAATACTACTATCAGAAAATAACTAATTATCTTCTTCCTTTGCAGCATGTATAGGGCAGAATTAGTATAACAAGGGGTGAATGATTTGAAAAAGTGATGTCAACACAATTTGCTGCATGGTTCGAGGATCATGTGTGTGCAACTTCTACAACATGACTTAGTAATTTATGATAAAGTACATTTTGAAACTCACTTATTTTGTATGTGTTTTCAACCTACAGATTACCAGAAAGAAGTTCCAAGACACAACACCTGTTGATGAAGACCTGTACTCACTAGCATGTCGGCCAATACAAAGAGTGTGTTCATACGTAGCTTGTATAATCAATGGGGTATGATACCACACTTTGGCTTGTGATGAACACAAGAAGACATAGAACTCCACTATCAAAAGTGCAGGTACTCATGGTGATGACATAATAAACTTCTATGGGACAATCAAAGACATTATTGAGTTGAGTTATAGTAGGAACAACAATGGCCATAGAACTGTTGTCTTATTATGGTGTGAATGGTACTATCTAGAGGGAAGGACATACCAGATGAAAGATGATGGTTTCTTCAAGAGCATAAACATCCATGGTCGATGGTACAAGAATGATCCTTTCATTATGGCGATAGATGCTTCATAAGTATTTTTCTTGGAAGATACAAAGTTAGGTCCAAGTTGGCGAGTGCTACAAGAATTTGGCCACCGACATATATTTAATGTCAAAGAGTCTGACAGAAAGAAACTAATTCAAGAATAGATACAAATGAGATGTCAGGAGGCATAACAATAGGAGCATATTTCATCGAGAGAAGGTGCAATAGGAGACATTGATCTAGATTTGGATTTGTTGCACATGGAAAATGAACCAGGCAGCCCTATTAGTAGAGACCTCATAGAGAGCCTTCAACAACAGAGACATACACCTCAAGTTGATGAAGAAAATGGCCAAGATGAAGATGAAGATGATACCTATCTTGAGTACCATAATCCCCATATTCCAGAAGAAGATGGCAATAATTCAGGAGAAGATAGGGATGATGAGTGATTTTGTTGTATTTGAATCATGCTACTACATGTGTTTGTGATTGAAAGACCATATATTTCTAAACATTGAACTTTAATATTTGTAAGACCTTATATTTATGAACATTGGGCTATTATATTTGTGGTTTAGTTTTTAGTGAATACTTGATGCATGATGCAAGTTTCAGTTCCCATAATTCATCCACATGATGCAAATATATAGTCCCCAGATTTCTATATTTTCATGACACATGATAATGTCATGTAATGCCCAAAATATATCATGGAATGTAAATAAACTGTCATAAAATGCATTCTGCCAGAGGTTCATCACTCACAAATGATAGAGTAACCAATTGGCCAAGATGAACAACATACATGACTGAGCACCAGATTGTTCATACATCATAAGCAAAAGTGCCCTTCATTTGAAACATAAAGCAGCAATACAACAGCCTTGAACACTACAGCCTTGAACACAAAGGCCCATACTTCACTACCATTGCGCTACTTGAACACAAAAGCTGCAACCATGAAGATGGCCAACACCAAGAACAATGTTACATTCACACATCCACACAAAAGAAAGATGCAGCTTCCTATCTCTCCCATGTTGTTGCCAACCATTTCTTTCACCTTGTTTAGATTTTACTCTAAGCTATCCATTTTGCTAAACAGCTCTGGAGCTTTAGCGGTCGAGGCAGTTGGTACTAGATAACCATTATCTCTAAGGTACACCACATATTGTTCCTCAAAACAATAGCGGAAACATCTCCCCTGTATCCAAAGGCAAACAAAGCCAATCAAATATGGGCAAACAAGAATGAAATTTGGCCAATGCAAATTCAACCACTTCACTGACCTGTCTATAGTTCTTCCTGGGACACTTGAAGTATCTCTTCCCACAGTTAGCATCAGAGTATGTGGTAATGGCAGTAAATACCCTCACATCCTTGCAATCTGGGCAGAATATCAATGGCAGTCCGCTGTCAACGTCGATTGGTGCCTCCAGATCAACAACGATGGGCTCTGTGCCTGCAGTAACAACAACTAGTGCTCTCGGTTTCAGGGCATTCCTAGCTGCGTTTGAATGCCAATTTTGAGTGGATGAAGACACGGCCTACGACATGAAAACTAGAGAGAGTCCAGGCATTAAACATCAATTGGGGAAGATGAGCTCACACTTGTGGTAGCCGTACCGGTGCAGCCTCCGACGACCCGGCGATGAAGGTAGCCGTACCAGCGAGGAAGAAGGTGTCTACAGCGTAGTCGATGAGGAAGGCAGAAGCCCTCACATGGGCTATGAGGGCGAAGGCCGCACCGTCAGCCAAGAAGAAGCCCGCAGCGACAGCCACGAAGAAGCCCACGGCGGCAGCCAAGAATCAATCCGTGCCAGCTTCTAGTAAGGCGGAGGGCAAGAAGGTGGCCTTGCCAGTGGCGGGCAAGAAGAAGGCCATGCCAGCTCCTATGAAGAAGGCCGCGGTGGCAGCAGCCAAGAAGGCCCCCTCTCCCTCTTCATCATCAAAGAGCGACGCTGTGATTCAGCTCTGCCGCGAGTGCTACTATGGAGAACCTGGCTTTGGTAAGAATTTTCTGCGTGGGGGTCCCAACTGTACTGACGGCGGTCTCAGTTCACCGTCCAAATCCCTCCTCAGGTCAATGTCTAGCTCCTTCCTCAGCTCATCGTCTAGCTCCAATAACATCTCCACCAACGGAAAGGTACAATCTTTGTTCTTGACCCTGGTAAGTATGCTCATTGTCTCAGCACAGAGGTACACTACTCAACTCTATCATGAAGTAATGTTGTTGATGCTCGACACTGTGATCTTGTACATTGGCCTATGATGCAACAAACATATCTGAGGTGGATGTTTTTGTGATCATCTTTTTTGCAACCGTTCCCAATGTATCGATTGGCTTTGGCCAATATGGAGGGCTGGGAATGGGAGATATCCTATAATTTACCACCAATGATGGTACTTATGGTGACTGCTAATGATGTTTTAATACATGCTACAAAGTTGAGGCCTATTTGTTTTCATACATGTTGCTTGTCTTATATCTGAGGTCTGATGATTTATTTTGACCTTTAGAAATGAAACTGGGCCTAACAATGCTATTTTGCATACAAGTGTATGAAGATGCTATTTTGAGGTCTTGTTTCATTTGCAAAGGCCATGTATCTGGGCCAAAGATGCTATTGTGAGGTTTTCTTTCTGCACATGGTACTCCACTTTTCATGTTTTGTGCCTATGATGAATGCAATGGCAAGGACTAGAAAGGAATGTAGTTGATCATCTTTGGCTTGTGAGGAACTGGACACCTGCCAAGAGTTTCTGTTGTTTCTATTTTCATGTAGTTCATTGAATCATCGAGGAATTTGGAAGCCTCAGTAATGTATTGCACTTCCTGATGGCCAAGGCTGTAAGTTTCTTGATGAGTTCATGGCCTACATGAGTTTGAGTGTACTAATTTCAGTTGAGGATTATGCTGTTCTATGTGCCCTTATGCCCCAAGACAAAGTATTATGAGAAAAAGCCATATTTCTGAGGCTAAGCCCTTTCTATTATCCACTCTTGCATGAGGTTCAACATTGACTAATTTATAGTTTCATCAGTTCTACAATTTGGTATTCCACATGTGTGTGTTTCACTGGTATTCCATATTTTGTTATATATTTGTTGTTGTTTCCTCAAAGTACTATAACAGTTCATCTGGTTCATTTGTAGTACCATGTTTAGAACATGATGATGACGCGACCAGCGCTGATAAGCGCAATCGAAAGCATCACTAGACCCATTCAGTAGAACATCACATCTCTCACTAGGAAGATCGACAGCCTCACTGAACTGGTCAAGGACGACATTCATAAGAAGAAGATTGATGGGTGTCTTCAGGAACTTCAGACCATCCAAGCCAAGATAGGAAAGTATGAGAAGATCTTGGAGGACGCTGGCCTTCACAACAAGGCAAAGTGATGATGCTTGGCACTGAAGACTTTTGGAAGCCCAAGTGTGCACAGTGCGCTGATGATGTTTACCTCTACCACTGTGATGACTTTTGTTAGTGTTAACGGTATATAACTCCAATTTTTTAACCGTCAACAAGACATGAAAAAGGATCTAAACATAATTACCATCTAGATACAGGGGTTACACTGACAGAATTCCATGAGTTTTGGTGAATGTCTATTTTTGCAGGGTATCAGCTAAAAAGAACCAAGAAAGCCCACATGGCATGTTTACATAGAGATAATTGGGATCCGGGCACTTTTCTATAATCTTGAAGGTTCGAGAAGGCTCTCGACCAAAGGGGAGCCCGAACGGGCTCGGAGGCCAGGCGACCGCCCAAGCCATGTGGGCGGGCACCTAGGCGTCTCAGCCAATCAGGCTCCGCCTCGCGGATCCTGCTCCCACCACCTTTGAGGTCCAATCTAAGTCATTGATTAAGGTCGGTTTGATCCAGCGGCCATGATGCATCCTAGGGGCTATATAAGCAAGGCCCCTGGCCCTGGGAGAAACCCTAATTCATTATTCATATCTCATTGTGGAGATTTAGAGGCGTCCCATGAAAGGATGACCTCTCTTCTCTATAGATTAGGGCTAGACTTTCCAATGTAGTAGATTAGTTCTAGTTGAGAGATAGGGAGAGCTTTGCTCTGGTTTTGGAGAAGTCTTCAGGGATTTGGTATGTCTTTGTATCTATTCTTTACAAGACTTGTGCTTTAATATTTTTTTATTTTTTTATTTACTTTATGCCTTTCATAAGTATGATTAGTATAGTTGTTACATCTTGGCATGGGATCTTTGCTCGTATTGAGTGCTCTAGTCATAGGCCATGATTAGAGTAGTAATCGATAGTTTAGGCATGGTGTCTAGGCTATAGGTTACCTGAGGTTGCCCCATGAATAGTTATGGTAGCCCCAGAGGTGACAGCTCTATAAGGCCTTTGTATTCCACCATGTTCGGGTTGGTGTTTCATAGAGCTTTTGGCAGCCTTCCCCCGACTACTTTCTTCCCAGTCTCTTTCGAGAGTCGGAAAGGTACTGTTGCTCTAAAGTGCTATTGTGTGATCGCTATATCTACCCATACCCTAGTTACATAGAACCAAAGTAATAGAGCAGTGTTTAGGAACCTTGATCTCTCCCGTTGTCCTCTCGCTATAGCTGTCTACTCATTTATCATATAATTCTCCTATGTGTGTTATCATTCTTATCATATATCATTTACTCCCTGCTTTAGTCTAGTTGGTTTACTAAGTTAGTAGATACATGATGGTGAGTTATCAGATTCTTTAACCCATGCTTCCCTGTGGTAAAATATAAATAACGATACCTGGATACTCCTGGTAAAATGTTACAATGATATTTTTTGTGCGCTTACGGAATCCTTCATATTTCAATTGCACTTAACAAATATCAACAAGTATTTTTGGCGCCATTGCTGGGGGAGCATTAGGCATAAAGATTTTGATAATGATCTTGATGTCTGCTAATTTAGTGTATCACTAGATTTAGTAGGATTACGCCTTGTTCTATGGAGTTGTGGAATACATAGGACAAAAGAAGTTGTTTTAACCTTCCGACAAGAATCCATAGACAAAGAAGAGACCTTGACGTACCCAGGGTGCCACAACATTCAACATTCATCAACATTGGAACCCCGCCATCTCACAGGTTTGTGTATACATATATTATTCTAACCATGTGTAGATTGGAGAAAAGGTCATCGTCACAAGAATTCAACTCAAATCTCAAGTGACAAAATTAGAGGTTGCACCACTCACAACCATTTTGTGAGTCATGGTAAGTATGATCAAGAAAAGGTGAGATAGTCTTGCTCATGGACTTTAAATTTATGAGTAGTTATCTTTAAAATTCTTATATCCCATTGCATGTTTGCTTAGAATAATCCGTGCCTCCACTTCACTTAGTTTATGTTTCTTTGCATCTCAATGCATGTTTACTTTTAACTATTCATGCACTCACTCCATTTAGCTCATTATGTTTTCTCATTCATTGCATGTTTAGTTCCTTGCATGCATTTATATCACCTGCATCTAAAAATAAAAAAAATCCTCATCATCATCATGCTCTTTCATCTCTAGATGAGTAAATCTCAATAGTGCTTTCATGCTACCGTTGTTTGCCATAGTATGCTTTGGTTTGGAAGTACTACATGTGTACTCCCAAAGGCTTTTAAATTAAGCATGGTGCTTAGGTTAAAATGCCTTCCTTAATTAAATTAGACATAGAGTCTAGTTTGGATATTGAACTGAAGATTGCTAGTGTAGACAATGGTTATTTTGGTGGACTAACCCCTGCAAAAAACTCTCAATCCACTATAGGAAAGTCAAGAGATGAACTCACAACAAAGATGAAGCAAGGCATATGATGAACTCCAACAACTTTGTGCAAAAACACATGACTCATTCATCAATCATGGAAGAATCGTAAGTATCAAAATTTACTCACTCTGTCTTTTGCTACAAGTTACATTGGCCTTGAATCATGTTAGAGTGCCACAAAAAAATATTGCAAAACATGATAAATAGAATCCATGCTAACATATAAAATTCTATACCTTCATTAGCATAGATGAAATTCATATAAATTGTGGATAACCCGTCGTCTTTTAAAATCATTGCAATCCTTCGGTATGTGTCCACTAACATTTTGCAGGAAAATAAATATAAGCTATGTCTATTCATGGCTTGGCATGAACTTGCCAAGACACCACTTTAGTAATGGAATAAAAAGAAGATAAGTGCCTACAGAAGATCTACATTAGGAGCACTCACCCAAAGGAAGTGGATGAAGAATGTGACTAGCCATGAAGAAAGTGAAGACATCATAGCATTGAGTCTTGCCAAAACTCAAGCTAGGATGCCAATGAGAAGTAGAGTGAAACTCAACTCATATTAGCCAATCAGAGACCTGCTCTCATTGTCCTTGAAGACACCATCTTGCACGTAGACAACAAAGATAAGGATGGCATTCCAATATGTCAAAGCATCCTTGTGTCAACATACATCGATCAATGGTGGATTGTCGACTTAGATCTAAAGGACCATGAACAACCAAGTTTGCAAGATGATGTTCTTAAGTCATTGGAGATAAATCCTTCATTCAATTCTCAATGAAGTTCCTCCCTTGACCATGAAGATGACAGGCGTATCATTTAACAGGACAACTCATCGCCATGCCACTAGAAGGCAAAGACCATCAAGGAGGAACTCAAGTTTGCATCTCCAATGAACATTAGCTCATCAAACAAGGCATAAGAAAAAAATTGAGAAAGGTTGATGAAGAAGAGCGTGCAACTGGCTACTTGCTTATCCCCTGGATCAGATAGAATAAACAATGTGCCTAAGGTTAGAGTAGAATAAACAAGGTCAAGGTTCTGTTGGTGTTTGTCCACCAACAGGACCCATGCACTTGATCTCTACCTTGTCTTTGCAAGAAGGACACCCTTTAAGCAAATATAGGGAAGATAGATTCCCCAAATTCTACAAGTGGAGGTTCTAAGTTTGCAACCAAGCACACTAAAGCTACCATCTCAAGAGGTGCAATCATCAAGGTCTCTCCACATTTGGGATAAGATGATGCACCTAAGGAGTGAACATGGCAAGAAGTCCTGTTCGAAGGACTCAAATCATCGAACCCTCACCAGGGAGGTAAACTTGGTAGTTATCCATGTTTCCCCTTTTAGCATTGCATATGTTTTTCCATTAGCATATTTACTTTTCCACAATGAATAATGTGGCAGAACCTCCTAAATCATATGGCCCACACGCATGATTATTGTCTAAACAGACTCCAAATAACCATGACTGTGTTCCATACGATTTAAAAAGTCTTTCGGGTAAATCCCGAATCATCCACGATTCTCCGAGTAGGATCAATCATTGTAGAGAGACATTGCAGTATTGCAACAGTTTGATATAAATAAAATACAACGGAGTAAAACAGCGGAAGACTTACAATAACATAAGTTTACAAACTTCTGAGTTTCAAACATTTACAATAATAGGTTTAAATTATACAAACCATAATAGTAG
>CM041630.1:34812652-34822686 GCA_023333625.1 Bothriochloa decipiens | reverse complement strand
CAAACATTTACAATAATAGGTTTAAATTATACAAACCATAATAGTAGGGGAGTAGCAGTAGATTACAATATTACACAAAAGCTCTGCCCATGAGCTGAACATCTTTATTCGTCGTCGCTTTCCTCGAGGACTGTCATGCAGCAGGATGCATAACACTCCTGCCCATGGAGCTCACCTGCAACAGGGGTTCAACTAACCCTGAGTACAACAGTACTCAACAAGACTGACCCGACGAAAGAGAAGGGTAGAGACACAAGAAATGCAGGCTAGAGGGACAAGGTAAGGTCTGTAAGAGATAAGAAATTTTGCAGAAAAGCTTTACAGAAAAAAGAAGTTGCTTGGGCTAACTCCCATTATCAACCCACTTCATTGTTGATCCTTAATTTTTGTTCACGTTGTTACTACGATGATGATCAGTGATCGAGTCTTCTTCTCTGAGAAGCAACGATGATTCGAATCCATTTCCATACCTAGCTGGGACCTAGGTGAATGAGCATACCGGAGACTTTAACTCCGAAGCACCCCAGATACACCGATATACCGGGATAACAACCTTAGCCGTATATCACCACATGATACACGTGAGCTCTGCGGCCCAGCGTACCGAGATACATGGGAACTTAAATCCCACAGTAAAACGAACTATGACACATATGGGATCTCTGGCCCCACGCTAGGTCACTCCATGGCATACACGACTCCAACCATCCGTATACCACTTCATGCATGTGGATTTTCTAATTTCTTGATTATCGACAGGTCACCATCGGACGGGACCTAGGGCATCAACAGACGAGAACACTATAGAGGGACTCCATTCCCGGTGCAAGTTCGCCGTCCGGACTCGATTTATTACTATCATCAAGATCCCAACAATAAAGCCAATCTCATCTTTTTCATTCTTTTTCCTTTGAACAATTAAATAAATAAGCAGGTCTAAGCATTACTACTCATCTTCCGAGTAGGTAACAAGGATTAAGGAAATAAGACAGGTAATGCAATTTGTGGGTTTTTACTCAACTCATATCACTTAATGCAACATATCAGAGCTGAAGCGGTAAAAACTTTTATAAATAGAATAGGGTTTAAATGTATTCGGGGCTTGCCTTGATGTTCGGGGTAGACGGTCTCGAACTCTGGATCAACTCCTGATTCTTGAATCTGCTCGTCCTTCGGATCTGGGCGATAACGTTAACTCTCTGTTAACGGAAACTACTCGATAATTAATATGCTTTACATGATGGAATAGTAAACATGAAGCTCGATGGATGCATGATCAGATTAAGGGATCGAGTATAACTTTTCTTCACGATAAAGTTGCAGGCTAACAAAACTTCGCTTATATAACTAATTAGGGTTAATTACGTCATTTTTATAATTAATTAAACACATAAAATAACATCAATTAAATCTTAACGACATGATTAAGGTAAGCGCAAACAATTAATTAAAGTGCCAAAGGTTATTAGGGTTAATGACCTAAGGTCATCAATCAATCCCAAAGTCACATAACTCCTATAATGATTAAATTAACTAAGAGCGGTTAATTAATTATTTAAAAGCATTAAATAAAGGCATAAAAATTAAAGTTGTCAAATTAAGCCCAAAATTTTATTTTAGAAAGCTCTTAGCCTAATTAGATGGCAAAACAAATTTCAGAATTAAAAGCCAATTATTTTAATTATTAAAAATCATTGAAGGTCCATTTTTCAATTAAAAGGGCTAATTTTAGCATATGCAAAAATTATTCAAATTTGGCATTTCATATTTTTTCTAGGTAGATGACATCATAAGGAACACTCACAAAAATTTTCAGAATTTTTGGAGCTATAAATGAATTACTATGAATTTTCAAAGAAAATAGCATTTAAATCATTTTCTGAAAATAGAAAAAGGAAATCGGCACAGTAACTCCGCGTTGACCGACGGCGGCGCGGCGGTTGACCGCCGATTCCTCGCCGTCGGCGAGGTTTCCGGTGATGGGGTTTCCTCCTACTTGCTCCTCTTGACATAGCGCATCGATTGAGGTGGCTAACGGGGATGGGGAGCGGCGGCGGCACCCACGCCGGCGGCAATGGCGGCGCGGCGGAGCTCGGGTGTGGCGGCGTTGCTCACCGGAGCGGTTTTCGGCGATGGCGAGGTCACCGGAATGCGCAGGGTACCTAAACGGACCGGTTTGGCCACTACATGATGGCACGGGCTGGTCTCTATCCAAGGCAGCAACGCGTGCGGCGGAGCGGCATGGCTGTGCCGGCGGCGAGCCACGGTGGCCGGCGGCGGCGATGCGAGATAGATGAAATTGATGACATGGATAGGCGCAGGAGCTCACCACGGCGCTGATGCGCACGTTTATGGAGGTCTGGAGTGGTTGGGTTGAGCTGCGGTCGTCGGCGGTGATGGCGGCGGCGGTGCTCCGATGGCACGACGGCGTCACGGCGGTCTCCGGCAATGCGCTGCTCAAACCAAAGTGCGCATCAGACACAGGTCGACACAGAGAACATGATTACGAGGTCAAAGGTAAAATATTTTCACCTCCAGCGACGGCAAACGGCGGAGATGGCGCGGCGGCGCGACTGACCGGCCGCGAAGAAGATGATGGCGTACAGGCGGCTCGGGCGATGAGAGCAAGCATGAACCGGCCCAAAAGGACTGTGAGGAAGTGGCGGAGCTTTGGGCAAGAGCAATTGGATAGAGGTAGAGCGTCGGCGGCGAATTTCGACGGCGGAGTGAGGTCGTCGGCGACGATGGCAGGAGAAAGAAAGAAGAAGAGCGGCGTCGGCCGGCGGCTATTTATAGCATGAAGTCGATGAAGGAGCAGGTGACACGACGACGGTGAAGTCTCTCGCGTCCGAGAGCGCTCGGTTGGCCGAGAAGGCACGGCGGTGGATGGCGGCGCGCGATGAGAAGCCGGCCATGGCGTTCACCGATAGGATTTGGTACTGTTCGGTTTATTTATCGAATTGCCACTCGATTTAAAATACAAATTACTTCAGAATTTGTATAAGAACTTGAAAATCTCCAAAAATATCATTTGCATAACTTTTCAAGAGCTACACTTTTCCTTTAACTGGCATCCTCAAATTCTATCTAGATTTTAAAATTTGAATTCAGATTTGAAAAGGGGATAAAACCCTAGAAATAAGTATTTGAAATTACTTTTGATTTTTCAATAAAACTTGAAAATATTCAAAACTATGAAATGTTGAGTTTGTCAAACCAAACATTTTTCATGTACAAAGTTTTCTCAAAATATGCATAATTTTTGAATTATGGTTTTAAAATCAAAAGGGGATAAATGCTAGAAACTGTATTTTCAAATTAATTTGAAATTCCTTTTGGAAACTTGAAAAACTTTATATCCCAGCTTTGTAGCTCTTGTCAAGATCTACAAACTGTATTTTTAGAGTATCTCCAAATTCCTTATAGAATTTGAATTAGAGAAAAGGACATAAAACTAGGGTTGGAAATAAAGGGTTTTTGAAATAGAGTTTAAACTCAATTTGGTTTCTAACTTAATTGGTTGGTTATTAGTGATCACAAACATCATCCAAGGACATTTTTAGGTCATTGACCCAATGACACCCTTGGTTGACCAAGTTGACTTTTTGAAAAACCTTTTATAGCATTTTCAATTTGACTTTAAATTTGAATTGCCAGGCTTAGAAATAAGCTTCGGAATCCAAATTAAATTCCAAATATGGAAATCATTTTTAGGGTTGGACTTGGACTTATACACTATGCTTGATACTAGTGTAAACACAGTTTACATCTCAAGTACATAGAGCATAAACTAAGCATTTGCGATGACATTCGAAAATATGGTTTTATCATTTCATGTGACAAAACATTACAGAAACTCAATCAACCTATGAAATGTAAACTTGTTTTAGTTAATGCATATTAAGATTGACTTAAACATGGATGCTTTACAGTGCATATGATGACATGGCATGTTTTAGTTAATATAACACCAGAGGTGTTAGAGCCTTTCCCCTTAAGGAAATCTCGTCCCGAGATTTAAAGCCTCGAGTGAAGTAATGGAAAAGGAAATGTGTCAGGAAAACACACTTCTACTAAGTTTATAAAGGAAAGGAATTGTACCACTCATAGAGAAGTTACAACTCGTAGAAAGAATTATTACTTTAGATAGAAGCATAAAACTCCGAGAAATTCTCCAACAGGTAATCCTCTGATTCCCAAGTGGCTTCTTCTTCTGAATGTTGATCCCATTGTATTTTGTACCATTTGATTGTTCTGCTTCTAGTAACGCGATCCTTCTGATCCAAAACTCGAGTTGGGGACTCAGAGTAAGTCAAATCAGGTTCAAGTTCAATACCCTCAACATCAATGACTTTATCTGGCACACGTAGGCACTTTTTGAATTGGGACACATGGAACACATTGTGCACAGCCGACAATTGTTCAGGTAATTGCAGACAATATGCTGACTGTCCACATCTTTCTATAATTGGAAATGGTCCAATGTAACGAGGTGCTAACTTACCCTTGACTCCAAATCGGGTAACTCCTTTCATGGGTGACACTTTTAGGTATACATGATCTCCATTATTGAAATACACTGGTCGACGCCTTTGATCTGCATAACTCTTCTGACGGGATTGTGCTATTTTTATATTTTGTTGTATCTATTTAACTTTCGCTTTAGTTTCTTTTACCAAATCAACTCCGAAGAATCTTCTTTCTCCGGGCTCAGACCAACTTAATGGAGTTCTACATTTGCGACCATACAGTGCTTCAAATGGTGCCATTTTGATGCTTTCTTGATAACTATTATTATATGAGAATTCTGCTAAGGGTAAACATTCATCCCATTTCTCTGGAAAATTTAAAACACATGCTCTCAAGATATCTTCAAGTATTTGATTTACTCTTTCGTCTGACCTCCTGGCTGGGGATGGTAGGCTGTACTGTGCAAAAGATCAGTACCTAAAGACTTGTGTAATTGTTTCCAAAATTGGGAGACAAACTGCGTGCCTCTATCAGAAACAATTGTCTTTGGTATTCCATGAAGACTTATGATGCGCTCCAAATACAGTTTGGCATATTACGAAGCTGTAGTTGCAGTTTGAACTGGAAGAAAATGTGCGGATTTGGTGAGTCGATCCACTGTAACCCAAATTAAATCAAAACCCTTTGCTGTTCTGGGTAGACCCACTATAAAGTCCATACTGATATCTTCCCATTTCCAAGCTGGAATAGGTAATGGCTGAAGTTCTCCTGCTGACTTCAAATGAACAGCTTTGACTCTCTGACAAGTATCGCACTGAGCCACATACTTAGCAATTTCTATTTTCATCTTAGTCCACCAAAATCTCTGTCTCAGATCATGATACATCTTATTACTGCCTAGATGAATAGAAAACTTTGACAGATGTGCTTCATCAAAGATCTTTTGTTTTAATTCAGAATCTTTTGGTATGACCAGACGATTCTTATACCATAGGACATCCGCTTCATCAATTGTGAAACAAGAATTCTTTTCCTTTCTAACTTTCTTTTTGATATAATGAATTCCCTTATTACTTCTCTGAACAGCAATAATCTGATCTCTGATGGTTGTGTCAACAGCAATGTTAGACAAACTGCCTTATTGCACCATCTCTATACCCAGTTTTTCTATATCATGACATATAGAGACATCCCAAGGCTTCACTGTTAAACAATGACAGTGACTTTTTCGACTGAGTGCATCAGCCACTACATTGGCTTTTCCAGGATGGTAATAGATTTCCAAATCATAATCATTGATTAACTCTAACCATCTTCTTTGCCTCATATTCAAATCATCTTGAGTGAATATGTATTTCAAACTCTTGTGATCACTGTAAATATTACATCTATTACCCCACAAATAATGTCGCCATATTTTTAAGGCATGAACAACAGCTGCCAATTCCAAATCATGTGTAGGATAATGCTCCTCATGTTTCTTCAGCTGTCTAGAAGCGTATGCAATGACTCTCCCTTCTTGCATCAACACACATCCGATACCTATACCCGAAGCATCACAATAGACATCAAACGGCTTCTCAATATTTGGTTGTGCTAGCACAGGTGCAGTACTCATTAGTTTCTTCAATTTCTGAAATGCCTCTTCACAGGCAGATGACCAAATAAACTTTACATCATTCTTTAACAATTCAGTTATTGGCTTGGATATCTTCGAGAAATCTGGTATGAAACGACGGTAATAACCCGCCATTCCCAGAAAGCTTCGAACTTGGTGCACAGTCTTGGGTGGTTTCCAATCCAGTATATCCTTTACTTTACTAGGATCAACAGCAACACCCTTGCTTGATAACACATGTCCAAGGAATTTCACTTCTTTCAGCCAAAACTCACACTTACTAAACTTGGCATACAGTTGATGTTCTCGCAAACGTTGCAAGACAATTCTGAGGTGTTTAGCATGTTCTTCTTCATTCTTAGAATATATCAATATGTCATCAATAAATACAACCACAAACTTATCCAGTTCTGGCATGAACACTGAGTTCATCAAATACATGAAATAGGCCGGTGCATTGGTGAGTCCAAAAGACATAACCAAATATTCATATAGACCGTACCGAGTGGTAAAAGCAGTCTTTGGAACATCTTCTGGGTGAATCTTGATTTGATGATACCCAGATCGAAGATCAATCTTAGAGAACACCTTTGCTTCTGCCAATTGATCAAAAGGCAGATCGATGCGGGGTAGAGGATACTTATTCTTGATGGTTACCTCATTCAGGGGTCGATAATCCACACATAACCTCAAGCTTTGATCTTTCTTTTTCACAAATAGGGCAGGACATCCCCAAGGTGATGAGCTAGGTTGAATAAAACCTTTATCTCATAACTCTTGCAATTGAGCCTTGAGTTCTGCTAACTCAGGTGGTGCCATCCGATAAGCTCTTCTAGATATTGGAGCAGTACCAGGTTTCAAATCAATTCTAAACTCCACATTTCTATCAGGAGGTAAACCAGGTAACTCATCAGGAAATACATCAGGAAACTCACAAACCACTGGTATATCCTCAATTTCTTTTACAGAGGTTGCACATACCTTTTGAACATTCCTCTTAAGTGTCGGAAGTTGGATAAGAAGTGAAGTTTTGCAATTGGGTATGTTTAATCTCACAGTTCTATTCAGGATATCTATCACAGCGCCATACCGTTTCATCCAATTCATACCTAGGATCACATCTATATCTTGATCCTTTAATATTATCATATCAGTGGGAAAAATATACCCACCCAAACTTACTGGTATATCATGTACCATTTCTTTAGTACACATACGCCCTCCAGGCGATTGTATAAAGAATTGTTCTTTTGTCTCCATTATTGGAATTTCATGTGTCTTAACAAAGGTACCATTGATGAATGTATGCGATGCACCAGAATCAAATAGCATAATTGCAGGATGATCAGCAACAGGAAACGTACCCATCATGACAGGCTCTCCTTCTGGGATTTCCCCAACTTGAGTGTAGAAGACTCTGCCAGACTTCTTTTCATTCTTACTATTTGATACCTTCTGATTTCCTGTTTTAGGCTGACTCTGTGGTTGTTGTTGTGGTGCAAAAGTTCTAGGGACATAAGAATTATACTGCCTCGGATGCGGGCAATTCCGTGAAAAATGGCCATGCTTGCCACAGTTATAACAAGGAAAGATTGGTGGCTGAGAATTGAAGTTACGAACACCAGGGGCATTCGGCGGTCGTGGATATGAAAGATTAGCAACAGGACGAGCTAATGCCTGTTGCGGTGCTTGATATTGTGGGGGACGATAGGGTAGACGAAAATGATTTTGAGGGTGATAGATTATTTTCTGGCGCTTTGGATTGCTACTAGAAAATCCAGAGGGTACACCCTTCTTCTTTTTGGTTTCCAGATGTTGACGATTCTTATCTTCATAAGAGATAGCGATATTCACTGCCTCATGAAAAGTGGCATTAGGATTTCCCGTCATCATTCTCTGAATTTTACTATTTAGACCTCTCAGAAAACACTCTTTCTTTTTACGGTCAGTACTAACATAGTCTGACGCGTATTGAGACAAGTGATTAAATTTGCCAAAATATTGCATGACTAACATATCACCTTGCCTCAAGGAAAGAAATTCTTCGAGCTTTATAGTCATTATTCCTTCAGGAATAAAATGTGCTCGAAAGGCTTCTCGAAACTCAGTCCAAGTAATGTGATGGCCTTTGGGCTGAGCAGCAACGAAATTTACCCACCAAGCTCCTGCAGTACCTCTCAACTACTGGGCTGCAAACATGGGCTTTTGATGTTCTATACATTCAATCAGTCCAAACTTCTGCTCCATAGTGCGGAGCCAATCATCAGCCTCCATGGGGTCATCTACTCTGCTGAAAACCGGAGGTCGAGTGTCTGTGAAATCCACATATGTGGTTTCGTCTCTATGGTTCCGCCCATGATTTCCCTGTCGGGCATTCTGATTCTTGTTTTGAGCCATCATGGTTGTGGCAGTGACTAATGCTGCAACTGCATCAGCCAGAGTGGGTGGAACTAGTGGAGGATTAGGGATATCACCTCCATCCTGAGATGTACCAGCAGCATCACGGGAACGGGTGTGAGCAGGCATCTGTTGATAACAAATTATACTTTATTCACAAAGCCTTATTGGATTTCATAAGGATATATTACAAAGGCGTAGCATACTTATGTTAAATTATTTTATTACATCAGTCTGCACTCCGGCAAGACTTCCCCCACCTACTAGGCTTTGGAAAGCAAAGAAAAGATATATTACACATCTTACTTTCCAAACTCCTTACTCATCTTCCTCAGGATCCTCCTCCTCTTCAGGCCCTTCCTCTACTATCTCAGGATCTTCTTCTTCTTTCATAACATCTTCTTCTTCACTTTCATTTTCTATATCCATTTGGTTTTCCTCTTCTTCATCAATGACATCCTCTTCGATAAATTCTAATTCTTCAGGATCTTCCTCTTCCTCATCCTGACCCATTACAAGACCAAGGTCATTCTGATCTACCTGTCTTTGATATTCAGGATCCAGTAAGTTATTCAACCTCACACATTCATCGTCAGCCTCCTCCGCATATTCCTCCAAATCTTCCACATAGTCTTCAAGTTCTTGGATACGAACATTTGCTGCATCTTCTCTTGCCCAAGCATCATTTCTTTGGTGCTTCATATGCTTCCGGGATCACCTCAACGAAGTGATTTCGGCGGCCTCTAACATCCTGTCGGTTTCAGCCCTTTCCAACTCAGATCTAAGTCTCACTATCTCAGCCTGTGGATCCGGATGTGGATTACTACTGTTTTCTCCGATCTCATACTTAGGAGCTAACTGATGTCGAGGTACTCCTTTTGGTGCAGTGCTCTTGCGAGGTGTTTGCTTGGTAATGGCCATCCTGAAGCAAGATAGGATAGATAAGAAGAAGTCTAAGGGTTAGCATGAAAAGGATTGACACTACTTAACCCAAACTACTTTAAAGGGGAAAGTAATTAAATAAATTAATTAAGTATGATGCATGAACGAACTTACGATCTAATCGTAAAAGAAAGCAACACTGTAACATAGGGCAATATAATATGCTATTTCTCCACCACACTTTGTAAACTCAGAATAAGGGTCGATAGAAAGAATCATAGATAAGGAATAAGCAATTTGGACTCAAAATAATCAAATTAAAATTATTTGACTCAAAACTTTTGAAGTTTTCACAAAAGAATACTACAACAACTCTTTTCAACAACGAACCAGCTCCGATACCAGCTGTGACAAAACCTCCTAAATCATATGGCCCACACACATGATTATTGTCTAAACAGACTCCAAATAACCATGACTGTGTTCCATACAATTTAAAAAGTCTGTCGGGTAAATCCCGAATCATCCACGATTCTTCGAGCAGGATCAATCATTGTAGAGAGACATTGCAGTATTGCAACAATTTGATATAAATAAAATACAACGGAGTAAAACAGTGAAAGACTTACAATAACATAAGTTTACAAACTTCTGAGTTTCAAACATT
>CM041630.1:34793668-34809652 GCA_023333625.1 Bothriochloa decipiens | reverse complement strand
GAGAGCGCTCGGTTGGCCGGGAAGGCGCGGCGGTGGACGGCGGCGCGCGATGAGAAGCCGGCCATGGCGTTCACCGATAGGATTAGGTCTGTTCGGTTTATTTACAAAATTGCTAGTCGATTTAAAATACAAATTACTTCAGAATTTGTATGAGAACTTGAAAATCTCCAAAAATATTATTTGCATAACTTTTCAAGAGCTACACTTTTCCTTTAACTGGCATCCTCAAACTCTGTCTAGATTTTAAAATTTGAATTCAGATTTGAAAAGGGGATAAAACCCTAGAAATAAGTATTTGAAATTACTTTTGATTTTTCAATAAAACTTGAAAATCTTCAAAACTATGAAATGTTGAGTTTGTCAAACCAAACATTTTTCATGTACAAAGTTTTCTCAAAATATGCATAATTTTTGAATTATGGTTTTAAAATCAAAAGGGGATAAATGCTGGAAACTGTATTTTCAAATTAATTTGAAATTCCTTTTGGAAACTTGAAAAACTTTATATGCCAACTTTGTAGCTCTTGTCAAGATCTACAAACTATCTTTTTAGAGTATCTCCAAATTCCTTATAGAATTTGAATTAGAGAAAAGGGGATAAAACTAGGGTTGGAAATAAAGGGTTTTTGAAATAGAGTTTAAACTCAATTTGGTTTCTAACTTAATTGGTTGGTTATTATTGATCACAAACATCATCCAAGGACATTTTTAGGTCATTGACCCAATGACACCCTTGGTTGACCAAATTGACTTTTTGAAAAACCTTTTATAGCATTTCCAATTTGACTTTAAATTTGAATTGCCAGGCTTAGAAATAAGCTTCGGAATCCAAATTAAATTCCAAATATGGAAATAATTTTTAGGGTTGGACTTGGACTTATACACAGTTTACATCTCAAGTACCCTATAAGGTTCTAGCTTGAACTGCACTCTATTTATATATTATATAATCTCTAATATTTACTCATTGGTTGAGGTTCTATGGTTCATACAAATATATGTTATGAAATATGTTGTCCATATGCAATGTTTTTGTTTTTAGAGAAAATATGTTAGGAAATTTGTTGCCCACATTTCATACCAAGTCCACACACATCACAATGGTCAATGCTTGGTCCACCTGCAGGGGGTTTAGACTGGTCAATTATTCAAGTACCTAAAACATGACAATGCTAAATAGTCATAAAAAGATAGTTTCTTGCGTCACAAAAAAGAAATCCACAACCGTCTACTGGGGATACACAATTTATGACAAAAATTGCTGCCTTTATGTGACAGAAAAACGATGTCATCATAAAAAATATGGGCTCTCCACTATATGTGATGACACAAATTTTTCCGTCATATTTTGGTACTTTATATGATAAAATCAGCCATCGTCATGAAGAATTTTGTCATAAAAAGTAAGATTTCTTGTAGTGAGTAACACTAAGAATTACCAACATGCATTTCTAGTGCTGTTACCGGGAACTAACTTTTTTTGGTAATTGTGTTAAGATATGCCAACAAGTACTCATGTTCCTTATCTCTTACTTGCCAAGGGGTGTACAAGCTTGGTCGAGAGAGGCAAAGGACTCCCAGGTCTCTGTGTGTATGTGGATGTGTGTGCTCTAGAGTGTTGTTGTTTCATGCCTTGCATGGAGGCTATGCCCTGCCTTTTATAGTTCATGGGGAGACCAACTATATAGTTAAGAAGAGGAAGGGGGAGCCATGGCCCGGAAGTGATTGATAGTGATTTGGTCACTCTGTACTTTTTGTGTTGCACCCTCCACATAGATCTTGGTAGGGGTTTGGTCACTCTGTACCTACTCATTTCTTCTATCGTGCAATTCATACCAGCCTTGGTAGGGGCCGGGAGTGTCACTCCTACTATGAGTATGACGAGCATGGTCTTCTACGCCTAGAGATTTCGTTACATCCCATCATCGTAGCTTCTCCCGGTCGGTATCGAATCAAATGTCTCCCTCGTACACCTCGTGCGGTTAAGATTATCATGATTTCCTATTTATGCAGGTCATGTCTCATCCTAGGGCAATACCTTAGTTGGTTGGTGTTGAGACCCGACACCTCCCTTGGTCTCCATGGTTGTCATTGTCGCCTATTATTGTAGCCTAGAAATAAACGTACAATAGGGAATATGTTTTGCGACTATCATGCCTATCATGTCTCATCCTAGGGCAATACCTTAGTTTTGCGACTGTAGCAATATCTACTATAGCCATGAATAAACGTTAGGGAATATGTTATTCCCTTTGGTGGTATAGTTTGGGTAAAGTCACGGGACCACCATGAACCATTATACACCCAGAGGTTCGTCTAGCACCAGGTCGTTCAAGATATGCCTGCCCATGGTACAAAGCCTTGTTGCTCAAAGCATTCTTGCACGCGATCAATGCGGCCTCCGACCACTCCCTTCCTTCGATATTATGCACCAGCATCTTGGTCACTGGCCCAAATAGAACTACAACCTCGCGGTCGGAATGACTTATCCTTCCAGCTAAATGTGGGTCATGTGTTCAATATGACTTGAGGAAGTACAACGTACAATAGATGGTCCTAGTTCAACACAGACGGGATAAAACAACACAGAACCTCTAGTTATGTCCACATCACCAATCCTGCACGTCTTGATTTATTATGTCCACATGGTTATTTCTAGGATAACAATGTAGCCAACCTTTTCAAAGTCACCACCTATAGCTCGCAGATGACAGGAAATCACCTGACTTCTATCGGTCTAAGTTAAGCATGGCTAAGCAGATATATCGATCCTGAACCTAACAGGTTATAAAGAATATATCAAGGTCGGCAGGAATATAAGTAACACATCAATGGTTTCAAGTAACATCTTTAACGTAATGCAATCAAACAAATATAAAGGACGCAAGCTAGATTTTTGCAAACCATAGGGGCTTGCCTTTCAGGAAAGTGCTTGGCTAGGGGGGTCAAGACACTCCAGAAGGCTAACTTATGGTTATTTTCCCCTAGCTTCCTCCTACACCAGAGCTTCCTGCTGGCCTTCCTCTCCTTGCTCTTCGAGGATCACTAGCCTTACTTCTTCTGGCAATCCTATATGATGCATATGGGTATATAAATATAACGATTGCATGTTGAGATGAACATGTATGATGAATCATGGATGCTATACATGAATAAGCGTTCTACACATGATGGACTAAACATGTTACTTTACTTTACTGAGTAGGTGCATAAGTCAGTGCATATGTCTTCTCTATGCAACTAATTACCATCAAACAAGGTATGCAAGCACACATACAAGCAATATGTATACATAAACTAACAACTAGGTGTTGCATAGATAAATTCATTACTGAACAACAAAAATCACATGATCGAGTTCCCAAACCCCGCAGCCGCCTTTTGCCTGCCATCCTCAAGGGCGACTCTGCCTTCGCCACCGCCTGGCCCTCGTTCCTCTCGTCTTCGGCCTCCTACCGGTGGAGAGGAGGAACGAGGGTCCATCATCTTAGTAGATTTACTGTTTTATTAGGTTTTTTCCTCAGTTGTTTCCCTTTCCACCATAATAATTAGGGTTAGGTATTGATTGGCCATTTTAATGTCTTCGATTCGACTTTGTGCTTCATAGTAGATTGTTGGTGGATGCGTCGTCATCTCTGATGATGGCATGTTCCTGAGATCGAGGTATGTTGGAATAATTTTTCTCGAGGAGGGATTGGATCTATTTTTCCCCTTCTGTGAGATCGTTTTTTGGTCCACCGGTGCTACAGGCGGCAGCAGATCTGTCATTCCGATTGCTGGTGGTGATGCTAGCAATTTTGGATCTGATGTTCAGATTAACCTTTAGAAGATACAGTCGGTGTGCTCTTGGCGCCCTTTACTCCCTATAATGATCGAGCATACTGCACCTCTTATGCGGTCTCCGTGTTTATGGAGTCTTCTGTTTGTAGGGACTGTGGTTCTCAAGTCCAGATCTGGTGTACTTCCATGGAGTTTCATGAAGAGTACGCCGTCAGACGCGAGAAAGATGAAGATTCAAGACCTACTGGTGTGCTTCAATGTAATTTTATTTTATATTGAGGTCTCAGTTATAAAAGGGGTTTTAATTTAATGAAAACCAGTCCCTTAAAAAAACTACAAAAATCACACCAGCAGAATATAAACTTAGCAAGAGCATAGAAAAGCATAAAATTGATACAACAAAGCATTAACAAATCATATGTAAGCACAGTGACTGAACTATAGCACATATTTCTACTACACAAAAATTATACAAACGTTACAGAAGCTTAATCATGCTTAAAGAAGTCATAAAAATTTCATATCAAAATAGTAAGTACTTTAGCCTACATAAAAATAGTAAAACAACACATTTAAATGAGCCTAAAAATACTTTGTACAACACAATAAGCGAAACAACATATCTTAGAATTTTCTCAGATACTTCTTAGCACAAGAATAGTCTACAAAACTAACCAAGCATTTATCTCACATATTTTATTTACTAGGAATTTCTGAACATATTAGCATGAATAGCACCAAAATTAAACTAAGCAATATTTACACATGACAGAGCAAGTAACTATTTTTTGTGGGTTAAGCATTTCATGACAAGACCAAAAAAACCTAGATTCACATTTTTCAGTCATACCTTGATTTAACTATGCATGTACAAAGATACTAAGAATTTAACATAAATAAAACAATTTAAATAAATCTATGCAAAAAAGTAGCACAAACATGCCATTACATATTTTTAACTTGTAGATCAGCTCAAATGAAACCCAAAAAAATTGTCTCACATGATTTGGACCAAAAATGACCAATATATGATTTCCCAAAGATTAAAATGTTAAATTCTGGAAATCTATTTTCGAAAACTATCAAAACCCTAACTGCTACGTGCACCCAGATCTGTGCACCAGAATCATTGATCACCGAGACCCATGGGTCAACGCAGACCCACGCGTCAGCTGGACGGAAAACCAAGCAGCGGACACCGGCACGACGCTGGTGTATGGACGCTGTGTGGCATGCGCGCGCTGCGAAGTGGGGACGAGCTGGGGCTGAGCTCGTGGGTGCAATCGGCACGTGGGCACTGGGCGAGGGGCGCTGTGTGCTGTGCAGGCGTATCTGGGTAGCAAACAGCCCTGGCCACTGATGGCTAGAGGCCACGCAGCCAGCATCGACCCAGACACCGCGTCGCGAGGTAGAGAATGAGGGACGGAGAGGCCGACAACTGAAATATGTTTTTCGCTGTAGTTCAAAAATCGTGCAGAATTTTGAAAAATTTCCAAAATATGGAATGTTTCTATCAACTAGTAGAACATTTCACTTTTACCTAATTCTGTCTAGAAGTTGAACTACATATTTTGGGAATCAAAAAGCATTTTGGAATAAAAGGAAAATCCTAATTTTGAAACTGTTTTTGCATTTTTGAACCTTTTCCATGCATTTTCAAGAGATGACATAAAAACAAAGTTTGTTCCTCATAAAATTATATACAAATTCTATTAAGCACTCATTCAATAGAAGCAACCTATCAAGCAGTTCAGTTGCAGTCAACAAAACACTCATTTCGTCAATATCAAGTCAAATATTGATTAAAGCAAAATTAGGCTAAGTGAACAACATAAGTATTGATCCAAACAACATCCTAAACATGTTTAGGTATAAATTGAGACTAAAAACATTCACTTGCATCCTTTGACCACATAATTAGTGTTTGTATTTGTTAACGCAAACAGATCTTGGTTATAGCAAGTGAAACCCACAATAGCGTTTAACTTAAGATGAACTCTAGTTTCGCATGCTCAAAACTTAAGCAGTAAAGGGTTGTATGAAGGGCTTTTGCAAAGTATTACAGGGCAACTATTCATCACTTCCAACAAAACTTTATGGTCTCAATTTAAGATAGGTACTTAAGTCAAGATTAATATTACCTCTTTTTGCATCAGATTCTAAAGAAGAACACCATAGGATTTTAAGCTTGATTTTTAACATGTAACATTACCAGGATATCAAGCTTACGATGAAAAAGCAAGAGTGGCAGAGGGGTGCAAATCAGTGTGCCAAAATGGTGGAGGCTGAGAGCGTTGTATATACGAATTGCGTAGCCTCCCCCACACTAGGACTTTTATGTCTTTGACATTAAAAGCCTAGTGTCCATGTTGGTCATCCCTTGAAATGCACTCCATCACTGAATGATGTCTTGCTCTATTTTTTCTATCATGTTGTTTGGACCCTTCATTCTCTTTTGTGTTCGTCCTACAAGGTTTAGTGACAAGCATACACGAAGGACACAAAGTCTACTGGATGCATTTGGTTCTCGCTTTTACAAGGATGTTTTTATTGCAACTCTCTTTTTAGGTGAGAATGAAAAAGGGAACAACTTATGTTTTGTTTTTGAGGCACAGGGCAAAGAGCAAGAATCAAATTTGTAGACATCTATTTCCCCTGTTCTTTTTAACTTGAAACATTTAATTAGCAAAGACACAAGAGGGAATTTATCTTAGAGCACATTATTTATTTCAATTTTTTTATGGAGGTCTTATTGGGAGAGTGGTTGCAAGCTTATTATGCTAAGAGTCAAAAATTATTCTTTAACATAAGATAAGGTTGTTCTAATTTATTATGCATGAAGGAAAAACAATTTTGTTCGAAAATAAACATGCATGAACTAAAACATTATGCAAGAATTTAAATATGAGATACATACCGGTTTACCTGTCGGCAAGGGCTCATTGTTTTGAGTCAATTGAGCATGACTTTTTCATTGAATTTATCTTGAATACTTACCCACTCAAATTGTCAATTTCCTACAGGGGTTAGTCTAGATACGCAACCAATGTCTACACAAGCGGTTTTAGTTCAATAATCAAACTAGACACCATGTTTAATTTGATTAAGGTAGGCTATTTAACCTAAGCACCATGCTTAATTTAAAAGGCCTATGAAAGTTTGATCATCACATCCAAATTTCAAACTAAGCACCATGCTTAATTCAAAAGATGCGCGATCATCATCCAAACCAAAGCTTACTAGCATAGATAAGGGTAGTATATGTATGCTAAACATGAGACTAATTCAAATGGATGTGTGACCAATGGTTGATGAATAAGAGAACCAAAGCTTTTTATATGCAAGGCAATGCAAATAGGATGGATGAATGCAATTAAACAAACATGCAGTGATGGAAATAAAATTGGAATGCATAAAATATTTTTGGGTTGGTTCTCTCATACCTTGATCGATTCATCACTCACAATTTGTGATTGAATTGCGGGTGATGTAATGTACTCGCTCTATCACACATATGATGAATTTCTTTCAGCTTGAGGGTGACCTTTTCTCCATCTGCACAGAATTAGTGTGCACATATACCTATCTACACTATGGCAGGGTGGTGGCTTGATTGTTCAAGAATGATCAGGCACCCTAGGCTCATGATAAATGTTTTAACCACAAAAACTAGTGCCAACTAAGTTAGTAGATATCAAGATCAATAACAAAATCTTTATGCCAATTGTTTCCCCGGCAATGGCGCCAGAAATCTTATTGGTATTTGTTAACGCAAACATATAAATCCGCAAGCGCACGGATACCGTTGTAGCTTTCACCCAAGAGTATTCCAGGGTATCGTATTTATCCACAGGGAAGCAATGGTTAAAGATAGTGATAGTGAACCATCCTGTATCTACTATCTAGCATACCAACTAGACTAAAGTGGGCTAAGTGATATTTAAGATAGGATGACACCCAAGAGGTTCTACTCATAGATAAGTAAATGCTTGAGTAGCCAAGAGGGAGAGCACGGGAGTCTTATGTTACATCTAAGCAAGCACAACTCTAGCCATGGATTATTGTGATATATATGTACCAGGAAATAGAGGGATTCACATGCGCTTCGGAGCGCACCCGCTCGGAACTCACCACAGCAAATGGTTTCGATACAAAGCACCTGGAGCATGAGGTGAACTAGGCCCACCTGTTGATGAGAGATAGCGTGCGCGGGAGAGCGTGAGGTGGAGGTGGCAAATTTTGGTCTAGCGCGGTGGGTCCCGCATGTCATTGAGAGGGTGGGGCCTATTATGAATTAAAATCATAATTATGGTGTACTAAATGAATTCAAATGGAAAAGAGTTAATAAACAAAGATGTTCAACAGATTGAGTTCTACAAACCATAGTTTTGTCATTTTTTCATTTGAGTTTGTTTGAAGAGTTTGATTTTTGAATTTATGAAATTTGAAACTCGAATACAAATTTTGGGGTACTAACTTATGTCAAATGGAAATATCATGAATACAGTTTGTGCTCAACTCGGTGATATCTACATTTCTTATTTAGGCCATTTTATCATCCGAGAAAGTGATTACAACTTTTTTCTCAAATTCTACTCATCTCTCTTATGGTTTCATAAACTATAAGAGAGATGAGTAGAATTTGAGAACAAAGATGTAATCACTTTCTTGGATGATAAAATGGCCTAAATAAGAAGTTTAGATCTCAATGAGTTGAGCCACTTTTATATTCATGATATTTTTTCCTGAATTCATTATGATGTTCAAATTGAGGTCTTAATTTGCCATATTTATTGACACATGACCAAAATCAATGGAATATGTTGATAGATCATGATTTTAGAAATTTTTAGAAAAAAATGAGGAAATTTGGAGACAGTATGTGGAAGATAAACTACTTACAATATTTATCTAGAGATTTAAAATTGAAATAATGAGTACAAGATGAACTCGCAGCAAACCATGGCTTTGGTGGTAACTTATACAAAGAAATCATTGAAGTGGCAAAGCATGAACTGTATCCAAGTTGCACCAAGGAGTCAAGGCTATGTTTTATTATCAAACTACTGCATATCAAAGTGTACAATCGGATATCAACAACTGGGTTCAATGCTATGCTTTAGTTGCTTTCTGGATCTCTGAAGAATGTGCCTGGACTTCCTAAGTCTTATAGAGAGATGAAAGCTCTACTTCAGAAACTTGGTTTTGGTTATGTTAAGATTGATGTGTGCAAGTATGATTGTGCCTTGTTTGGGATGACCATGAAAAGGATGATCATTGCCCAGTTTGTAGCTTCACAAGATGGAAAGTGAACAAGGAGGGCAAAAAGAAAGTTCCTCACAAGGTCCTTTGGTACTTTCCAATAATTCCACGCCTTCAAAGAATTTTCATGATAAAGCAGCGGGCACAATATGCAAGATGGCACAAGGACAAGAGGGTACCAGTTGCAAATGAAATGAGACATCCTGCTGATGGGGAAGCTTGGAAAGATTTTGATGAGACTTTCAACTCTTTTAAAGATGATCCCCGCGGTTTGAGGTTAGGCATTACTACTAATGGATTTAGCCCATTTGGTTAGATGAGCAATACATATAGCATACGGCCTGTGATAGTGGTATTATACAATTTTCCACCATGGATGTGTATGGACCAATCCAATTATATGCTTGCTTGACTAATTCCAGGCAAAAGATCACCAGGCAAAGATTTTCATGTTTTCATGCAGCCTTTGATAGCAGACATGATAAAGCTTTGGAAGGGTGTAAAACTTAAGATGCATTTGAGGGCAAAGACTTTGATTTGCATGCAACAATTCTGTGGGGAATCCATGACTACCCTGCATTAGGCACCATGTTAGGTAGAACCACTAGAGGTTACTTCGCATGTGTGCACTGTGATGAGAATCCATGCTCCTGTAGTCTTAGAAACAAAATTGGTTTCATAGACCATAGATGTTTCCTACCAGAGGATCATGAATGGAGGACAAACAAATCTTTCAATGGCAAGGTTGAAAATAGAGAGAAGCCAAGGAAATTTAGTGCAGATGAGGTTATGGCAAGGTTGAATGAACTTTCCTATGTTCTAGGCAAGAATCCAGATAAGCCAAAGCCAAGAAAATGACACCGTGGTGATGGAGGTGAACCAGTATGGCATCTGAAGGTTAGCTTGTATGATTTGGAATACTAGCCAAAATTGAAGCTACAAAACAACCTTGATGTTATGCACATAGAGAAAAACATATGTGAAAATATTTTGTCAACTTTACTCAATATTCCAAACAAGACAAAGGACAACATCAATGTTAGATTAGATTTGGAGGACAGAGGTATAAGAAAAGAACTTCATATGCTAGATGACAGTGGTAGTTCATCATCAAAGCCAAGAGCTTGCTATGTCCTAAACCCAGAAAATACGAAGAAGTTCTTGCAATTTGTAAGCAATTTTAATTTTCCAGATGGCTATGCCTCAGATATATCAAGATGTGTCAATCTGGAGGGAGCAGGAACAATGCATGGGCGGAAAACACACGACTGTCATATAATGCTATAGCGTATCTTTCGAGCTGCCCTTCGTGGTTTGGTGCACAAAGATGTATATGAAGTAATTGCTGAATTGAGTAGGTTTTTTAGACAGCTTTGCTCCAAAACTCAAAAGGTTGATGCACTACACAAGATGAAGGAAGATATTGTGCTGATCCTTTTCAAGCTAGAGAAGATTTATCCTCCAGCATTCTTAGATGTTATGGTTCACCTAGTTGTCCACTTACTTGACGACGCACTGCTTAGGGGACCGGTACAGTATGGGTGGATGTATCCCATTGAGAGATGGTTGGGCACATTTAAGCGTTTCGTCCACAATCAAGCAAGGCCTGAAGGATGTATTGCAGAGGCATACACTGCCTATGAGTGTATGACTCAGTGCTCAACCTATTTCAATGACATCATTACTAGATGTGAAAGAAACTTAGATGCTAAAGACAGCATCTCACCCAATGGTTAGTCTATTTTTGGTCATCGTATTAACCTGTTGGGAGCTTCAAAACTTCACTACCAAGATAAAGACTATGACTCCATGGTTTGGTTTGTTCTAAATAACTATGAAGAGGTTGATGAATACAAAGAGTGAGTAATTCTAGTCATCATTTCACCCATCTTTGTTCAATACTGCTATCAGAAAATAACTAATTATCTTCTTCCTTTGCAGCATGTATAGGACAGAATTAGTATAACAAGGGTTGAATGATTTGAAAAAGTGATGTCAACACAATTTGCTGCATGGTTCAAGGATCATGTGTGTGTAACTTCTACAACATGACTTAGTAATTTATGATAAAGTACATTTTGAAACTCACTGCAGATTACCAGAAAGAAGTACCAAGACACAACACCTGTTGATGAAGACCTGTACTTACTAGCATGCCGGCCAATACAAAGAGTGCGTTCATACATTGCTTGTGTAATCAATGGGGTATGATACCACACTTTGGCTTGTGATGAACACAAGAAGACACAGAACTCCACCATCAAAAGTGCAGGTACTCATAGTGATGACATAATAGACTTCTATGGGACAATCAAAGACATTATTGAGTTGAGTTACAGTACGAACAACAATGGCCGTAGAATTGTTGTCTTATTATGGTGTGAATGGTACTATCTAGAGGGAAGGACATACAAGATGAAAGATGATGGTTTCTTCAAGAGCATAAACATCCATGGTTGATGGTACAAGAATGATCCTTTCATTATGGTGATAGATGCTTGACAAGTATTTTTCTTGGAAGATACAAAGTTAGGTCCAAGTTGGTGAGTGCTACAAGAATTTGGCCATCGACATATATTTGATGTCGCAGAGTCGGACACAAAGAAACCAATTCAATAACAGATACAGATGAGATGTCATGAGGCATACCAATAGGAGCATATTTCATCGAGAGAAGGTGCAATAGGAGACACTGATCTAGATTTGGATTTGTTGCACATGGAAAATGAACCAGGCAGCCCTATCAGTAGAGACCTCATAGAGAGCCTTCAACAATAGAGACATACACCTCAAGTTGATGAAGAAAATGGACAAGATGAAGATGAAGATGATACCTATCTTGAGTACCATAATCACCATATTCCAGAAGAAGATGGTAATAATTTAGGAGAAGACAGGGATGATGACTGATTTTTTTGTCATTTAAATCATGCTACTACATGTTTTTGTGATTGTAAGACCTTATATTTGTGAACATTGAACTTTAATATTTGTAAGACCTTATATTTGTGAACATTGGGATATTATATTAGTGGTTCAGTTTTTAGTGAATACTTGATGCATGATGCAAGTTTTAGTGCCCATAATTCATCCACATGATGCAACTATATAGTCCCCAGATTTTTGTGTTTTCATGACACATGATAATGTCATGTAATGCCCAAAATCTGTCATGGAATGTAAATAAACCGTCACAAAATGAATTCTGCCAGAGGTTCATCACTCACAAATGACAGAGTAACCAATTGGCCAAGATGAACAACATACATGACTGAGCACCAGATTGTTCATACATCATAAGCAAAAGTGCCCTTCATTTGCAACATAAAGCAGCAATACAGTAGCCTTGAACACTACAGCCTTGAACACAAAGGCCACACTTCACTACCATTGCGCTACTTGAACACAAAAGCTGCAACCATGAAGATGGCCAACACCAAGAACAATGTTACATTCACACATCCACATGCAAGACAGATGCAGCTTCCCATCCCTCCCATGTTGTTGCCAACCATTTCTTGCACCTTGTTTAGATTTGCTCTAAGCTATCCATTTTGCCAACCAGCTCTAGAGCTTTAGTTGTCGAAGTTGCTTCGGCGGTCGAGGCAGTTGGTACTAGATAACCATTATCTCTAAGGTACACCACCTATTGTTCCTCAAACCAATAGCTAAAACATCTCCCCTGCATCCAAAGGCAAACAAAGCCAATCAAATTTGGGCAAACAAGAATGAAATTTGGCCAATGCAAATTCAACCACTTCACTGACCTGTCTGTAGTTCTTCCTGGGACACTTGAAGTATCTCTTCCCATGGTTAGCATCAGAGTACATGGTAATGGCAGTAAATACCCTCACATCATTGCAATCCGGAGATAATATCAATGGCAGTCCGCTGTCATCGTCGATTGGTGCCTCCAGATCAACAATGGTGGGCTCTGTGCTTGCAGCAACAACAGCTAGCGGTCTCGATTCCAAGGCATTCCTAGCTGCATTTGAACTTCGATTTCGAGGGGATGAAGACGCAGCCTACGACATGAACACTAGAGAGAGATCGGGCATTAAACATCAATTGGGGAAGATGAGCTCACACTCGCCCACCAGAGCTCACACCTCGCCCACCGCGCTTTGCCCGCACGCACGCAACACTCAGCCACCTAGCCCGCCGCCAGCGCTATGCCGCCCAACCGACCTCCGCTCCACCGGCCCGACCCGCTCCGCTCAGCTAGCCTCCCACCGTGGTAAAACCTAACCTCCCGCTGTGCATGAACACCTAGGGAGAGGGGGAGACGGGAGAAGGGTAGAGCCCGATGCGCTGTTAGTTGTCGAGAGGGGAAGCTGCCTTGGCACAGTCATCGCCGCACTCCACCGTGCTCCGTCGATCGCCCTCGCTGCCCGTTCATTTGGGGGAAATGAAAAAGGTAGGGATTTTGGGTCCACCAAAAACAGGTATATGGCCATTGGAGATGGATATTTTTGTGACATGGCTAAGTCATCACAAAAAGTATAAAAAAATAATCAAAAATGCAGAAAATTTGCCCACAACGGGGCTAAAACAGGGGACCTCAGGCTCAACAGGCTCAAGACTTAACCATTGTGCTAGGATAGTGACTTTGTTAGAATGGTGTGCTTTAATTAATAAGTATTATAAATGGTTCTCAAAAATGGCAAAAATTCACCGCCGCTGGCTCAACCAGGCCCACTGTCAGTTGGCTGGCGCTTCACCTACCACTCCTTCATTTACCTTGCCCTCATCCACATTCACCTCGCCCAGATCCAGTTCACATTCACCACGCCGTCATTCACCACTGCCGCCGCAAGTGCCCACTGCCACCGCGATGATGAAGGATACAACAAGGCACTCCCTTAAGGACCCGCTCACCAGTAGGTGGGCCCCTTCCTCCTTGGCGCAGCCTCCGGCGACGAAGGTAGCCGTACCGGCGGGGAAGAGGGTGTCTGCGGCGTAGTCGACGAGGAAGGCAGAAGACATCGCACGGGCTATGAGGGCGAAGGCCACGCCGTCGGCCCAGAAGAAGCCTGCAGCGGCGGCCATGAAGAAGCTCACGACGGCAGCCAAGAATCAGTCCGTGCCGGCTTCCAGTAATGTGGAGGGCAAGAAGGTGGCCTTGCCGGCGGTGGGCAAGAAGAAGGCCGTGCCGGCTCCCAGGAAGAAGGCCACGGTGGTGGCGGCCAAGAAGGCCCCCTCTCCCCCTTCATCATCAGAGAGCGACGCTGTGATTCAGCTCTGCCGCGAGTGCTTCTATGGAGAACCTGGCTTTTGTAAGAATTTTCTGCACGGGGGTCCCAACTGTACTGGTGGCGGTCTTAGTTCACCTTCCGACTCCCTCCTCAGGTTGATGTCTAGCTCCTTCCTCAGCTCACCGTCCAGCTCCAACATCTCCACCAACAGAAAGGTACAATCTTTGTTCTTGACCCTGGTTAGTATGCTCATTGTCTCAGCATAGAGGTACACTACTCAACTCAATCATGAAGTAATGTTGTTGATGCTCAATACTATGATCTTGTACATTGGCCTATGATGCAACAAACATATCTGAGGTGGATGTTTTTGTGATCATCTTTTTTGCAACCGTTCCCAATGTAATCGATTGGCTTTGGCCAATATGGAGGGCTGGGAATGGGCGATATCCTATAATTTACCACCAATGATGGTACTTATGGTGACTGCCAATGATGTTTTAATACATGCTAAAAAGCTGAGGCCTATTTGTTTTCATACATGTTGCTTGTCTTATATCTGAGGCCTGATCATTTATTTTGACCTTTGGAAATGAAACTAGGCCTAACAATGCTATTTTGCATACAAGTGTATGAAGATGCTATTTTGAGGTTTTGTTTCATTTGCAAAGGCCATGTATCTGGGCCAAAGATGCTATTGTGAGGTTTTCTTTCTGCACATGGTAATTCACTTTTTATGTTTTGTGCCTATGATGAATGCAATGGCAAGGACTAGAAAGGAATGTAGTTGATCATCTTTGGCTTGTGAGGAATTGGACACCTGCTAAGAGTTTCTATTGTTTCTATTTTCATGTAGTTCATCGAATCATCGAGGAATTTGCAAGCCTCAATAATGTATTGCACTTCCTGATGTCCAAGGCTATATGTTTCTTGATGATTTCATGGCCTACATGAGTTCGAGTGTACTAATTTTAGTTGAGGATTATGCAGTTCTTTGTGTCCTTATTCTCCAAGACAAAGTATTATGAGAAAAGCCATATTTCTGAGGCCAAGCCCTTTCTGTATCCACTCTTGCTTGATATTCAACATTGACTGATTTATAGTTTCATCAGTTCTACAATTCGGTATTCCACATGTGTGTGTTTCACTGGTATTCCACATTGTGTTATATATTTGTTGTTGTTTCCTCAAAGTACTATAACAATTCATTTTGTTCATTTGTAGTACCATAATTAAAACATGATGATGACGCAACCAGCACTCATAAGCGCAATCGAAAGCGTCACTAGACCCCTTCAGCAGAACATCACATCTCTCACTTAGAAGATCGATAGCCTCACTAAACTATTCATGGACGACATCCACAAAGAAGAAGATTGATGGGTGTCTTCAGGAACTTCAGACCGTCCAAGCCAAGATAGGCAAGTACGAGAAGATCTTGAAGGACGCTGGCCTTCACAACAAGGCAAAGTGATGATGCTTGGCACTAATGACTTTTGGAAGCCCAAGTGTGCACAGTGCGCTGATGATGTTTACCTCTGCCACTGTGATGACTTTTGTTAGTGTTGACGGTAGATAACTCCAATTTTTTAACCGTCAACGAGACATGAAAAAGTACCTAAACATAATTACCATCTAGATATAGGGGTTACACTGACAGAATTCCATTAGTTTTGGTGAATGTCAATTTTTGTAGGGTGTCAGCTAAAAAGAACCAAGAAAGGCCCACATGGCATGTTTACATAGA
>CM041630.1:34716939-34793658 GCA_023333625.1 Bothriochloa decipiens | reverse complement strand
AGGCCCGAACGGGCTCGGAGGCCAGGCGGGCGCCTAGGCATCTCAGCCAATCAGGCTCCGTGTCGATTACCGAGAAAAGGGGTAACTTAAACCTTCCTTGTTTTTGGTTGAACCCCGAGTTTACCCTCAGATTAATCTCGCGGGACCCTTGAAAAAACACATGCAAGACCAGACCGTACATCCTCGACCCACTGGGGCCCACCGGCAAATACACACTGGGCCGGCCCACAACAGAGTACCTAGCTTCTGCCGCAACCCTCGACAAATCACTGACGTCACCAGCCGATGATCACTCGAGGGGGACCCCGTGTCAAGTGTCGAGGCCCCGGCGGGACGGACGCCTCGATATGACAAGGGTCGAGCCCCGCCTCGATCCACCAACTCCAGGTGCGTTCGATAGCACATTTAATACAAAACTACCTAACCTCGTCAAATCATATGGCTATAGTGTCCGCACAGTGGTCCGTACAGTGGTCGAATCCTGCTTTAGTGCCCATACTGAGGACATGCATCGGTCTGCATGGCACTATTACGTCGTACTCAGCGCTGTTAGGCAGCTCGAGGCCCCCTCGACACGCTACGCGACAAACAACCGACATCAGATTCCCTAAATTCAATCTTATCTGCTCAACCACTACGCTCGAGGCTACCCCTCGACTGGGCCTTGAGTACGCATCGACGCCCTCCGGTCAACCTACACCGACCTCGAAAGCTGCGCCAACAACTCCCGATGCGACCCCAACAGGAACTCGCACGTCCTCTACAGGGGATCGCGTCTTTCGCCGGTCAGCAACCACGTCTCTGAAGGACGCCTGTCAACTCCGAGCCACGCTGCTACAAGACAAGCCATGCTCAGCGCACGTCTCTACAGAGGCCCCGAGTTGACCACCACGACCCGCGACGTCACCACCGTGTCATCGAACCAGGACATCTATACCCCTGTGCCTCCCCTTGGCCTATAAAAGGGGATGCCAGGAGACCCAATAGAAAAAAGAGAACCGACTCTAGACGATGATCCCACGAACAACCGAACACACGCCTAGGCAGACTCCTAGACTCTGAATAACTCTTTCGCTCTGTACTCGAACCCCCCTCGAATTCTCTCCTTCGCTTGTATTCGCCCCTGTACAAGCACTTAGGTGCAAGATAATACAAATCTTCTCCCCCCGCTGGATGTAGGGCCTTCTTTGCCCGAACCAGGATAAACCGCTGTGTTCTTCTTGCATCACCATCCGAACGGGTTACACACACATATGATTAGTCGTTGGCTTAGGACACCCCCAGGTTCCTAACGCCGACAGTTGGCGCGCCAGGTAGGGGCCTGTGTGTCAAACCGCTTCGTCCAGATGGCGGACCTCGTATCATCACTCCCTTTTGGCTCGGTGATCTGGTTTGGGAGTCTGGAGTTCATGTCGCTCGGCACGAGCCATGACATGGTCCTGCTCTCAATCGGGCACCCGAGCGGGGGCGCTTCAGGGACTCCACGAGGAGCCCTGCGTCGTCCTCACCACCACGCTTCCCAATCAAGAAGGAGACGTGGATCGCAGGGCGGGCGGCGCCACCTTGCGACCACGGTCATCACATCCTCTTCGTCTTCGACAGATGACTTGAGCTCTCTGGCCCGGAGGCTCCCGCGACTACGCGTAAGGCCCGACGTGGGGCAGCGCTCACCAGGGTTGAACGCTTCTCCCCAGGTGAACGCTCCCCTCACATCTATGGCTCTCTTGCCCCATGAGCAGTTTGCCGCCCGACCGGCACTGCCATTTGGGCTCGACAATGCCGCTTTGGCATACTCCATTATCGTGCGCTCGGGTTTCGGAGCGGACAGGGAACGGACCGGACCCCCCAAGCACAGTAGCGCGCCGGGAGGAACCGGTACTGGCCCCCGAATGACCGACTAACCCTCGCCCATGCGGCGCCTGCCCTCGCGCGCTTCGAAGGTGGCTGGAAGTGGAACAATTTGGGCGGACCATCGTGCCTTGCCCGCTCTACTCTGACTCCGACTATGACCCCAGCTACTATGATCCTACGCGAGAGTGTTTCCACGTCGACATAGTTGCCGCGTCGGGCGACAACGACGCCGATCCCGCAGAGACGTCCACACCACCGGCTGCAACAGGTGGGCCCCTCCTAGCGGGACAGGAGGAAGGGCCCCCTGTCGCGACCAATGACCCGTACGATTCGCAGGGCGCTCACGTCGCCCAGCTCGCGTAGGTCCGGGAGCTTCGAGCCAAGCTCGACGAAGACAACGAGCGATTGTGCCTGCTCGAGCGTACCCTCGAGAAAGACAATCACAACCCCCAGGCGGAGGAGCTCCGGCTCGAGCGCGGCAAGTGCAGCGGCAAATTGTGGGCGCGGATACGGTCGCACGTCCCGCATTCAATCGAGCCAGCCAGAATGTCGTCGCAGCAACCATGCTTCTCCGCAACATGCCGGTCCCCTCGAATCTTGAAGCCCAATGAGTCCAACAGGAGATCAAGGGCCGAGGTGGTCGCCATTCAGCAGGCCAAAAGTTCTGCCTCGAGGCGTTGAGGTGCGGCCTCAGGGCAACACCACAAACCCTCACGGCATGAGAGGCGGGGCCTCGAACTCCCTAAGGGTCGAGGGCCGTCGAGCCTGGGGCTCTCCTACGCCTCAGGGCTACGGTACCCCCACTCGCTCCCCCCTCGAGGGATACGAGCATGCGTCGAACACTTGGTCGAAAAGCAAAAGTCAGGTGATCGAAACTCGAGCGTCCCTTCTTTCCTACGCCTCGATACGCTTCGCGACTAAGTAGAAAATGCCTCGAATTCCCTAAAGGTCGAGGGCTGTCGAGCCGGGAGCTCTCCTATGCCTCAGGGCTATGGTACCTCCACTCGCTTCCCCCCTCGAGGGATACAAGCATGCGTCGAACACTTAGTCAAAAAAGCAAAATCTAGGCGAAAGAAAACAGAGAAGGCTCGACTTTAAAATATCCAAATGCATTACGATAGAAGCATAGATGTTTTAAAAAGAGGTAGCCTTGACTCTGCTCCCTCAGAGTCGAACCTCCCTCGGGGGCTATAAAGGGGGGAACCCCCCGGAGTCCCCAAAAAACTCAATTTTTCAAAACTCAAAAAGCCCGTTTTCTCCCACGCACCTCGATACGTTCCAATACTTAGTCAAAAATGCCATGCGAATGTCCTAAGCGTCGAGGGCTGTCGAGCCAGGAGACCACCTACGCCCCAGGGCTACGGTACCTCCACTCGCTCCCCGACGAGGGGCACGAACATGCGCTAAGTAAGAAACGTTATCAGGAACGCGAGAAAGAAAAAGACTTAAAAATCATACACTCTTTAAGTCTCGAGGTCCACTCTGCCTCGATATGCCTCGACATGGGTTGATACTAAGTCAAAAATGACACGAGAAGGTCCGAAAGGTCGAGGGATGTCGGGTCAGGAGACCGCCAACGCCTAGGGCTACGGCACCTCCACTCACTCCCCCCTTCGAAGGGCACGATCATGTGACGAAATTGATAAAAGTAGAGACCCGATCAGGCAGTAGAGACAGAAAAGACTTAGAGCACACTTAGACATATATGTACGAATATAAATGTACATTGGCTCGAGGCTTCGCGACCTCGAGAACAAAAGATTACAAAATTTCTTACAAAGGCCTCTTTGCCCAGGCTTGGCTCATAGGCCATCATCCTCAGGAGGTGGAAGCACCTCACGCTCGAAGAGGCTCGCAAGACGACCGCCAGGTTCCTTGGCGGCCTCGACCAACCCCATGAAGACGGCCTCGTTCTCCTCGTCAGTTTTCGAAGGGTCGCTGACGAAGCCATGGGACACGACCTCCATGTCGTAAATGTAGCCGGAGCCGATGACCGCCATCGCCCGCTTCACGCCGACATGAAGGGCGCCCCGCACCTTCTCCTTAACCACGCGGCTGAGCTCGAACAGCCGGTCAAGGAGAGGGGCCCCATGGACGTCATCCGCGGCCATTTCAGGACGAGGGACGCCAAGGCTGTCACAGACCATATCGAGCATACCGCCGAGCTCACCGGTCAGCTTCACTCGGCCGTGTACGACTTCTGAAGCAGGCCGAGGTCATGATGAGCCTGATCCAGCTCCTCCTCCAAGGCTAAAAATAAACAAACAAAGTCAGTAACGCTTAAGAAAGAAGACCAAGGCAGAAAACTCTTCGAGAGAAGAAGGAAGACTCACCGACGACGTGGGTCTCGAGCTTTGTATGTGTGTCTTGCAGAATGAGATACTCGTTCGCAAACGCCTCACCAGCGTGGACCATCGACGCGTTCTCCTCCGTGAGCTTTTCGAGGGCCTCGCCTGCCGAAATGGCATTTCACCTTTGCTCTTGCCAGGCTTCGGAAAGCCTTGCATTTTCGGAGACCGAGACCTCGAGCTCCTTCCGCACCGCTTCGAGGGCCACGCCAACCCTTGCCAGCTCATCGCTGGCCTTGGACCTCGCCTGCTCAAGGGTCCTCCTCGCTTCCTCCTTCACCTTGGCCTCGGCCTCCTTGGCTTGGGCGGCCACTTCTCGGGCCGAGGTGGTCTCGGACTTTGCCTTCTCAAGCTCACTCCGAGCGGCAGCAGCCTCCTCCTTCGCCATCGCGGCCTCAACCCGGGAAGCCTTGAGCGCTGCTTCTAGCTCAGGGATCTGGTTCCACTTATCCTTGGCGCCGTGGATAAGATAGGACTTGATGTTCGAGCGCTTTCTCAGATCCTAAGAGCAAGAAGAACAAAGGACATCATCGACAAAGAAAACACACCCCGAGTTCCATAACTTCGAAGAAGGACGCTTACCCCGAGGCGCTGGTGAAGGTTCTTGCTGACGAGACCAAACATTGCCTTCAGCGAGCTCTGAAGGTAAGAACACTCCTCCTCGACGGCCCTCCAGCACTCGAGCTCTGCGGGGTCATCCACCTCCCATGAGGGAGTGTCGTGACTCATGGTGTCATGGACGCGGATAGGCTCCGAGCCCTATCCCGAAGTCTCCACCTCAAAGCGCCATCGTGCCGCTTCGGCTCCAGCACCGTCCGCGTCGACGGCCGCGCCCGCTGTAGGCCGTTGCTCGGGAACCGCGGGGGAGACTGACCCTCCCACGGCACGATAGCCAGCAAGCCGGCCTGTGGCTCCTCCCGCTCAACAAAAAGGTCCACCGGGGCAGACACGGCGACGCTCGCCTCCTCGACCGAATCACCCACGGGGGCCTCGCCTGACGGGGCCGCTTCGGCACCCCCGGACTCAACGACCCCCGACCTCGGTGGCGACAGGGGGGGCGCGGCATCTTTCTCCTTCTCTCCATTGACGGAGGCCTCGTCCTCCTCGGCCTCGAGGACGATGGGTGCCGCCTTCGAAAACCCCAGCCATGAGTCATCCGAGGGGCCCTCTGGCACGCTGCCTCTCGGCGCCTCGACGGCCATCTCAGCTCGGGGGCTTGACGCCACGGCCACCGTAGGCTCGGTGGCCACTTCACCGATAACCGAATCAGCTCCCCGGGCCAACGCCGCGCGTGCGGCCTTGACCCAAGTGATGACCCCCACGTTCGAAATTGACGGAGCAGTCGACGCGGCGCTCGTCACCGAAGGGACCGGACCCGTAACCGGAGCCGCCGCGACTGCCATCACATCCGTCATAGCCTCCGTCCAAAGGCGCTTGGCCAGGGCGGGCCCCGCCAGTGCCCACGCATGCTTGGGTCTGTAAGAAAGGAAAAATTAGACGCGTCAAATCGAGACGCGAAAGCTGCTCCAGGGTAAAGGACTTACCCCACCGGGAACCTTCCCGGGGTTCGTGAGACCCCCATCGACGGTCGCAGGCTTAAAGTCGCCGTCGGCGGCGTCACGCTCCAAGGCCCCGCAGCACCACGTGCCGAGACCGCCGCCGATGCGGCTAAGGCCAGCGCCACCGGCCCAGCCCCAAGGGCCGGGTGACTTTCACGGGGCCCCTCCGTGGGCCCCTCAGGACCAGCGGCGCCCTGCGTCAAAGGGGCACCGGCCGCGACCCTCCGGGTCAAGAGGTGCTCCTCTTCTCCGCTCCACTCCTCCCCCGATTCCTCAGAGGAGGACCTTGCGACGGGCCCCACCTCTCGTCTCTGCTTAGCCGAGCGCTGCTCGCCCACAGAGAGATCGAGGCTATGCATCCGCCTCTTCTTGCTCTCCTCCTCCTTCGTCTTCTTTGCCGACGAGGCGCCGAGAAGCCCCGTCGGACGAGCCCCAAAATCTTCCCTAACGGGGGGCAGCGACAACTCGTAGTCGAGCTCCCCCTACACGCAAAGCCCAAAAATGTAAGGTGAAAAGAAACAAAAAGAAGGGCTCGACAAAGTAATACATTCACTAGTTTGGGGCAACCGGGATCCGGCCGCATCGGAAGACGGTTGACATCCTGCGCCGTGAAGGGGCCCGACACCGTGCCTCGAACCCTCTTGGCGACGCTCTCCGGCGTAATAGCCTCGGCAACCATCCGGCTTCCCCCGAGCTCCACTCCAGCAAACATTTGGCTCATGCGAAGCGAGCACCGCATTAGGGGGAGCACCCGTCAAAGGTGGAAGGCCGAGGCAACGACCCCGGTAGTTAAACCCTGCCCTCGAAGGGTCGCCAGGGCGTCGAGGAGGTCTTCGAGCCTCCCTTGATGGTCCCATGCTGGGGTGCCCCAGTTGTAGGGACGCGACTCGATGACACGCCCCGTGTACTGAGGCAGCAGCCCCTCGTCGTTCCTGATGTAGAACCACTTCGAAGACCAGGCACCGTGGCTCAAAGTTAGGCCGATAGGGATGAAGTCGTCGGCCTTCCTCATGGAGAAGTTGCAGCACCCGGCCCGCACCAGCCTCCTCACCCCCAGCGACGCGCTCTTGGAGAAGTACTCCACCCGAAAAAGATGGAGCCAGAGCTCCCAGTGCGCCTCCACCCCGAGGTAACCCTCGCAGACTATGGTGAAGATGGCGGCGTAGGAGATCGCATTGGGGGAGAGATGCTGAAGCTCGACCCCGTAGTAGTGAGTGAGGGCGCGCATGAACCGGCTCGGTGGGGCACCGAAGCCCAGCCGGTGGAACTTGACGAAGCTGACCACATAGCCCTCCGGTGGGCTCGGCTCGTGGTCCCCCTTCGGCGGAACGAGCCATTCGGGCTCGGCCCTGTTGGTGATGGGGTGAACAAGCCCCTCCGCCACCAACCCCTCCAGCTCCTTCCTTGTCACATCCAAGGGGACCCATGCCGCGGGCTGAAGAATCTCCGGCGGCGCCATGGCAAGAGCACGGAGCTCTTCGGTGGACGGACGACCCGGAAGATTTCCTATCTCCGCAGGGGGGCGAGCGCGAGGAAGGAAAGCGCAGGGAGGCGAGCGCGAGGAAGGAAAGCGCAGGGAGGCGAGCGCAAGGAAGCCAAATGAGCGCAAGGAAGGCGAATGCGAAAACGGCAGGAAAGCAAGAGAAGAGCAACGGTGCACGGAGTGCCCCCTTTTATAGGGGTAGAAGACCGACGGACGGCCGATGTTTGCTCGACCAGTAAGTCCCCGCATTAAATGCACCCAAAGCACTCTCCTCTTGATTCCAGTGCATCATGGACAGGGCCGTTTCGCATCATGGACACATGTCAAGCATCCGCGAATCAGGCGTCATGCCAGCTCCACCACGACCGCGCCGTTCCGACTCCCGTGATATTACGGCCGTGCTGCTTCGAATCTTTTCTTGAAAAACAAGAACTGACAGTTATCCTCCTCAAAATGCGCTTCAAGTACAGGAATCACCCACTACCGCACCGCTCCGGCTTCTGCATAAAAAGGCACGCGTGATGGACAGGAGGAGTTATCCACAGACGGATCTTCCCATGATACGGGATACGGGCCCAGGCCCTCGAAACCTCTAGGGAGCGAAGGCTGGCCCTCGAAAAGAGTTCGACAGCCGCCCTCGAGTACCGGAGTTAGGGGTGACCGAGGGGGGCCGACGCGAGTCCCTTGCTCGAGAACGAATTCTCGAGGCCCCCTCGGACACATTCAAGGCAAAACTAAGGGACCACGACGGAATCCCCTAGAGGGGAGGCATCGAGCCATCGGACCCGATCAAAAGGGTTTGGCATCCATAGGACCCACTGTTTTGCTCGAATAAGAGCGCCTCAGGGCCACTAGTCGACCCCTATCGAACGGGGCACGAGCTCTTACTTGAATTTCCCGATAGTAGCTCACCTGAGACGTTGATGCTCGCCCGAGCATGGGTAGCACAACGCTTCTCCCCCTCTACCCAATCGAAAGGGTTCGTGAGGGTCGAACAAAAAAGTCAAGCTCGCACCTGACCGGCTTCAACGAAAGAAGCTAAGGAGCGGACACGCAACCGGGTGGCCTCGGCGAAAGAGGACCCAACCGCTCAGGGGCTCGATCATTCGAACACGCCTCGACCAAAACCGAAAATAAAAGACCTCGGGCGAGTATTCTACTCACCCGAGGCCTCGGGGGCTACACCCGAAGGGTGCGCTTGCGCGCACCCTTCGGAATACGACCAACACTCCGAGTCCATTCAACTGAGCCTCCGTGTAAGTATCAACACTTACACAAAGCCTCGGGGGCTACTGTCAGTTACCGAGAAAAGCGGTAACTTAAACCTTCCTTGTTTTTGGTTGAACCCCGAGTTTACCTTCAGATTAATCTCGCAGGAACCTCGAAAAAACACGTGCAAGACCAGACCGTACATCCTTGACCCACTGGGGCCCACCGGCAAATACACATTGGGCCGGCCCACAACAGAGTACCTAGCTTCTGCCGCAACCCTCGACAAATCACTGACGTCACCAGCCGATGATCACTCGAGGGGGACCCCGTGTCAAGTGTCGAGGCCCCGGCGGGACGGACGCCTCGATACGACAAGGGTCGAGCCCCGCCTCGATCCACCAACTCCAGGTGCGTTCGATAGCACATTTAATACAAAACTACCTAACCTCGTCAAATCATATGGCTATAGTGTCCGCACAGTGGTCCGTACAGTGGTCGAATCCTGCTTTAGTGCCCATACTGAGGACATGCATCAGTCTGCATGGCACTATTATGCCGTACTCAGCGCTGTTAGGCAGCTCGAGGCCCCCTCGACACGCTACGCGACAAACAACCGACATCAGATTCCCTAAATTCAATCTTATCTGCTCAACCACTACGCTCGAGGCTACCCCTCGACTGGGCCTCGAGTATGCATCGACGCCCTCCCTCGAATTCTCTCCTTCACTTCTATTCGCCCCTGGTGCAAGATAATACAAATCTTCTCCCCCGCTGGACGTAGGGCCTTCTTTGCCCGAACCAGGATAAACCGCTATGTTCTTCTTGCATCACAATCTGAACGGGTTACACACACATACGATTACTCGTTGGCTTAGGACACCCCCGGGTTCCTAACGCCGACACTCCGCCTCGCAGATCCTACTCCCACTGCATTTGAGGTCCAATCTAAGTCGTTGATTAAGGTCGGTTTGAAGGGACGGCCACGGTGCATCCTAGGGGGCTATATAAGCAAGGCCCTTAGCCTTGGGAGAAACCCTAATTCATTATTCATATCTCATTGTGGAGATGTAGAGGCGTCCCATGAAAGGATGACCTCTCTTATCTAGAGAATTAGGGCTAGACTTTCCAATGTAGTAGATTAGTTCTAGTTGAGAGTTCTGGAGAAGTCTTTAGGGATTTGGTATATCTTTGTATCTATTCTTTAGAAGACTTGTGCTTTAATATATTTTCATCTTGTCTATTTACTCCTTCCATAAGTATGATTAGTATAGTTGTTACATCTTGGCATGGGATCTTTGCTCGTATTGAGTGCTCTAGTCATAGGCCGTGATTAGAGTAGTAATTGATAGTTTAGGCATGGTGTCTAGGCTATAGGTTACCTGAGGTTGCGCCCAACCCCATGAATAGTTGTGGAAGCCCCATAGGTGACAGCTCTGTAAGGCCTTTGTATTCCACCATGTTCGGGTTGGTGTTTCATAGAGCTTTTGGTAGCCTTCCCCCGACAACTTTCTTCCTAGTCTCTTTTGAGAGTCAGAAAGGTACTGTTGCTCCAAAGTGCTATTGTGTGAGCGCTATATCTACCCATACCCTAGTTACATAGAACCAAAGTAATAGAGCAATGTTTAGGAACCTTGATTCCTCTCACTATAGTTATCTACAGTTAGCCCAAGTGGGCATTGACGATGTGTAGTTGTCATGAAATTTAGTCTGTATTATATCTATGTGTGGATGTAGAAATGAAACTATGTCTGGTACCCTATAAGGTTCTAGCTTGAACTACACTCTATTTATATATTATATAATCTCTAATATTTGCTCGTTGGTTGAGGTTCTATGGTTCATACAAATATATGTTATGAAATATGTTGTCCATATGCAATGTTTTTGTTTTCAGAGAAAATATGTTATGAAATTTGTTGCCCACATTTCATACCAAGTGCACACACATCACAATGGTCAATGCTTGATCCACCTGCAGGGGTTTGGACTGGTCAATTATTCAAGTACCTAAACATGACAAGGCTAAATAGTCATAAAAAGACAGGTCCTTGCGTCACAAAAAAGAAATCCACAACCGTCTAGGGGGGATACACAATTTATGACAAAAATTGCTGCCTTTATGTGACAAAAAAATGATGTCATCATAAAAAATATGGGCTCTCATCTATTTGTGATGACACAAATTTTTCCATCATATTTTGGTATTTTATATGACAAAATCAGCCACCGTCACAAAGAATTTTGTCATAAAAAGTAAGATTTCTTGTAGTGAGTAACACTAAGAATTACCAACATGCATTTCTAGTGCCGTTACCAGGAACTAACTATTTTTGGTAATTGCGTTAAGATATGCAACAAGTACTCATGTTCCTTATCTCTTACTTGCCAAGGGGTGTACAAGCTTGGTCGAGAGAGGCAAAGGACTCCCAAGTCTCTGTGTGTATGTGATGTGTGTGCTATGCCTTGCATGGAGGCTATGCCCCCATTTTATAGTTCAAGGGGAGACATGTACCTACTCATTTCTTCTATCGTGCAATTCATACCAGCCTTGGTAGGTGCCGGGAGTGTCATTTTTGCAATGAGTATGACGAGCATGGTCTTCTACGCCTAGAGATTTCATTACATCCCATCACCGTAGCTTCTCCCGATCGGTATCGAATCAAACGTCTCCCTCATACACCTCGTGCGGTTAAGATTATCATGATTTCCTATTTATGCAGGTCATGTCTCATCCTAGGGCAATACCTTAGTTGGTTGGTGTTGAGACCCGACACCTCCCTTGGTCTCCATGGTTGTCATTGTCGCCTATTATTGTAACCTATGCTGTGTTTTGCGAGTGTAGCGATATCTACTATAGCCATGAATAGACGTTAGGGAATATGTTATTCCCTTCGGTGGTATACTTTGGGTAAAGTCACGGGACCACCATGAACCATTATACACCCAGTGGTTCGTCTAGCACCAGGTCGATCAAGATATGCCTTTCCCATGGTACAAATCCATGTCGCTCAGAGCATTCTTGCATGCGATCAATGTGGCCTCTGACCACTCCCTTTCTTCGATATTATGCACCAGCATCTTGGTCACTGGCCTAAACAGAACTACAACCTCGCGGTCGGAATGACTTATCCTTCTAGCTAAATGTGGGTCATGTGTTCAATATGACTTGAGGACGTACAACGTACAATAGATGGGTCCTAGTTTGACACAGACGGGATAAAACAACACAGAACCTCTAGTTATGTCCAAAGCACCAATCCCGCACGTCTTGATTTGTTATCTCCACATGGTTATTTCTAGGATAATAATGTAGCCAACCTTTTCTGAGTCAGCACCTATAGCTCGTAGATGAAAGGAAATCACCTGACTTCTATCGGTCTAAGTTAAGCATGGCTAAGCAGATATATCGATCCTGAACCTAACAGGGTATAAAGAATATATCAAGGTGGGTAGGAATATAAGTAACACATCAATGGTTTCCAGCAACATCTATAACATAATTCAATCAAACAAATATAAAGGATGCAAGTTAGATTTTTGCAAACCACATGGGGCTTGCCTTTCAGGAAAGAGCTTGTCTAGGGGGTCAAGACACTCCAGAAGGCTAACTTATGGGTCTTTCCCCCGGCTACCTCCTACACCAGAGCTTCCTGCTGGCCTTCCTCTCCTTGCTCTTCAAGGATCACTAGCGTTACTTCTTCTAGCAATCCTATATGATGCATATGGGTATATAAATATAACGATTGCATGTGGATATGAACATGTATGATGAATCATGGATGCTTTACATGAATAAGTGTTCTACACATGATGGACTAAACATGTTACTTTACTTTACTGAGTAGGTGCATATGTCTTCTCTATGCAACTAATTACCATCAAACAAGGTATGCAAGCACACATACAAGCAATATGTATACACAAACTAACAACTAAGTGTTGCATAGATAAATTCATTACTAAACAACAAAAATCACACGATCGAGTTCCCAAACCCCGCAGCCGCCTTTTGCCTGCCGTCCTCAAGGGTGACTCCGCCTTCGCCACCGCCTGGCCCCCGTTTCTCTCGCCTCCGGCCTCCTACCGGTGGAGAGGAGGAACGGGGGTCCATCGTCTTAGTAGATCTACTGTTTTATTAGGTTTTTTCTTCAGTTGTTTCCCTTTCCACCATAATAATTAGGGTTAGATTTTGATTGGCCATTTCAATGTCTTCGATTCGGCTTCGTGCTTCATAGTAGATTGTTGGTGGATGCGTCGTCATCTCCGATGATGGCATGTTCCTGAGATCGAGGTATGTTGGAATAATTTTTCTCAAGGAGGGATTGGATCTATTTTGCCCTTCTGCGAGATCATTTTTTTGGCCGCCAGTGCTACAGGCGGCAGCAGATCTGTCCTTTCGATTGCTGGTGGTGATGCTAGCAACGTCGAATCTGATGTTCAGTTTAACCTTCAGAAGATATAGCTGATGTGCTCCCGGTGCCCTTTACTCCCTATAATGGTCGAGCATACTGCACCTCTTATGCGGTCTCCATGTTCATGGAGTCTTCTGTTGTTGGAGTCCATATCTGCTGTACTTCCATGGAGTTTCATGAAGAGTACATCATCGGACGCAAGGAAGATGAAGATTCAAGACCTAGTGGTGTGCTTCAATGTAATTTTATTTTATATTGATGTCTTAGTTATAAAAGGGGTTTTAATTTAATGAAAACCAGTCCCTTAAAAAAACTACAAAAATCACACCAGTAGAATATAAGCTTAGCAAGAGCATAGAAAAGCATCAAAAACTGATACAACAAAGCATTAACAAATCATATGTAAGAACAGGGACTGAACTACAGCACATATTTCTACTACACAAAAATTCTACAAACATTACAGAAGCTTAATCATGCTTAAAGAAGTCTGTCATAAAAATTTTATATCAAAATAATAAGTACTTTAGCCTACACAAAAATAGTAAAACAACACATTTAAATAAGCCTAAAAATACTTTGTACAACACAATATGTGAAACAACATATCTCAGAATTTTCTCAGATACTTCTTAGCACAAGAACAATCTACAAAACTAACCAAGCATTTATCTCACATATTTTATTTACTAGGACTTTCTAAAGATATTAGCAAGAATAGCACCAAAATTAAACTAAGCAATATTTACACATGACAGAGCAAGTAACTATTTTTTGTGGGTTAAGAATTTCATAACAAGGACAAAAAAACCTAGATTCACATTTTTTAGTCATACCTTGATTTAACTATGCTTGTCCAAAGATACTAAGAATTTAACATAATAAAACAATTTAAATAAATCTATGCAATAAAGTAGCACAAACATGCCATTAGATATTTTTAACTAGTAGATCAGCTCAAATGAAACCCAAAAAAATTGTCTCACATGATTTGGACCAAAAATGACCAATATATGATTTCCCAAAGATTAAAATGTTAAATTCTAGAAATCTATTTTTGAAAACTATCAGAACCCTAACTGCTACGTGCACCCAGATCTGTGCACCAGAATCATCGATCACCAGGACCCGTGGTTCAACGCGGACCCACGCGTCATCCGGACGAAAAACCAAGCAGCGGACACCGGCACAACGCTGGTGTATGGACGTCGTGTGGCGTGCGCGTGCTGCGAAGTGGGGACGAGCTAGGGCCGAGCTCGTGTGTGGAATCGGCGCGTGGGCACTGGGCGAGGGCCACTGTGTGCTGTGTACGCATAGCTGGGCAGCAAACAACCCTGGCCACCGATGGCCGGAGGCCACGCGGCAAGCATCAGCCCAGACACTACATCGCGAGGTAGAGAATGAGGGACGGAGAGGCTGACAACTAAAATATGTTTTTTGCTATAGTTCAAAAACCGTGTAGAATTTTTAAAAACTTCCAAAATATGAAATGTTTCTCTCAACTAGTAGAACATTTCACTTTTAGAGGTCAAGACCCAATTCTGTCTAGAAGTTGAACTACATATTTTGGGAATCAAAAAGCATTTTTGAATAAAAGGAAAATCCTGATTTTGAAACTATTTTTGCACTTTTTGAACCTTTTCCATGCATTTTCAAGAGATGACATGAAAACAAAGCTTGTTCCTCATAAAATTATCTACAAATTCTATTAAGCACTTATTCCAATAAAAGCAACCTATCAAGTAGTTCAGTTGCAGTCAACAAAACACTCATTTGGTCAATATCAAGTCAAATATTGATTAAAGCAAAATTAGCCTAAGTGAATGTTGACACTCTAACACAACATAATCTAGGTTGTCATCCCTAGCATGGCACCAGAGATACTAGTATTAAATGCATATGCTTTTGTAGAAAATAAAGAAGGTATCTGCAAGCGCACAGATAATACCGATGTAGCATTTTAACCGGGAGTAATCTAGATATCATTATTTATATTTTTACCACTGAAAAGGGATGCTTATGGATATATGAGTAATGAGCACTGCATGTGATAATGAAGAGCTTAACCATTTCTTTATCTATCTTCTCATACAGGGTAAGTGTCACATAAAATAATAATATAGATATGAACGAATGACAAATGATAATGATAAATGAGAGCATATAGCCACATAAAATAAGGATAAACATCTCAATCGAGTACTCTAAGTTTATAACACTAGCATGAACTAGGATGATCTACAAGAATAAATCCTAACTTATTCTAACTATGAAGCCAAAGCATACAATGATTAGTGCAAGAACACTTAACAATCATGTCGGAAAAAGGTTATATCTATGCATAGTGATATTACCATGAAAGATCAAGAACAGAGTAATCACTTCCATGTAATAGTGGTGTTCTACTAGTCCTATACACGGGAGGAGGACTACGAAGGACTCAACGGGACTGTCACTCCCGCGATCTACCTCACGATCCGGAATATAGGGTGCAATCGCAGATAAATACAGCCTAGGCACCACGCCTACACAATATTTATCACTCACCCATCGATCTATTGAGTAAGCGCTATATGATCCTATGCATAAACATAATTCTAATCTAACTATGCTAAGCATATAATCAAAGTAAACTAAAACAATATAATTAAGAACATAAACAAGTAGAGCAAAGTCATATCTGATATATTATAATAGAATAAAGTACTATTCATAGTAGCAAGAACAATGATGAATATGATGATAAAATATAAGAAATTACCAAGAACGATGACAGATTCGAACTCCAAGCTAGGATGACTCCTTCTAGATCTATTCCTATGTAGCTATGCTACTAAACTATGGAGCTTTAATTGAGATGGTGGCTAGGAGGTTCTCTGAATTCTCTTGAATGAATTTGATAATGAATTTAGATAATGAATTAGGGTTTCTCCAGGGGCCAGGGGCCCTATTTATGTAGCCCCCTAGGATGCACCATAGCCCTTGGATCAAACCGACTTGAATGGATGCTTCATATTGATCCTCAAGGTAGGTGAAGGTAGGATCCGCGAGGTTGCCTCTGCCTGGTGGGTCCAACTCTGCACGGTCGCCTTCTCGAGTCTTCTAGAGTATTCTTGAGTTGTTGGACGGGGTATTCTCTCTATATAAACCTAACATGTGGACCTATTTTGGTTCTTTTCTGATAACCCCTGCAAAAATAGACAATCACCAAAACTCGTAGAATTCTATTAGTGTAACCCCTATAACTAGATGGTGTTCATCTTTTAACCCTTTCTTAGGTTATGTTGACGGTTAAAAAATGATACTTAACTATCATCAACAAACTCCTCCAAGCTTACTTTTGCTCATCCCTGAGCAAAGATAGACTCAGCGATGGATCAGAAGTTGCTTTCATGCCTCGTAAGTACACACGCCTTCAAACAAGAACTTTCCTCCGGATTAGAGTGAACTATTCTGACTCAAGACTTACCCATATTACCTTCTTGCGTGGATCTTATGGCCTTCACTTGGGTCTTGAGTAGTTGAAAGACATAACGGTCAAGTCAAGCGCTATGTTTCTCGCTCTTCGATCAACCTTTATTTTGGAGTTTTTGCAAGATTTTTAAATAAAACTCAGAGATTCCTTGTATGACTCTTTCAAGTCTCTCCTTTGTGGTATTTCTGGATCCTCTCTAAGGCAAGTGTAAGATATGCCTTCTCTCTTCTCTCAGGATATGTAGTATTTGTGGAACTTTTGGCATAGTGAGATTGCCTTCTCTCTCTCACCCTATATCTAAAAGGCTTATATGGAGCTCATAGGTGGATAGATAACTCAAACTACTTGCATATATTTCATAGTTAAACCATGGATCCAGAGGAACTAGTCATACAATCAAGTATGTGCATGTGAATAAGGGGAATGTAATGAGTGATAAGAATGATGGTGAAAAATAAAGAGATGGTTTAAGGGGGGTGATGGATGATGGTGAAGATCTAATTCTACAATTGCTCCTTAGGGATAAAATACTTCCCTTTATTTGGAAACTTCTGAAGAGGAGGACTTGGCTGCTATCTTTCTTTTTCTTTCTTTTCTTTGGGACTTTTGTCCTCTTTCTTTCTCTCTTTTTTTAGAGCAAAGTCAATCCTCTTGATGAGACTATAACAATTGGGAGTATGAACTGAAATAACTGGAGCTTTATTGCACAAATGAAAAGGGATATGATGGCGACGAATATTTTTGGATGTTCACTCCTAGTATAGGAGTTAGGACATTTTCTAGATGGATTGAACGGGGAATATGTGTATGCGAATGGATGGATGCGTACTCCTAGGGTAAGAGCAGCAGGGTGTGTATGCGAATGGATGGATGCGTACTCCTAGGGTATGCGCACAAATTTAGATCAAGCACTCGCAACCCACAGGTTTTAGGCTCAGGGTAAAAACTTAAGTCTAGATAGTTGTGTCCAAAATTCAGGAAAGCATAAGTTTGAAAACTAGGTACTTGAGAGGAATTATAGCAGAGCAACTATTCATCATGTCCATAAATAACTTGTTTCTAGGGGGTTCATTTTAGCAACAGATTTAATAGAAAGAGCTCTCCTTTTATTTAGCTAACAAACTTAAACAGAAAGATAACAGGAAAAACTTTCATAGGTTTCTAAGGTTATTCATCTTTTTAGTTGTTTTAACAAAGCACGCTGTAAAAGTAAATAGATGAGCAAGGAATACTTAGCACGATACACGGGGGTAGCTCTCCCCCAAGCTGAATGCTGATATAGTCTGTTGATGTTGCTGACCGGCAGTGAAGGCGTACTAGTCCTCCTGGAGTGCCATAAGTGGTTGCTGTTAGAAACAACACTGGTCTGTTGGAGACAGCACTCCTATAGGGGACAGGACGTCCTTCTGCCTGTTGGCTCTTTTTGATCCTTTTGTATTTTGTGGAGCTCAAATAGATAGCAAAGCTTGTGGAACTGATTAAGCGTTAGTGATAAACCTCTAAGCCTTGGATGTCTAGAACTTTCCTAACCTTTTTTATTCTAGCAGGATCTCATATTTTTATAGTTTTATGGTATGCAGACAGAAAAAAGATAAATATGCTAAAAAATATTTTTACGCCGCCACAGTAAATAGTGTGTGAGGAGCACCACACATTATTCACATGGGGCTTAGCATTTTTTTCAGGATGCAATGCATGATAAAATTTTATTTTATTTTTCTGTTGTAGAAACAAAGAGATAAAGACGCAACTAGCGATGCATTCAGGAAAAGGAAAATGCAGATAAGTACCAAGTTACTTAGAGCGACGTTCGGTGATTTTAAGTCCTCCGAACAAGACCTCCTTATTCGCTCATTATTCAAGGGGCGCGTCAGATGGTGCCACTGATGTCGCGTCTTGTGCAGGATTTGTATCTGGTTTAACCTTGGGTTTTCGTACCTGCTTTGTTGGTGAGGGTGACTTGGAAGGGGAGGCTTCTGTGATCACTATCTCTTCTTCTTCTTCTGGTGGTACCTCTTCTACCTCTGTGGTGACGTTCTTCTCGTAGGGGTACCGATCTCCATATCTTGACACTTCTTCTTCATAGTCAGCCCATCCATCTTCACTGATCTTCTTGTTCTAGCAACGGGTACACTGCCTTCTTCTTGACCTATTCTTCTTGGGCTCATCATGGATTGTATAATCTATGAAACAACGGCATACCTTTTCTGAGGAAAAGTGTAAGTGGGCTTCCCCTGTTCCAATATAGATGATGGCCTTGGTAGTGTTCTTCCCAGGATGATGGGTGGATCATACTCATCTTCACCCTTCTCGATGACTAGGAAGTCAGTGGGAATGTAGTGGTCGTCTATCTGGACAGGGACATCTTTGGCTATCCCTTCCATGAAGTGAAAGGTTTGGTCCACCATCTATAGCTGTGCGTAGGTAGGGTCCAAGGGCATGTTGCCATATAGGTATTCATAGGTCACTTTGGCCATTATGTTGACGCCCGATCTGGTGTCACAGATAGCTTTATTGAAGGAGCATCTGTCGATGGAGCATTGAATGGTCAGGACACCTAGGTCATCCTTCTTGATCAAATGTGGGGACTTGAGCCAATGGTCATGCTCTCTATGGACTACAGTGACCATCCTCACTGTCTCTGTCTTCTCGGTCTTCTTCTTGTTGCTCTTGTTCTTAGGCTTATTCTTGATCTTGGCTTTATTGTTCCTGTTGATGGTCTCTCTCTCCATCTCATAAGGGTACTGAGGATGTGCTAGAAATTGCAAAACCCTGTTCTTGAAGAAGAAAGTTTCTCGCTTGCCCTTGATGTTGCAGACGATCTTGGCAGTGTTGGAGTAGATGACAGCTCCGGTAGTGTTCAAGAATGGTCGTCCCAGAATGATGGGGGACCTCTCATCACCTCCCGTGTCAACTACCATGAAGTCTACAGGAATGTATGAGCTGCCTACTCTCACACAGATGTCTTCTAGGACTCCCTTTGGGTAGCAGAGTGAATGATCTACAAGCTGCAAGTGCATGGTTGTGTATAATAAAGGACAATTAAATAGTTTCTCATATATCACCTTTGGCATGACGTTGACGCTTGCACCAAAGTCACAGATTGCTTCATTGAAGTTGGCACTTCCAATGGAGATTGGAACAAGTGGTCTTCCTAGATCACCTTTCTTGATTGGCAGAGTCGGGTCATCCCATGATCCTTTTGAAGGGTCACTCCAGAATTTTCCTGCATTAAATATGTCTATAAGATTTGCAGTTTCTAACCCTTCTGGTTGCCCTGGAATCTTGCCTTGGTCAGCGAAATGAACAAAGTTGGAAAACTGTTGCAACCGAGACTCTAACATCTTATTAAAGCTAAGCTGATTCTTTATAGCATTGGAAAAACTATCCATTCTATTGTTGACTATTTCTAGAGTTATATCATAAGACGCTAGCTTCTTGGACAGGTTATCCATCAGCTTACCTTGATTGAGCACTAACTCTCTCAAAGGCGGTTGATTGAAATTAATGTAGGAATAATTATTACCTTGGTAATTACTTGAGTAGTTAGGCCTCTGCTGTTGATTCCAGCCCTGATTCTACTGAGGATGATAGTAGTTATTGTTGTTGTTGAGGTAGTTCACATCTTCCTTCAGCTCTGGGTAGTTAGCACCTGAATGCCCAGTTTCTCCACACTCTTCACAAGTCATGCGGGAATCATGAATGTGCATGACTTCTTTCTTCTCAAGGGCTCTCTCATCGAGCCTCTTCATCATCAGGTCCATCTTGGTAGATAGCATGTCTACTTCCTTGAGCTAGTGCATTCCACCTCTCTTGTGGGTCTGAGTTCTCTCTTCACTCCAACCTAGGTTGGAGGCCATCTTCTCCACAAGAGCTGTGGCTTGAGGAATGGTAAGTGATCAGAATGCACCTCCAGCAGTAGCATCCATGGTCTCACGAGTGCTGTTGCTGAGCCCATGATAGAAGGTCTGCATGAGCAACCAATTCTCCATTCCATGATGAGGACATTCGAGGATGTAATCTTGAAAGTGCTTCCAGGCCTCTGGGAATGTCTCTTCACGGTGTTGCTGAAAACTTGATATCTTCCCATGGAGAGCATTGGTCTTACCCATGGGAAAGAACTTTACCAAGAAATTGGTGGAACATAGTGTCCACGTAGTATTCTTCTCCTTGTTGGCGTAGAACCACTGTTTCGCTCTTCCCAAGGGTGAGAAAGGGAAAAGGTGAAGTAGTATAGCATCTCTGGGGACATCCTTGATAGTGAAAGTGCTACAAATCTCTAGGAAATGTTGGAGATGAGCACTAGCATCTTCATGGGCCTTCCCACAGAACTGGCTTGCTTGCACCATGTTGATCAACGCTGGCTTGAGCTCAAAAGCTTTGTCGATGTCCGCAGCTGGTCTAGTACGGATGTTGTCCGTAGTGGGAGCTGAGAACTCGCGAAGTGACTTGTCGGCCATAGTGTCGAAGACTGGTGCCAAACTTCGAACAAAAGGTGGATCTTCCAATATAGAAGAACTGGCAGGTTGAGCTGATAATGTAGATAAGTGCTTCTTCAATTTTTCCTTGGTCCTCCCAAGTAAAGCTTATGGATTATCAACAAAATTATCTAGAAGATCAAACCTATTGATATATTACCCTACAAAAGCTACACAAGTAGACAAAACAAGGGTAATCCTATAGAGAGGGGTTAGTATGAACAGGTTTGCTCAATACATTAGTAGATGCAGTGATTATCCATTTGGTAAGCTTTCAACCTTCCCCAGCAACAGCGCCAAAAATTCTTGTTGACACCTCTACCACCACATAAGCTAGGTTGTCATCCCCAGCATGGCACCAGAGGTGCTAGTAATAAATGCATATGCTTTTGTAGAAAATGAAGAAGGTATCCGCAAGCGCACAGATAATACTGATGTAGCATTTCAACCGGGAGTAATCCAGGTATCATTATTTATATTTTTACAACTGGGAAGGCATGGTTATGGATATATAAGCAATGAGCACTGCATGTGATAATGGAGAGCTTAACCATGTCTTTATCTATCTTCTCATACAGGGTAAGTGTCACATAAAATAATAATATAGATATGAATGAATGGCAAATGATAATGATAAATGAGAGCACATAGCCACATAAAATAAGGATAAACATCTCAATTGAGTACTCTAAGTTTATAACACTAGCATGGACTAGGATGATCCACAAGAATAAATCCTAAGTTATTCTAACTACAAAGCCAAAGCATACAATGATTAGTGCAAGAACACTTAACAATCATGAAGGGAAAAGGTTATATATATGCATAGTGATATTACCATGAAAGATCAGGAACAGAGCAATCACTTCCATGTAATAGTGGTGTTTACTAGTCCTATACTCAGGAAAAGGACTACGAAGGACTCAGCAGGACTGTCACTCCCGCGATCTACCTCACGATCCGAAATATAGGGTGCAATCGCAGATAAATATAGCCTAGGCACCACGCCTACACAATATTTATCACTCACCCATCGATCTAATGAGTAAGCGCTATATGATCCTATGCATAAACATAATTATAATCCAACTATGCTAAGCATATAATCAAAGTAAATTGAGAACAATATAATTAAGAACATAAACAAGTAGAGCAAAGTCATATTTGATATATTAGAATAGAATAAAGTACTATTCATAGTAGCAAGAACAATGATGCATATGAACGATGACAGACTAGACTCCAAGCTAGGCTTGACTCCTTCTAGATCTATTCCTATGTAGTTATGCTACTAAACTATGGAGCTCTAATTAAGATGGTGGCTCTAGGGCTTCTCTGAATTCTCTTGAATGAATTTGATAATGAATTTAGATAATGAATTAGGGTTTCTCCAGGGGCCAGGGGCCCTGTTTATATAGCCCCTAGGATGCACCGTAGCCCTTGGATCAAACTATCTTGAATGGATGCTTCATATTGATCCTTAAGGTCGGTGGAGGCAGGATCCGCGAGGTTGCCTCTGATTGGGCCAGGTGGCCGGGCGGCCGCCTAGCTGGCATGGGCGCCCGCCCACCAACCTCTGCCAGGTGGGTCTAGCTCCGCAGGGTCGCCTTCTCGAGTCTTCTAGAGTGCTCTTGAGTTGTTGGATGGGGTATTCTCTCTATGTAAACCTGACATGTGGTCCTCTTTTGGTTCTTTTCCGATAACCCCTGCAGAAATAGACAATCACCAAAACTCATGGAATTCTGTTAGTGTAACCCCTATAACTAGATGGTGTTCATCTTTTAACCCTTTCTCAGGTTATGTTGACGGTTAAAAAATGATACTTAACTACTGTCAACAGTGAACAACATAAGTATTGATCCAAAGAACATCCTAAACATGTTTAGGTATAAGTTGAGACTAAAAACATTCACTTGCATCCTTTGACCACACAATTAGTGTTGGTATTTGTTAACGCAAACAGATAAATCCGCAAGTGCATAGATACCATTGTAGCTTTCACCCAAGAGTATTCCTGGGTATTGTATTTATCCACAGGGAAGCAATGGTTAAAGATAGTGACAGTGAACCATCCTGTATCTACTATCTAGTATACCAACTAGATTAAAGTGGGCTAAGCAATATTTAAGATAGGATGACACCCCAGAGGTTCTACTCATAGATAAGTAAATGCTTGAGTAGCTAAGAGGGAGAGCACGGGAGTCTTATGTTACTTCTAAGCAAGCACAACTCTAGCCATGGATTATTGTGATATATGTACCAGGAAATAGAGGGACTCACATGCACTTCGGAGCGCACCCACTCGAAACTCACCACAGCAAATGGTTCTGACACAAAGCACCTAGAGCTCTACTACACAGACTAAACCTATCATGATGGACTACATAGGCAAATAGGGCTGTCACCATCAATTGCTACTGTTGACACTTCTAACACCACTTCAGCCAGAAGTGCTGGTATGAAAACTGCTCCTCTAAAAGATTAAATAAAGGATCCGCAAGCGTACAGATTAAATACTATCGTAGCACTTCACCGGGAAGTATTCCAGGTATCATTATTTATATTTAGCTCAAGGGAAAGAACTAAGGACTTAAACAATGAGATAAACTTGCAAGAGATGACTACTTATGAGTAATTGATTGCATAGTCACTTACTTTGGTAGGGGGTAAACCATGATAGATAAATAAGATAAAGTATAGAGCTCAGGGAAATAAAACACATAGAGATTAGAGATAGACTACTCAGCACAAAGGTAGGTCGACATCTGATTAGCTCAAGAAATAAAACTCCTAGGTAGGTTCTAATCTACTACGTCATTCATCTATTCTAACACTACACTATCATATATAGCACAAGAGACTCTTCATCTATGTATAAGGATCATTGCTATAAAAAGCCAAAATATAGCAGGACTTACTATACAACTTTGGTTCTGCTAGTCCTATCAACGGGGGATGGAATATGAAGGAATCAATGGAACTGTCACTTCCGTGATCTACCACATGACCCGGCCAATAGGGTGTATTTGTAGGTAAACGACATCTAAGCACCATGCTTACATGAAATCTACCACCTAACCCTCCCATGAAGAGAGCTAAGCACTTTGCAAACATAAACATAAACTCATTATCAATCATAACCATATCAAATGTAGAACTAGAATAAACTAGGAACATAATAAATAGAAACATAATGAAATTAGAATAAAGTCTTAAGAGAAGATACAAGATAATACCAATCCTTGATGATGAAGATCAAGAATTCTGAACACAGGCGCCCGATTCTTCCTCTATCTAGTCTAAACCTATGTAGAACTTGAAGAATTGGAGTAGCTGTTCTAATTCTCTAGTGGAGAGATCTCTAAAACCCTGGTTCTTCTGATGGCTACCTCTATATTGAATTCTTCAATATGAATTCTTGAATGAATTAGGGTTTCACCCAGGGGCCAGGGGCCAGGGGCCTTGCTTATATAGCCCTCTAGGATGCATCGTAGCCCTTGGATCAAACTGACCTATATAGATGGCTGAGATTGCTACTCAAAGTCGGTGGAGGCAGGATCCGCAAGGTTGGACCTCATTGGTCCACCTGGCCACGCGGCCGCCCACGTGGCTTGGACGCCCGCCTAGCTAGGTCTGCCAAGTGGCCCCAGCTTTGCAGGGGTGCCTCCTCAAGTCTTCTAGATTACTCCTGAGTTGCTGGACAAGGTATTCTCTCTATGTAAATCCAACATGTGGGTCCTTTTTGGTTCTTTTCTGATAACCCCCTACAGAAATAGACATTCACCAAAACTTGTGGAAATTGTTAGTGAAAGTCCTAAGTCTATGGTGATGTTCATTTTATACCCCTTTTCTCTCCTTAGTTGGCATATAAAATTGATGGTTAACAACCGTCAACAAGCTCCCCCAAGCTTACATTTTGCTCATCCCTGAGCAAACAACTACAAAGGATGGATCAGGAGTTGCTACCATGCTTTCATACCTTTGCAAATACACATGCCTTAAACAAGAGTTCATCCCCAGACTAGAGTGGACTATCTTAACTTCCAAACTTACTCATGTTTCTTCTAACCATGGGGCTTTTACCTGCACTTGGGTCTTGAGCAGTTGAAAGATAGAATAATTAAGTCAAGCACTATTGTCTCACACTCTATTGTTCCACCTCTGTTCTGGAGTTTTTATAAGATTTTCAAGACAAAACTCAGAGTTCCTTAGCATGACCCTTTCAAGTCTCTCAATATGTGATATTTTTGGATCCTCTCTAAGGCATTGAAAGGAGGAATGCCTTGTAACACCCTCGGTGTTAAGCATACATTAGCACTTGCATTCATTAGCATAAGCATCATTATGCATAATATTAATGAATGGGTTAGTTGTCATTTTATGTGTGATGCTTGATTCGTTCAAATTATGTTTGAAAAGCATGTGAATGTGATAAAGTGACTCAAGTGATTGATGGATGTTCACTAAAATAATTTAGACAAGCTTAGGACACAAAATGAACCTATGTTTATGTTTATAACTTTGGGTAATTAGGCTTGCATGGCTTATTTGACTAAAATTCATTTATAGAGTGATTTTGTTTGACTAATTAAAATTTAGTAGTTAGAGTGTTTGCATGTTGGTGTACCCTAAACAAGTTTTGTAGAGAATTTTATAAGGAACAAAAGTTGTTTTGGTCACTTTTCATGAAAAGGTGTGGAACATGCTCAAAAATGTGGAGAAAGCCCGAATTTGGGGCTGTTTTCTAATTTTTGAATTTTAAAGCCTTTTTCTTTTGGATTTTTGTATTTCAAAATCTATGCAGAATTTGACCAAACTTATTAAAGATGAAATGTTCTACTCATCAAGAGCTACATTTTCTATTTTATGAGTTTTGTCTAATTCGGAATATTTTAAAAGTTATTTTAAAAGAGGGCTCTTTTATATATAAAAAAAAATGTCGATCGATCGATCGATCGAACAGACCGACCGGCCGGCCACCGCCCACGGCCGCCCGTCCGCGCACGCCGCGTGGCGGCCGGCGACCGGCAGGCCGGGGCGGCAGCCCGCCAGGTCGACCGGTTAACCTCACCCCTCTCCTCTTCTTCTCCACTTCTCCCCCTCCATTTTCTCTACACAGAAGACGCACGCGCGCACAGTGCATGGCCGCCGCCACCGCCGCTCGCCGCGCCGCCTCCTCCGCCGCGCGCTTTTTCCCCAAAATCCACCCACGAGCTCGCCTCGACGTCCTCTACCTTTCCCACCCTTCAATTTGTCGAATTGCATCGAGGAACGGCCGAATTTCAGAGCTTGCCGCCATGGCCATGGCCGTCGCCGAGTTCGAGCTCGCGTTCCCGTCGATTCGGCCGCCATCTTCTTTCTTTTTCTTGCTCAATAGATGCTCCAAGACCTCCTCTAGTTTTTCCCCCACTCAATTTGGCCGGAGAACCGCCGTGGAGGCCGGCCCCATCGCGCCATGCGCGCACGGTTACTGTTCACCAGCTCAGGGACCTCATTCGAGAATTTGATAAAGTTCGGGGCCTTTCTGCAAAGTGGTTTTCGTATTTTTGATTTTCAGATTTCGGTGATAGCTCGTAAAATTCATAACTTACTCATTTTTAGTCCAAATCGAGTGGTTCAACTTGCAGTATTTTTCTTATGAGCAGATCTACGTGATAAAAATATGATATGTGATATTTGTGATACTTTTATATATAGATTTATTTATCTCTATTAATTGCTTATATTTTAGAAAATGCATAACTAATTCCCTGTTGTCAGAAAAATGTGAAACCAAGTTTGTTAGTCTTCTTATGCCTTGCTCTATCAGAGAAAAGTATTTGATAGCTTTGTTCTATGTAAAAATATAAACTTGTAGTTCAAGTGTGCTTTTAGCACTATTCTTGAGAAAAATCATAAATGTATGTTATCGGTTTAATTTGGGGTTGATAATTTTTGTAGGCTCTTTATATGTCATAAGGTAGCTCTTGATGTGATAATATATGAGGTTTGGTATATTTTATAGTACAAAGTATTTTTAGGTCCCCTGTTTTGTGCTGCCTTGTGATTTTTGTGTAGAAGGATAGGCTTATCCAATTGAGGTGAAATTTGGATGGCAGCCTTTAATTGATATGTTGTATCCTTTGTAATTTTTGTAGAATTTTCTGGATAGTACAAACACATGACACAGTTCTGTCCTTAATTCCTTAGGTGTTAAATAATGCTTTGGGTTATCATTTCATGTTAGTTAATGTGTTTTTCTATGCTCTCGCTAAGTGTATAATCTATTGGTGTGATTAATATGGTTTAGTAATGAAATTATCTATGCAGCATCTAATCGTTAGGGTATGTATATTCATGTTGCTCCTAGGTGCGATTGCATGCCTTGCTCGATGATGATTAGTCGTATGAAATAGGGATATGCACCTACTCGGTAAACTAAAGTAATATGTTTTGATCCATCATATGCAGCATGTTCATTCATGGAGAGCATACATGATCATCATCATATTCCATATTCATTCCGCATGCATTCGTTGTATTTATATACGCATATGCATCATACAGGATCGCATGCGAGAACCCTGTCATGAAGCCAAGAAGCCAAAAGGACGACTTGTTGGAAGTTCTCGCACAGGAGGTGATCGGGAATAAGGAGAAGAACAAGAAGTTATCCAAGTACCGAAGAATCAACATCGCTTTTCTGAGGAAGGCAAGCCCCGGAGCATTCTCCCTGTGGTTTGCAAAATATCTAATTTGAGTCCTTTACTCGTTTGCTGCATTACTTATATTCCTTGCCACTGTTTATACTTCAACCCTGTTAGGTTCAGGTACGATTATATGCTTAGCCCTGCTTAACTAGATCGGTAGAAGTCGGGTGATTTCCTGTCATCCGCGAGTTATAGGTGGTAACTCGGATGGTTGAATACATTGTTATCTTGGATAACCATGTGGAGATAATAAATCGAGACCGGGCGGGATTGGAGTTGAGAATGAACTGGAGGTTCAATGTGGTTTATCCCGTCTGTGTCGAACTAGGACCCCGTCCGTTGTACGTCCTCAAGTCATATTGAATTTATGCCTCACATTTAGCTGGAAGGATAAGTCGTTCCGACCGCGAAGCCTAATTTTGATTTGGGCCGGGAGTCGACCTGCTGTACGCATCGCATTGGTGAAGATGGGGGACCACGGGTTACGCGGTTGTAAGGCCTGAATATAGCATGGTGCGCCCTGCTGGCAGCCGGACGGTGCCCGGATGTGATGGTACCTGTTGATCTCGCGTTTTTCCTGAATTGGATGTCGGTGACCTGTAGCTCACCATGGCTGGTGAGTGTGGTTTGTGTGAGGAGTACCCGCCAGCTGGTTAGTAATCGATTATAATCGCCATCGTTCCTGGACAGTGAACACTTGACTTGAGCAGCGGCATCGTAGTAAGAACTTGAACAAGAGATGAGATGGTTGAGCTGTTGAGATTGAAAGATACTCAATCGGAATTGGTTACTTTCTATGAATAATTATTACCATGCTTGTTTAGTACAGGTGCTAATGTAGCATGATAAGGTTAATCAGATTAAAATACATTGCTAGAAGGTTCTTATTAATTATTCCTTAATGCAAGCTTTTTCGCAATTAAATGAGTCAGCTATCCTACTTATAAAGCCTTGCATACTCCTTGGAGTCAATTTATTTTTGGTTTATGACGGGTAAGTCTAGCTGAGTACATTCTCGTACTCAGGGTTTATTCCCACTTGTTGCAGGTATTCATCTATGTTGCTGTGGCTGCAAGATGGGTTTGTATCCCACTACGGGAATCAATCAGACCTTGGGCACGGTCATTCTTATATCTTATCTCAGATGCTTTTGTTGGATTTGACTTTGAGCTGGCACCGTATTTAAAAATGTGAGTGTGAGTGTTGTCAAAGTAAATTGCTTCCACTTTTCTTTATCAAAAGGTGTTGTAATATTTTTATATAAACTCCGATGAAATTAGGCTATTGGCAAACTTATGAAATTTGTGAATGGTGACCGCTGGACTTATTACGGTCTTGGCTGTATTGGAAAATGTTTGAAATCCTTCGAGATTGTTGAATGACTACCGGGTTTATTAGGTCTTAATCATGTAAGTTTGCTGGTTAATAGCGAATTATATGCTTAAGCTCTAATAAATTGGTCGGTTCTGTTACATGCCTTTTCTCATGTTCTCAAAATATGTAGTATTTGTGGCACAAGGCATTTGACAAGAGCCCTTACTCTCTTTCTCACCCTATATCTAGTAAAGCTTATGTGGAGCTCATAGGTGTGGAAAAGACTAATGCATTGGGCCCGATCAAACCATGGATCTAGAGGAAGTCACCATATAACCAATCGGTTGTGCATGTGTGGTTTTATATGTGGATAATGGAACAGAGAAAATATTTGTGGAAGGAGAAGGGGTGCAAAGAAATTCTAATGCTCCTTTATTTGGAAAACAATTCCTCTAACTTTGAATTGATGAAACAACTAGGCTCATAAACCTTTCCTTCTTTCTTTCTTTTTCTTCTTCTTCTTTTTTTCAAAGGACCTTTGTCCACTTTATTTCTTGCAGCCCATAATTCTTTTGCAAATGAAACTTTTGTAGAGGAATGATAGATGAAACTTGGAGCATCAAACTTAGGGTGATTAGCTAGCAAAATGGCAGGGGAAATATTTTTGATGTTCACTCTCAGTGTAAGAGTGGAACAAATTTTTAGATAGGTGAAAATAGGATATATATGTGGTGTGTACTTCCAGAGTAGAAGCAGCAAGGGGTGAACATGTGTGTGTGATACCAGGATTTAGTCATATGATGAGTCCCTAGGGGTCGACACAGCTCAAGCAAACACAAGCCCTATAAAAAGATGGAGGCTTCCTATCTAAAAGAAATATTATAGCTGTGGTAGGAATTTTATACTCTCTATCATATAAGGAACTCATCATGAAAATTTTAAATTTTTGCAAATCAAATCTCTAGAATTTAGTGGCACTAGGAACATAATAAACAGCAGCTCAAACTATATCATATCATGTCCGTCAACTACCTAGGCTTAGTTTAAGCATATGCTCCCATAGGTTTAAAGCGTAGAGTAAATTTAGTTGTTAGACAGTGTATCTAATCCTTGGGAGAACTCAAGTTAAAGCTAGTTACTTGAAAAGAATTCAAGCAAAGCAACTATTCATCATTTCCATCATGCATTCTTCAAGTCTACACATTTTTATTCAAAGCAAACATAAAAGGAAAGCAAACTTATATTACACACTCTTTTTATTTGGTTTTCATTTTTAGGCAAACGTAAACTTTAACAAGAAATGATAAACTAAACAGAAACAACAAGATCGATAATAAAGATAAAAAACAAGAAAGGAAAACTTACCTTGATAACGCGGGTCCTCCCCAAAGCTAGTTCTTTCGCTGTGCTGGTCACTTCGGGGTATGGAGAAATGTGAAGATGTTCTGTAAGGTGGCGTTAGCCTATTCTTGTCCTTCTTGGATGGTGCCTAGCATCCGTGTGGTGTCTTGGTTCCATCAGTGCTGCTCAGTCCATCGTTGCTCATTGAGAGCAAACGAGGTGTCGGTGCGTTGTTGGAACGCCACTTGATCATTATAGTGCTGTTGGGTATTGTGAAACCCAGTGGCATCAGACCTACGCCCTGCTTCAAAGTTCTGGTATGGCTCTTCTTCTGTCCTCATACCAAAGGCATCAAATGAATGCCTTCGTCCTACGCCTGATGTTCCCTATCCTACAAGGATGAATGGCTGTGACTGGTTGTACCCATAGGGTGGTTGAGGTAGCTGGTAGTGAGGGTTCACCCTTGGGTTTAGTGCATGGTGCTGGCATGCCTGCCAGTCTTCATAACTGGCATGTGCCTGCTCCTCTGCAGTGGGGTCAGCATCTCGCCACACCAGCTCGTGTTGGCGTGCAATCCTCGCAGAAGCTATTCTCTGGGGTGCCCTTCTGTTCACTGGCTGTGCCTGCAGCTCAACATGCAAAGTCTGGACAGAATATAGTGCCAACTCTGGGATAGGTAACCAGAGCTTAGCTTCTCCATACATCATAAATAATTCACCTTTCATCTTTTTCGTTAAATGAGCATGTCTAAAATGATCATATCCAAAAATGTCTCTCTGTTCTTCTATGAACTCCAGAGAAGCATCGCTTATCAGGTTTAGTTTCATGGCGAGACAGGTGACAATGGAGCAAACAGAGATAGGTCCTACCTTGTAATTGGGGACACCCAACCAGTGATCGACTAAAGCATAGACAGGTGAAACCTTAACTTTCTTTACAGCTGCATACATCAGCTACAGATCCACTATCCTAACGTTGCTAGTGTCATCACAGGGAAAGAAAGTGGTACCCAACCACTTGTGCAGGAATCTGAGCGTGGGGTGCTCAATGTCCCCAGTGTGGTGTGCGTGAAAGAACTGCTGTCTAGAAATTTCAGTCCAGAACCTATGTGTGTCGTAATCTCCCAAGGCCTCAACTAAGTCTACAGATGCATTGGAAGGGAAACCTAAGAGATCACTAAGGTTCCTCCAAGTGAAACTAAAATCCTCCATGAAAAGTCTAAAATAGACTCCTGTGTCTGTGATTTGTAGGGTGCAGAGAAACTCTATGGTCAAGAGCCTTGACCCTAACTCAGTGATGGATGCAAAGGAAGCCCAACCAGTAAATCAAAAAATGGTGTCGAGTTCTTTGGCCATACCTGCCTCATACAGAAATGTCTCATCGAGGACTAGTGTGTGTGCATAACTCCTATCCTTGAGCTTCTTGTAAATGCCCTTCTCTCGAGAGTCTTTCAGGGAAAGCTGAGCTGCCTTGAGGAGTACTCTCTTAGGTGCCGAAGAGGATGCTGGTTGTGGGGTAACTAGAGGATCAGTACTTATTGCCGAGCCGACCGTTGATGAAGTTTGTCGGGATGAGCTCCTTGTTCCTATGACTGATCCAACAACTCCCTTAGCCCACTTCTTCATCCTGCAACAATTCTTACAAATGATGCTAGTGCAAGGGGTTAGTTTAAAAGTTAGCGGTTAGCCATCCAGAGTTAGCAGTCCAAAGGTTAGTCATTCTTCCAACTTGAGCTTAGCTTCTAGTTTTGGATTTCGACAGAACCTTCCCTTAATTTTAGAATTCTTAAACATATTTGGACAGCACCTCCACTAGTTTGTCTATGAGAACTCTGTAACACTAACCTTCTTCTCACTAGGTCTAAAGCTCTTGCTTACACTCCTTACTTCTCACTCTCTCTACTCTCCCAGGAAAACTCAAAGCTGAGAACTCCTTGGTGGCTATCAGAACTGAATGCTTGTGATGCCTTGAAGTGAAGAGAGGAGGGGCTTTTATAGGGGAGGAGAAGGCTGGGCGGGCGCCCAAGTGGTGGGGGCGGCCGCCCACCTGCTGGCTCCTTTGCCACTCAGTTTTTGTGTCCTCCACGTTGCTTCATGTCTGAAGATAGAAAAGAAAAGGGATGGTGGATTTGGCGGTGGAAAAGAGAAGATGGTGGAGGTGAGTTGAGGTGGATGAAATAATGTGATGTGATGTATGTGAGGTAGAGTCTATGACATGTGGCACCCGTGGTGGTGGGCCCACCATGCACCAAGAAAATAATTATTTATATATCAGAAATTAGATTTTGAAAATAAACTAAAGTAAATATATTTATATAGATTAAAATATTTTTGTGCCACCACAAGAAATATTTTTAATGGGTTGTTACACACTGAAAAATATTTATATGGGGTGTAGAATTTTATAAAATAATATTTTAAAGAAAGTATGCTTAAAAATAAATGAATCAGGAAATTAAATGCTGGTAAATACCGAGTTACCTTCCGGCGAGGGTTCGAACTTTTAAAGTACTCTGAACTAGACCTTCCAAATTATTTATTCTGCTGTTGTTCCCAGAGTTGGTGACTCTGGTGATTCTTCGATCTTGTCTTGATCTACCATCTTTGCAGAGGAGTTGAGTTCTTGTTTGGACTTGAATGCAAATTGCTCTTCTTGTCCATTTATGATGAACTTGATTTCTCCCTTTCCGACATCAATGTGTGCATTAGCGGTGCTCAAAAAGTGTCTCCTGAGGATGAGTGACACCTTTGAGTCTGGATGCATGTCTAATACCACAAAGTCTACTGGCATAAAGAATTCTCTTATCTTGACTGGAATATTCTCGGCAATGCCTAATGGATATCGAACTGATTGGTCGGCCAGTTGTAAGCACATTGATGTTGGTTCAAGTGCAGCATGATTGAGTTTGTAGTAGACTACAGCGGGCATCACATTGACACTTGCTCCAAGGTCACAAAGTGCATTGTTGAAGTGCTGATCTCCAATTATGCAATCAATGGTCAGACATCCTAGATCTTTCTTCTTTTCTGATAACTTATTGAGGATGGCAGCACTGCACTCTTCTGTTAACTTGATCACTTCAGTGGATGGCAGTGGTCTCTTCTTATTGAGAATATTTCTGATGTACTTAGCATATGTAGCGACCTGTATGGCATCCAATAGAGGTATGTTGATGTATAATTTCTGAATTACCTCCACGAATTTACCAAACTGATCATCTGATTGTTGTGGCCTTTTATTTCTATGAGGGAATGGCAGATAATTTGTTTCCGGGAAATCTTGTCTCATTTCGTGATTTTGCACTGGTTCGGGTAATATTTCTTCAGGAATGTTGTTCTCTTCTTCTACCACTGGTGGTACTACTGCTGGTCTCCTTGCACCTTTTGGATAGGGAGGATCCTGGGTGGATCTTCCTCCTCTTGTAGTAATAGCTCTTACCTGCTCAGGGTTAGTGGCAACAGGCAACACAGCAGCTAACTGTGCTATCCTTATTCCTATCTTTTTATTATCCTCAAGCTGATTAACTATGGCAGAAGAAAAACTTTCCATCTTAGTAATTATATTCTCCAAGGTCTGATCATTAACATCAAGCCTAGCTTTGATGTCTAGATTTATTTTAGATTGCTGCATAATTAACTCTCTCAAAGTAGGTTGCTTGCTAAAATTACCTGGATTCATACCTTGGCTATTTGGTTGTTGTCGTCTCCAATTTGGCTGATGTAGAATCTTCCTAACGGCGGGACTTAAGTTGTGCCCATATGCTGCTTCAATCACCTTCTGGTCTTCCTTATACTTGGCCCTATGGTCAAGCCAACGGAGCAAGTCATCCATCTTGGTAGACAATTCATTCACTTCTTCTATTGCTTCTTTTCTTAGGTGACAATGTTGAATGTTCTCTTGGGACCAGCTTTGGTTGTCTGATATCTTCTCCATGAGCTTCTTAGCTCTCCCAAGAGTGAGTGATAAGAACAATCCTTCAGTAGTGGCATCTAGGTGCTCACGTATCTTCTATGTTAATCCATGATAAAAACCTTGCATGAGTAACCACTCTTCCATCCCATGATGAGGACAATCATGAATGTATCCTTGCAAACGCTCCCATGCCTCTAAAATGGTTTCTATTTTCTGCTGCTAAAAGTTGGTGATTTTTCCTCCTAAGGCATTTGTTTTTCCTATTGGGAAGAACTTTGCGAGAAAGGCCTTGGAACACTTTGCCCATGTGTTGATGTCTTCTTTGTTGGCATAGAACCACTGCTTCGCTCTTCCCATTAGTGAGAATGGAAAGAAGCGAAGTAGTATGATGTCTTGGGTAATTCCTTCTATGGCAATAGTGCTTCCAATCTCCATGAAGTTCTATAGGTGTGCACTTGCATCTTCATGTACCTTTTCACTGAATTGGATAGCTTGCACCATGTTGATGAGGCTTGGCTTGAGCTCAAACTCAAGATTTTAGTTGCTAGCCTTGGACCCATGCGGATGTTCTCCACTGTTGGAGTATAGAACTCCAACAAGGTCTTTTCAGCCATAGCTTCAGGCCTTGGTGACAAGCTTCCTTCTTGATTGATTTGACTATGATGATGTAGAGTTGAGTGAATCAAATTCAATCCTGCTAATACCCTGTATAAAATATAGACATAGAAAAACAAACAGGGGTTAACCTGCCAAAGTAGAGGTGACTAGTGATAATCACTCATTTTCTAAGTATCTGTTTAGGCAATTTTTCTTAAAAAGTTTATTCCTTCCCTGGCAACGGCGCTAGAAATGCTTGTTGACACTTCTAACATGACTTCAGCTAAGTTGTCATCCCTAGCATGGCGCCAGAAGTGTTGGTATGAAAACTGCTCCTCCAAAATATTAAATACCATCGTAGCACTTCACCGGGAAGTATTCCAGGTGTCGTTATTTATATTTAGCTCAAGGGAAAGAACTAAGGACTTAAACAATGAGATAAACTTGAAAAACACGACTACTTATGAGTGATTGATTGCACAGTCACTTACTTTGGTAGGGGTAAACCATGATAGATAAATAAGATAAAGTATAGATCTCAGGGAAATAAAACACACAAAGATTAGAGATAGACTACTCAGCACAAAGGTAGGTCGACATCTGATTAGTTCAAGAAATAAAACTCCTAGGTAGGTTCTAATCTACTATGTCATTCATCTATTCTAATGTTACACTATCATATATAGCACAAGAGACTCTTCATCTATGTATAAGGATCATTGCTATAAAAATCCAAGACATAGCAGGACTTCCTACGCAACTTTGGTTATGCTAGTCCTATCAACGGGGGATGGAATATGAAGGACTCAATGGAACTATCACTACCACGATCTACCACACAACCCGGCTAATCGGGTGCATTTGCAGGTAATGGCATCTAAGCACCATGCTTACATGAAATCTACCACCTAACCCTCCTGCGAAGAGAGCAAAGTGCTTTGCAAACAAATACATAAACTCATTATCAATCATAACCATATCAAATGTAGAACTAGAATAAACTAGGAACATAATAAATAGAAACATAATGAAATTAGAATAAAGTCTTAAGAAAAGATACAAGATAATACCAATCCTTGATGATGAAGATCCGGAATTCCGAGCACAAGCGCCCGATTATTCCTCTATCTAGTCTAAACCTATGTAGAACTTGAAGAATTAGAGTAGCTATTCTAATTCTCTAGTGGAGAGATCTCTAAATCCCTGGCTCTTCTAATGGCTACCTCTAGATTGAGTTCTTTAATATGAATTCTTGAATGAATTAGGGTTTCACCCAGGGGCCAGGGGCCTTGCTTATATTGCCCTCTAGGATGCACCGTAGCCCTTGGATCAAACCGACATATATAGATGGTTGAGATTGCTCCTCAAAGTCGATGGAGGCAGGATCCACGAGGTTGGACCTCATTGGTCCACCTGGCCGGGCGGCCGCCCACGTGGCTTGGGCGCCTGCCCAGCTAGGTCTGCCAACTGGCCCCAGCTTTGCAAGAGCGCCTCCTCGAGTCTTCTAGATTATTCCTGAGTTGCTGGACAGGGTATTCACTCTATGTAAATCCAACATGTGGGTCTTTTTTGGTTCTTTTCTAATAACCCCCTGCAGAAACAAACATTCACCAAAACTCGTGGAAATTGTTAGTGAAAGCCCAAAGTCTATGGTGATGTTCATTTTATACCCCCTTTTCTCTCCTTAGTTGGCATATAAAATTGATGGTTAACAACCATCAACAGCTACCACCTCTAGAGATTTAGGAGCAAACACAGGTAAGCATATAGCCTAAGCACCACGCTCAATCTATATACTTACTACTCTAATCGCATATGACTAATTAGAACACCTTAACCGGGCGATGTTTCCGCGTAGGATATAACCACACTAAACAAGGCCAACATGGTTATCACTAGAGCATAACTAAAGGATAGGACTATTACTTGAAGTAATGACTTAGAAAAGTACTTGCAGAGAAAGTAATATCTTTATTGCAATAGGGAAAGTGTTACCAGAGCGGTACAAGGCTATACTGACTCCTGAAGATTTCCTTCTGACTTTGAGCAGAGCTCCCGATAAGACTACTACTAGAGAGAGCTCCTTCTTGGTGTGTGATACAAATGAAGGATTAGGGACCTATTTATAGTGATTTAGAAGTTGGTAGCTCTGCCCCGAGGGCAGGCGCCTTGGGTCCAGGGTGGGCGCCCTAGACACACCGTCCACTCGCACCGACCTTCGATCCAACGGCGATGGCTCAGTCCCCCAAGTCGATAGCGTTTGGAGTCGGATCCGTCTATCTTAGCCTCAATGGGTGTATGACAATGGGCCCATGAATCCAAGTGACATCCATCAAGTGCCCTTGGATCAAACCGACTTGGTTTCAATGGTTGGGAGACATGGGGTGTTGTTGTCGCGGATTGGTGACATGGCTGGGTCGGTTTGGTGGCACGGCCTGGGTGGGCACCCTGAGTCACGGTGGGCACCCTGAGTCAGTGTGGGCGCCCTGGCCAGGGTGGGCGCCCTGAGTCCTGGGTGCACACCATGGTCCTATCTAGGTTGCTGGCACTGCCATGTTCCATTGCCTCTATTTATTCCATTTGCACTTATTTTTCGTACTTTTCCTACATACAAATATAAACTCCAAGTACAAGTGGAACTACATGAATTATAAACATAAATCATTACTTGTATTGATGGTTGTCCTCATTTTGATGCAATAATGATGTTCAAATTTGGTAGTTAAGGACCGTCAACAAGTTCCCCCACACTAAACCTTTGCTCGTCCCGAGCAAAGATGTGGGCTTAAGCATGTTGGATCAGGACTTGCTACAATGTGTCACTCTGCAAAAACTCATATACAAACCAATACTACTCTTGAATTGAGTAGGTTAGAGTTAGAAATCCATCATTAATCTTAGCCATATGGAGCTTATAGCTTTCACCTTGTAATATGCAAAAGCAAGATAAAGCAGTAGGTAGAAACTTTGTACCTGGCTTTGATAAAGCCGAGACACTTTCTGGAGGTTTTCAAGACTTTTAAAAGAAAAGCATGCCTAAATTCCTCAAATGGTACACTCAATCGCTCAATGGTGTTTGATAATTCTCACCAAGGCCAAAGATAAAGACCTTTTGTACCTATACTAAAGCTTATGTGGAGCTCATAGGTGGGAAAGCATAAGTAGACTTGAACTGAATATATTACTAAGTTAGACACTTAGATCAAAAGGAGCAACAAGGCATACAAAATGATCATGATGTGCAAGTGTGAATATTTGGTGGAGCTCCTTTGAGACATTCTGATGGTAACTTATTTTTGAAGATAGCATGGCTACCCGCTATTCTACATGGGACACTTGGTCTTTTTTTTGCTCGACTTTTTTTAATCGAGAGCACTCATTTCTTTTTTTCTCTCAGAGCGGGTATTGAGGCTTCCGCTGTATCATCTGTCATTTGGGGACTATATCCCTCTTTTCTCTAAATTTTTTCTTTTGGTAGCACATGCCTTTCAAAAATATGTCTCAAATATTGTATGCAACTAGTTGCATATTTCTGATGTGAAAACAGCAGGGGGTGCATAATTATTTGGTGGTTGCGTACTTCCAATGTAGAAGTAGCAAGGCGTGCACGTGTAAGTGATCTTGATCAAGAAGCATGACTAGTTTCTCTAAGATCAATAAGGCCTAACCAACCTCAAAACAAACATGTACATGGCTTGTGGTAGGAATTTTAACACTCCAGAATTTTCAAAATTCTGGATTTTCAAACATGATTTTGGCAAGGTTTTGAGAATTTTCAAAATAAAACTCCAGATTTGTCTCAGCCATTCCTCAGAAAAGCTCAAAGATTTACTCTATTAACCACCATATCTTATCTAACAAGAGCATAAACTTGGTTATGGCAAGTGCAACCCACAATAGCGTTTGACTTAAGATGAACTCTAATTTCGCATGCTCAAAACATAAGCAGTAAAGGGTTGTATGAAGGGCTTTTGCAAAGTATTATAGAGCAACTATTTATCACTTCCAACAAAACTTTGCGATCTCAATTTAAGATAGGTACTTAAGTCAAGATTAATATCACCTCTTTTTGCATCAGATTCTAACGAAGAACACCACAGGATTTTAAGCTTGATTTTTAACATGTAGCATTACCAGGATATCAAGCTTACGATGAAAAAGCAAGAGTGGCAGAGGGGTGCAAACCAGTGTGCCAAAATGGTGGAGGCTGAGAAGGTTGTACATATGAATTGCACAGCCTCCCCCACACTAGGACTTTTATGTCTTTGACATTAAAAGCCTAGTGTCCATGTTGGTCATCCCTTGAAATTGACTCCATTGCTGAATGATGTCTTGCTCAAATTGTTCTACCATGTTGTTTTGACCCTTTATTCTCTTTTGTGTTCATTCTGCAAGGTTTAGTGACAAGCATACCCGAAGGATACAAAGTCTACTAGATGCATTTGGTTCTCACTTTTATAGGATGTTTTTATTACAACTTTCTTTTTAGGTGAGAATGAAAAAGGGAACAACTTATGTTTTGTTTTTGAGGCACAGGGCAAAGAGCAAGAATCAAATTTCTAAATATGCATTTCCCTTGTTCTTTTTAATCTTGAAACTCTTAGTATAATCTTAAGTCACATGTGATAAACACCTCTTGACCTAGCGTCTAGTGGTTCATGAGTCAAGCACCTATGTTGCACATGTGATTCATTCATGTTGCATTGCCAAATAATATGAGATTTGGCTCTTCATTGGATTTTATGTGATGATATCTTATGAATGCCGACAAATATTTATTTATCTAATAAATAAATATGTGCTATGGGAATAATACCCAACATAGCCAAGGACCACGTAAGTCCATTAAACATCTATTTGCAACATGATACTTTTATATATATAAATGTTTACACAAAATAGAAAAGAATAGGAGAAGTATACCATCACCTCAGATGATGCACGACTCACCGACAATGGATGTGCTAAAATAGTCACAAGGATGTCCTATGCCCTGAAGGGAAAGCCGCCCTAGCCCCAGTCCTCCAACAAGCTCAGGAAGATAAAGGTCTTGAAAAGAGTATCTGTTTTGGCTATGGCCAAAAAGGACACAGAGTGATCTACTGCCCGTGTATCATGAACCCTCGTAATGGTGGACATGCTCGTAGAGCCACTCAACTACGTCTCAAACAAATGTCTATTGAATATAGACTCAGCATGAGGAAGCCAGCTACAGTTCAATGCACTGCACAAATTATCTGCCTTGGATGCTCAAAAGGAGGCCACAAGCTTAATGAATGCCCTGACTTGGTGAACACATCAAGCGATGACCTCATAAAGCTAGCTGAAAGGACAGAAGATCGCAATGCTCGTAGAGAAATCTATCGCGTACTATCAATCAAGAATAACCTCAGTAGGATGAAAGGTACATAAGACCCATGCATCAAGATTTTGATAGAAGTTTAATTAATGCATCATGTTCTTATATGCCACCAAGATGCACAAGGACTTAAGCTTTTAATTAAGTGTACCTGAGAAATCCCCTATGGGATAGTTCGCTCTTGGGTAACTCTCAAGATCTTTGGAATATAAAAGTAAGGAATATAACGCTTGAGTAAATCCTTATTTGATGACTCCACTTGTTACAACCTGAAAACACAGGTAATCCCCAGGTCTACATCAGATTGGATAACACAAGACCAGCACTCCAATAGTTCCCCGGGGAGTCACCTAACCGACACGATCATTTGGATCTAGTACCCAAGCTGTGGAATAATTGACCCGCTAGAATGACTGTGTCACACCAAATATTTCTCCGATGACATAAGAAACCGAGGTTAAATGATGGTGAAGTATTGACGGACAGTCCTAAGCCAAGTTCAGAAAGCTGGCTTGAATAGGTCACTTTTCCTCATTGGATTTGAAAATTCTTTACTAAAGGAAATGTTCGTGGATCCGACCAAGAGCTAAGCTGCAAAGATCGGGAATCCCTACGTTTTGAAAGACGCTAGCACAACAAGACTTCGAAGCTTCCTAGACAACACTTAGTTTAAATGCAAATGGATGTCTACACTTATCAGAGTAGCGCAATGGAAGCATGGTGGGCCCATAACCCTCAGGTCCCAGGATTGAAACTTGGCTCCAAATGCACACTATTCCAAACAAGAAGACCTCATCTATATCTTGTCTTTCCCCTGCTAGTCATACATTGAAACTTTCTACAAATGCGACCACTCAGCTAAGCTAAGAAAAGTCTCCTGATGGAACTTTCAAGATCTACTTGAAACAACCACACTAACATCAAATCAGATCATACTCAACCGAGGATTGAAACAGAGAGGTCAAGGAATCACTACTCACTCCTGCAACTCAATGGAGAAACTACATCAAGCAACGAGGAACAAGAAGACACATGTTGAGTAGACATCACTTTATCTCTTTGAGCAGTACCACTCCTTAAATCTTGGGGTCGAGATTCTGATAAGGGGGTAGGATCGTAACAACCCTAAAAATTACAAACACCAAAAAATGCAACCAACAAAAATTTTTCGGAACAAGCCCATATTTGTTGCTTGTCATGTAGAAAACCCTACCCTGTTTCACTAGGCACATATGTTTAGTGCTACACCCTTCAAGTAGCACCATCACATGTGTCTTAGTATAATCTTAATTCACATGTGATAAACACCTCTTGATCTAGCATCTAGTGCTTCATGAGTCAAGCACCTATGTTGCACATGTGATTCATTCATGTTGCATTGCTAAATAATATGTGATTTGGCTCTTCATTGGATTTTATGTGATGACATCTTATGAATGCCGACAAATATTTATTTATCTAATAAATAAATATGTGCTATGGGAATAATACCCAACATAGCCAAGGACCATGTAAGTCCATTAAACATCTATTTGCAGCATGATACTTTTATATATATAAATGTTTACACAAAACAGAAAAGAATAGGAAAAGGAAAAGAATAAGCAAAAGGATGGAAGAAGCCTTTTGGCCTGTACCATGTATCGGCCCAACTGCCCTCCTCTGCCTTTCTTTTTCTTCTGTCCCGATTGGCCCAAGCAGTGAAGCAGCCGGCCCATGACGCCATAGCTCGCTCGGCTCTTCACATGTGAAGGTGAAGGGCAGCAACAACTGCTGACGGCCGGGCCCCGCTATGGACCCCGCCTGTCATACCTTTTCCCATGGTCCCCCTGCTCTCCTCTGTTTCCTTCGTGAAGCAGAGCACCATCGTGCTTCCCCGCATGACCGCGTGAGCACCATGCCTGCTTCATCCTCCGCCCGATTTCCCTCACTAGGCAACCAACGACCTCGTGCTCGCCACCTGGGCCGACAAGGACTGCAAGAAATGCCTGCAGCCGCAAGCATCTTCCACACCCACGTGTGTGAGCCTGTCCCCCTGCTGTCCCCTCTCTCCCTTGGCTGCCAAGGAGCCTCACCTCGCCAAACACTGGCAACTGGAGCCCACAAGGACCATGGCACCAACCCATGAAGCCTCCATGGACCAATTTTCCCTGACTAGATCACACCGCCACCATGGCCTCCTGATCGTGCCTGCCTATAAAGGTAGAGCTCCGCAAGCTCTAGGTTTTCCAGGCCACCGCCACCTTGGTGGTTTCCACCTTGCCTTGCCATCCACAAACCGGAGGAGAGAAGAGGGAAAGGAGAAGAAGAGGGAAAGGAGGAGAAGGAGGCGGGGAAGGAGAAGGAGAGCCGCTGTCGGACGTGGAAAAGACAGAGCCGTGCGGTAGACCAAGCCGTCGGAGAAGAGGACGACTACATTGGAGCTACTGCTGCCCCTGGACTACTTCACCACTGTGCGTCTGAGGCGGGAAAGAAAGGAGGCGGAGGAAGGAAGCCAGAGCTGCTGCCAGAGTTGGAGAAGAAGAGGATGCGCGGAGCCGCCAGAGTCAGGGAGCGTGAAGCAGTACCACGAGCCCAACACCATCCACCTCGCCAAGCCGGAGCTGCCGTCTTGTGAAGCTAGTACCGCACCTCCCCTTCCACTCCAACACTGGTGAGTGTTGCCGAACTCACCATCGTTACCAACCCTCGGCCCCCTTGCTGTTACTCAGCCACGGTGTCTCGCACGGAACACGTAGGCCAAGCCCCTTTTCGTTCTTACATGCACACACACATGATTGGCTTCAACTGTTGGCCTTGGTGATGCTCGGTCTCAAGCTACGCCGGCATAGCCGTGCACCGGATCGCCGCTTTCGGTGTCCTCCATCACCGCCAACAGCCTCGTGACACGAGGGCAGGACCGTGGGCATCTGCTCGCTCTTGTGCGTATAGCCGGGCTGTTGAGGGAACGCTGGACCCTCCGTATGGGCTTGTCTAGCACCACCATGTTCATCGGGCTCCACTACGTGCCTTCGCCGTGGCTGAGCCAGCGAGCCTTATGGCTGCCGCTGTCAAGCAACTCTATGGGCCACGGACTCCGGACGCATACCCCAAGGGATAGATGAGGTCATCTAGCGCCCACCTGTGCCACCTTGATGAACGCCACCGCCAGCCAGAGCGCCATTGTGTGCCATGGAGCACGCGCAGACTCCGCCGCGTGGGTTGGTCGCCGTTAGCGTGTAGGACGGGTGCGAGGCGACCCCAATCACACGCACATGCCGCAAATCAAGCAGTGCGCGCCGCTCTAGCCTGCTGCTGCCATGCACCATCGCCGCTGCATTGCTACTCGCTGTGGCCAACCTCGTCAAGTGCCAAGCAGGCCGCTTTGAGCCTCCTGCCGCATTCACCATGCCATAGAGGTGCTGAATCACAAGAGAATAGAGGCCAAAAGACCATCGAGCTCCTCTATTTGGAACATTTCATCGGCGACGGCCATGCCCATCACAGCAGGGGCAAGGGAAGGGGAAAGAAGGAGAAGGCGCCATGGACAGTGTAAGCTCACCATGAGGTCATCGCTCTACCCACCATGCCATCACAGAGCCGCCAAGCAAGCTAATGAAGCCAGAGCATCACCGCGACGGCAGATTGGAAGACCACACCGTCGGCACGAGGCACTGCCATGACGGAGGAAGAAATTGGGGAAAAGAGGATGGACGCGAGATGGAGAAGACAGACCTGGTCCACAAGGACCGAGCCACTGAAGACTGGACCCGCAGCAGCCGATGCACCGCAGACAGAGCTCATGAACCACCCTGACTGGAAGTTTTCACCATGGACGCAGTTCATGTGGACCAAAAGCTGATGGAGGACCTCAAGGACACCGGTGCACCATGGACCAGGAAACCGTGGACCGGAGCCCGGTTTTAGCCCGAGACGAGCCCATCTGACGACGTGGCATCACCAGCGAATGCCACATGTTGGGCCTAAACCGGCCCATGTCCGGCCCACCAGGCCCACTAACGGCTCGTTAAAGGCCCACTTGGTTCCTTGACCATTGACTTGGTCAACGCTGACATCATCAGCTGACGTCATCTTGAACCCACCTGTCTGTGCTGATGTCAGCATGACGTCACTGCCACGTCAGCAACGTCCGCCACGTCACGAGTACTGTTGCTGCCATACGGACCAGTCATGATGCGACACGTGTCACGCCGTGGATAATCCAGCCTTTTCTTTTTCAGAATACATGTAGATCTCCAAAAATTCATAACTAATTCAAACAAACTCAGAAAAATATGAAACAAGCGTCCAAATTTTCTATAAATCAAGCTCTATGTCTTGAGCTAATGTTTGAGTGCATTTGGATCTTTTGATTTCCATTTGGTTCTTTGTGCTATTATATAGAGTCGCTTATGCAACTATTACGTCTCATTTTTAAAGTCGAACGAGAAGCGATCCAAGGGAGAAGGCTGCAAACACCAAGAAGGAGGTTCCGCTGGATGACTACATTGACGGAAGACAACTCGTACCACGACTACCTCGATAGTGCAGGTGTCATGGCAGCACCTTCTCTTAGAAATCCTATTAGACATGGCTAATAATTAGAATTGCGAGTGCTTTACTTTTATGCAGTGCTTACACCTGAGGTAGGTCTGCATGGTAGAATGTTACTTGATAGCCCTACCTTGTCATAACTTTTCACCTATTTATCGCTGTTATGATAGCCACATGCTTATCTGCTTTACATATATATATACACTTCACTCGCTTACATTTTGATGCGAAGTGATAAACCCTGAGAGGGTCTGGTAAGGATACCAGACTTGGTGTGTGTTGATGGATCAGATGGGTATGTGAGCTGATGATGATGTATCTGGGTTTGGGGTGGAACTTACGGCAGGGAGTAGGGTAAGGGTTGAGTCGATCAAGCCGGGATCTACGATGAGATTTTGGAGCGAGTCTTGCCAGGGAATGTATCTGGACATTCCCATGAAGTACAGTCTGTGGTGGACTAACTATGATGCGATGGTGGTCTTTGGGTGTGGGCCTCTAAGGGTGGAGCCCAGGATGAAGGTGCTATGGTAGCATGTTAAAGAACAACCCTGGAGAAGACATTCTGGCTTGGTCACACTTAGGAACTACTGCGCTAGGATTCGGACCTATAGGAATCCTTTGCTTTCCACCCACCTCCCAATGGGGGGGAGACGGCCGAACCACCAGATAGATCGATGCCATTACTATCAAGCGAGCGTGTGTCAGGGAGGTAGGAGCATGATGATGTCTCACACCCTTTCGAGATGATCATGATGCTCTACGGGATTAGGATCATGAGATAGACTCTTCATAGTATCAGCCACTCTAAGGGTGTTCCAGGGCTAAGAGGTAGGGTGGCATCGTTCTATGGCAGTAGGTTCCTGGAATCTTCCTAGGTGAATCGATGCACCGATGATGGCTATCTGGTGGATTAGTGAAACCTCTACAGAGTGTTACGGTTGATTGATCAATACATATGCTAATCATTGGCTATGGACCTTTCCTTAGGAGGTACCCCGGACTAGTGAGAGGAGTGTTCTACCTTCCCCTGAGAGTTGTTTTTAGCTGTGAGCCAGGTTGAGGGCTGCGGGCCGCTGAGACCGGCCGAGAGGGAGTTAGCCTGGTCGACCTGACAGTGAGTTTTGATGGCGATGGTGGTGGTGATGTGGTGATGGATCTAGGATGGATGGGATGGTGTATGGAGGTGTGTGTTTGGGATGGGAATGTGTTAAAACTTGACTTAGTGTTATAAACTTGTTTACTGCTTGCATGCATAGGAAAAACCACAGCCAAATTATAGGATCGCTAGATCCCTTGTTTCTTTTCTACTAAAGCTCATCGGTGCTGACCATGGCCTGCACACATCTAGCGATGTGCAGATTTACTTGCTTCACACTGATGAATGGAAATGTAAGGATTTTGTCGTTACCCAGGAAATGGGTACCCCAAACCCTTGGTTTACCGGGCTAAACCCCGCAAAATCAGCAACACGAACCCTCCAGTGACCTCCCACGTTAACGTTCGAAGGCCCACAGGCTAAGGCATATTGGGCTGACCCACGAACGGGTGATGACGGCCCAAAGCTAAAGCCTGCTCGAGGGGCTACCGCATGGACTGGGACTGTACACTCGAGGGTACAATTCGGGCGACCCCTCGAGGATGGAACTTCGCCCGGCGAATGAGCTTGCCCTTGAGGACGGAACTTCGTTCACGCGAATGGGCAGTCCTCGAGGACAGTGCACCCATCTGCCACCGATTCTCCCGTACGGATCCGGGCGCATTTAATGCATTTTACCTACCCCCGCCTAACCGTATGGCCACAGTTACGGTAACAGTTGTGGGTGCGGCGGTCAAATCTTAGCTTTTACCGCCCATGCCCTGGAATCCCGTGGGTCGTACTTCGCTGTTTGCGCCATGCTGAGCACTGTGCCCTGTCCAGCACCCCCTCGAGACGCATAAATCAGCATGTTTCCCGCATTTCCTAGGATTCGACCTTATCCGGTGAAGCTCGACCCTCTCGACTCGACCCCCTTGACTCAAGCCAGACCCTCGACCGCCGCCCCTCAACTTCGTTAGACGAACCCTCGAGCAGGATTCCAATGACTCCGGGCTGCAATTCAACAACTCTCGACGCGACGGCTGCAGAACCTCCCATGCGGACGTACATCTCTACAGCAGCACCAACATGATCGGCCTCAACGTCATACGTCACCAGCCATGTGAACTCTAAATATATGTACTCCTGTGCCCCTCCTTCACCTATAAATGGAGGCGCCAGGACGTTAGCCAAAGAAGGAAGAGAGGGGAGGACGAGAGGATCTAGAGCATAGAACGCTAAGGCTTTAGATCACAAAACAATACTGTGAGACAGTGTAAAGTAGAGAGCTAGGCGCCTGAAACGAACAAGCTCCAGCTCACGCTCCTCACACCTGCTTGTATTTTCCCCTGTACTAGCACTTCGGTGCAAGATAACATGAAATATCCTCCCCCCGCTGGACATAGGGCCTTCTTTGCCCGAACAAGGATAAATCGCCGTGTCCTTCTTGCATTACCCACTGGATTAAGGGAGCATGCAATTACGAACATTACTCGTTGGTGTTAACCCCTATGGGGTCCAAACACCGACAGTTGGCGCGTCAGGTAGGGGGCACGCGTGTCACTAATGATTTCCCACCATTTTTCTGGATGGGCGACTTCGTTTCACCACTTCCGCGCGCTACGGTGATATGGTTTGGGAGCCTGGAGTTCATGTCCCTTGTCCAGGGCTATGACATGACCCTGCTCTCGATCAGTGACCCAAACAGAGGTCGTGGTACGCCCCCACGCTCATTGGGGGCCGCTCGCCGATCTCACCACCATGCTGCCACATCCAGAAGGAGGCACGATTGACACCGTCATCGCCATCAACCCAAGTCGAGGATGGTTCCCGCCACTTTCTCCTTGCCCCTGACTGGAGATGAGGAACCCCTTGTTGGGGGATTGTCTCACCCGAGTTCAGAGGTAGAGGGAAAACCGGTAGGACCCCACCACAACCCCGACTCCACCTTCGCAGTACGCTCATCGAGGGAGCGCGACGAAGTCCCCGCTCGATCGAGCCGGCTTCTGCACGAGCTGTTCAAACGTCGTCGGCGGCCTTCATTCGACTTCAACAATCCCGCAATGACGATCTCGACAGTGACCCACTCCAACATGAGCACGTTAGAGGACCGCCTAGGCGCCCTTCTCTGTGCAATGACGGATGTGGGGACTATCACACCAGCCTCCGAGGGCTTGGCCTTCACGAGAGCGCCCGGCCCCCGGAGGTACGCCGTCGGCACACTTCGACGACAGCTGCAGGAAGAGGCGCGGGGACAATTCCTTGTTTTCTACTGTGGCGACCCCGACTCTGACTCTGATCATTGGGATCCTACCCGTGAGTGCCTCCACATCGATGGTGATGTCGACTCCGATCAGGACACCATCAATCCAGTGGCCGGGGCAGCTACCGCTGCGGCGGGAGGTGCTCTCCCCAGAGCAGAGGACCAACAACCAGACGCACCCCAAGAGGCGTGCCCCCATCCTGGCGAGCAGGACGCACAGCTGGCACAAATTTGGAAGTTGCAGGCGAAGCTCGCCGACGAGCAGGAACGATTGCGCCTGCTCGAGCTAACCCTCGAGCAAGAGCGGCGACCGCCCGGCGGTAGCGCCCGAGCCAGGGCCCGAGAGGTCAACCGGCAGATCAACGAGGCTGGGGCACCCGAGCAACCCGCCAATCGTCATCCCTAAGCAAGCCAGAACATTGTCGCGGCGGCTATGCTCCTTCACAATATGCCCGCGCCATCCAACTCGCAAGCTCGACGGATACAACACGAGGTCGAGGATCTCCTCCAAGTTGCTGCTATTCAGCAAGCTGAGAGCTCAGCCTTGAGGTGTTGAGGGGCAGCGTCTGAACCTCAGGTCAACCCCTCCCGGCCCGAAAGGGATAGCTCGGTCGATCAGGGGGCGGCCCCCCAACCGAAGAAGAAGCCAGCCCGAGAACGTATCAACGACGACCGCGCTCCCCGCGATGCGCGCCTTAACATCGTCAAGAATCATAGACAGAAGCAGGGGATGCCGAGGATTGAGGGTACAGCGCCCATCGTGGAGGGCATTATGATAGATACGAAGATCGATGGGCCTTGGAGCCACCGGGTCCCCGAGTCTTCAACAGGATGATCCGCTGCACCCAGCTGCCCAACAAGTTTTGACCCCCCACGAGCATCGTCAAATACAACAGCGAAACCAATCCCGAGCTCTGGCTAGCCGACTTTCGGCTGGCTTATCAGGCGGGCAGGGCACGTGACGATCACATCATCATACGTCACCTTCCCCTGTTCCTGTCCGACACAGCGCGTAGGTGGCTCGAGGAGCTTCCCCCTGACCAGATTCGCGGTTGGGTCGACCTTGTTTGGATCTTCGAGGGGAACTTCAAAGGTACCTACGTGCGTCCCAGGAACTCCTGGGAACTGCACAACTACAAGCAGAAACCAGGGGAGTCTCTCCGTGACTTTGCTCGATGATTCTCCAAGCTCCGCACCAAACTACCCCACATCTCTGATCTTGACGTCATTCTAGCATTCGTTGCGGGTACAACCTGCAAGGACCTAGTTTGCGAGTTGGGGCGTAACCGCCCCAACACCGTCGACGAGCTCATGGATGTGGTCGCCAACTACGCGGCCGACGAAGAGGCGGTCAGCGCCTTCTTCAGTGACGGGAAGGACAAGGGAAAGGCACCGGCAGCCAACGACACTGGAGGCTCGAGCAAAGGGCCGAAGAGAAACAACAAGAAGAAGAAAAATCAGCAAGGCAAGCGTGAGGCTATAGAAGATGATCTCGTCGCAGCAACCGAACGCAAAAGACCTCGAGGTCCCCCCGAGGGCGCCATCTTTGATAAAATGCTCAAGGAGCCCTGCCCATATCACAAGGATGGGGCAAAGCACAAGCTTAAGGACTGCCGCATGCTTCGAAAGCACTTTGAGCAAGTGGGCATGGAGAAAGGTGACAAAAAGAAAGACCAAGGCGGCGGTGAGGGAGACAACGAGGAAGACAGAAAATTCCCCGAAGTCTATGACTGCTACATGATCTACGGGGGCCCGTCGACCCAGCTCACGCCTCGACAGTGCAAGTGAGAGCGTTGAGAAGTCTTCTCCGTCCGAGTCGCGACACCTCACTACCTCGACTGGTCTGACGCGCCCATCACGTTCGACCGCGACGACCATCCAGATCGTGTCCCCAACCCTGGGGCCTATCCGCTCATCGTCGACCCAATCATCATGAACACCCGCCTCTCGAAGTTCCTCATGGACGGCAGCAGCAGCCTGGACGTCATCTACCTCAAGACCCTTGACCTCCTGGGAGTCAAGAGGTGCCAACTCCGACCCAGCGCTGGAGGATTCCATGGCATCGTGCCAGGGAAGAAGGCCCTTCCCGTCGGCCGTATCGACCTTCCTGCATGCTTTGGCACCCCTGCCAACTTCAGGAAAGAGACCCTTACCTTTGAGGTGGTCGGGTTTCACAGAACATATCACTCTATCATCAGCCGACCGGGCTACGCGTAGTTCATGGCGATCCCAAACTACACCTACCTCAAGCTCAAGGTGCCAGGACCCAAGGGCGTCTTCACCGTCGCCTCCTCCTACGAGCACGCGTACGACTGCGACGTCGAATGCGTCAAGTATGGAGAGGCCGTCGAACAAAATGCCATGATAGCCACGACCCTTGAGCGCCTCGCCAATGAGGTGCTAGATCCCAAGCGGCAAGCTGGCAATTTTGAGCCGACACAAGACACCAAGAAAGTCCCCCTCGACCCGAGCTGCCCCGGCGAGAAGGTGCTAACGATTAGTGCCAACCTCGAGGGCAAATAGGAAGCCGTGCTCGTCGACTTTCTCCGTGCGAACGCCAATACGTTTGCGTGGAGTCCTTCGGATATGCTGGGCATACCGAGGGAAGTCGCCGAGCATGCCTTGGAGATCCGGGCCGGGTCCAGACCGGTGAAGCAACGCTTGTGCCGCTTCGATGATGAGAAGCGCAGGATCATCGGCGAGGAGGTGCACAAGCTTTTGGCGGCTGGATTCATCAAGGAGGTCCATCACCCCGAATGGTTAGCTAATCCCGTGTTAGTTAAGAAAAATAATGGAAAAATGCGGATGTGTATTGACTATACTAATTTAAACAAAGCATGTCCCAAAAGTTCCGTTTCCTTTACCACGCATTGATCAAATTGTTGACTCTACTGCGGGATGTGAAACCCTCTCGTTCCTCGATGCTTATTCTGGCTACCACCAAATCAAGATGAAAGAGTCCGACCAGCTCGCGACTTCCTTCATCACACCTTTTGGCATGTACTGCTACGTCACCATGCCCTTCGGCCTTTGAAATGCTGGGGCGATGTATCAGCAGTGCATGCTCCACGTCTTTAGCGAACACATAGGCGACATAGTCGAGGCCTATGTCGATGACATCGTGGTCAAGTCCAAAAAAGTGGACAACCTCATCCATGACCTCAAAATCGCGTTCGGGTGCCTTCGAGCCAAAAACATAAAACTCAACCCCGAGAAATGTGTCTTTGGAGTGCCTCGGGGCATGCTCCTCGGATACATCGTCTCCCAGCACGGGATTGAGGCCAACCCCAAGAAGGTGGCGGCCATCATGCGAATGGGGCCGATTCGGGATCTCAAGGGCGTGCAGAAGGTCATGGGCTACCTCGCGGCCCTCAGCCGTTTCATCTCACGTTTAGGGGAGAAGGCCATGCCTCTGTACCGCCTCTTGAAAAATCCGAGCGATTCACATGGACCGCGGAGGCCGAGGAGGCTCTCAACGAACTCAAAGGCATGCTGACATCCACCCTGATTCTCGTCCCTCCTCGACCAGCGACATCGACCGAACCGCCCGAGCCCCTCCTCCTCTATGTTGCCGCAACCACTCAGGTGGTCAGCGCGGCCATAGTGGTTGAGAGGCAAGAGGAAGGGCACGCCTTGCCCATCCAGCAGCCGATTTACTTCGTCAGCGAATTGCTTTCGGAAACAAAAATCCGCTACCCACAGGTGCAGAAGCTGCTCTACGCCAATCGTCCTTACACATCGCAAGCTCCAGCACTACTTCCTCAGCCACTCGGTTACTGTGGTATCTTCGTTCCCCTTGGGGGAGATGATCCATAACTGGGAGGCCACTAGAAGGATTGCTAAGTGGTCGGTCGAGCTCATGGGCGAGACCATCACCTACGCACCGCGGAAGGCCATCAAGTCCCAAGCGCTGGCGGATTTTGTCGCTGAGTGGACCGACACTCAGTTGCCGCTGGTTCAAATCCAAGCCGAGCTGTGGACAATGTACTTCGACGGGTCGCTCATGAAGATAGGAGCAGGTGCGGGCTTGCTCTTCATCTCACCCCTCGGAGTCCACATGTGCTACATCATTCGCATCCACTTTGCTGCTTCTAATAACGTCACGGAGTACGAAGCTCTCGTCACTGGATTACGAGTTGCCCTTGAACTCGGAGTCTGACGCCTTGAAGTTCGAGGTGACTCGCAACTAATCATCGACCAAGTGATGAAGGCCTCGAACTGCCACGACGCCAAGTTGGAAGCCTACTGCAACGAAGTGCGCAAGTTGGAAGACAAGTTCCACAGCCTTGAGCTTAGGCATATTGCTCGACGATACAACGAAGCCGCGGATGAGCTTGCAAAAATTGCATCGACTCGAGGTACAGTCCCACCGGACGTATTCTCGAGGGACCTCTTCTAGCCCTCCATCGACTTGGGCTCGGGGGCTTGCACTACGCCCTCGAAGCTCCACCCCACGACCTCGACTGGGGCCCCCTCGACCAAGGCCTAGGTTATGGAGATCCAGGGGACTCCTCCTCCGTCGAGCCCGCCACCAGATTGGCGAGCCCCTTTCCTCGACTGCCTCATTCGGGGAGAGCTTCCGGAGGACCGGACCGAAGCTCGCCGAATCGCGCGACGGGCGAAGTCCTACGTCATCTACGGTGATGGGAAGGAACTCTACAGGCGAAGCCCCTCAGGCGTTCTTCAGCGCTGCATTACTATCGAGGAAGGTAGGAGGCTCCTCGAGGACATACACTCGGGGACCTACGGCCATCATGCAGCACCAAGGACCCTCATAGGCAATGCCTTCCGACAGGGTTTCTACTGGCCGACCGCCGTTTCTGACGCCACGAACATTGTCCGCTCGTGCAAAGGGTGTCAATTTTATGCCAAGCAGATGCACCTCCCAGCTCATGCCCTACAAATGATCCCCATCACCTGGCCGTTCGCGGTCTGGGGCTCAATCTTGTGGGGCCTCTCAAGAGGACAACCAAAGGGTACAGCACCTGCTCGTTGCCATCGACAAGTTTACCAAGTGGATCGAAGCCCGGCCTATCAGCAACATCCGCTCCGAATGGGCGGTCGAGTTCTTCACCGACATCATCCATCGCTTTGGGGTCCCAAACATCATCATCACGGACAACGGCACACAGTTCACTGGCAAGAAGTTCTTGGATTTTTGCGATCGCCATCACATCCGTGTGAATTGGTCCGCGGTTGCACATCCTCGAACTAACGGCCAGGTCGAGCGCGCCAATGGCATGATTTTGCAGGGCCTCAAGCCAAGGATCCTCAACCGCCTTAGCAAGCACAGAAAAAAATGGGCTGCGGAGCTGCCTTCGGTCCTATGGAGCTTAAGGACAACACCTAGTCGAGCCACGGGGTTCACCCCATTCTTCCTGGTCTATGGGTCCGAGGCCGTCCTCCCCACTGACCTCGAGTATGGTTCCCCTCGACTAAAGGCATACAACGAGCAAAGCAATGAAGAAGCCCTTGCAAACGCCGTCGACCAGCTCGAGGAGGCTTCAAACATTGCACTAATTCACTCAGCGAGGTATCAGCAGAAACTTCGATGCTACCACGACAAGCACGTGCGCCCGAGGGACTTCCAAGTTGGCAACCTCGTCCTACGTCGAAGACAGAGCAGCAAGGGATGTCACAAGCTGACCCCGCCATGGGAAGGCCCATACACCGTAGCTGAGGTGCTAAAGCCCGGGATGTACAAGCTCGCTAACGACAAAGGCGAAATCCTCAACAACGCATGGAACATCGAACAGCTACGTCATTTCTACCCTTAGGGCACCAATGTCCTCATACATTCTCGCATGTTTTGTATATTTTTGCATGGCAAATATAAGGAGTACTTTCAATTATAAGTTCAAACTTGTTATTGTACATGCAAGAGGTAGCCTCGACCCTGTCTCACCAGAGTCGAGCCTCCCTCGAGGGCTAACGGGGCGGAACCACCTAAGTTCCTAAAAATACGAACGATTTTTTTAAAAAATTCGAGAGTCTCCTTTCGCTTCGCGACTAAGTAGAAAACGCCTCGAACTCCCTAAAGGGTCGAGGGCTGTCGAACCGGGAGCTCTCCTACACCCCCGGGCTATGGTACCTCCACTCGCTCCCCCCTCGAGGGATACGAGCATGCGTCGAAAACTTAGTCAAAAAAAGCAAAGTCTAGGTGAAAGAAAGCAGAGAAGGCTTAAAAGTAAAATGACAAATTACATTACGATAGATGCATTAATGCTCAAAAAGGCTTTCGAAGCCACATTGAATATAAGTTATAAAAAACTAACTTATTACATGGGCATATTTGCCCAGCCTCGCCTTACAGGCCCGCTCCGTCGCCGCCCTCCTCGATGAGGTACCCTTCATCCACGGGGGAGGACTTCATCCTCGAACAACTTCGCCAGCGCTCCCTCGGCCTCTCGACGTCATTGATGAGCCCTCGACATCACTCCTCGTTCTCGGTGTCGGTCTTCGAGATATCGAGAACGAAGCCTTGGGCGACTACGTCCATGTCAAAGACGAAGCCGGAGGAGACCACTGCCAGCGCCCGCTTCACGCCGGTATGAAGCGCCTCCCGCACGCGATCACGAAGGGTGGCATCGAGGTAGTAGATCCGGTCGACGAGCGCGGCACCCAGGATGTCTTCTTCAGCACCCTCGACGGGCCTGACCTCCCAGGAGGCACAGAGCCTATCGAGGGCAACCCGGAGTCGGCCGAGAAGCGCCCCCTCCGCCACGAGGCTCTCCTGCAGTGCCTTGGCGGTGGTTTGGGTAGCGCGCAGCTCGGTCTCGAGGCCTGAAACACAAAATGAGAGTTAGACAAACCATACGGGAAGAAAAAAGATCAAAAGCTCTTCAAGGAACTCACCAGCACAGCGAGTCTCGAGGGCACAGCGATCCCCCAGCACGGCGTCGTGCTCCCCCCGAGCCTCGTCTCGCTCCCGCTGGGCCTCCTTGAAGGCCCGGGTCACCTCCGTCTTCTCACAGCGGAGGCTCTCGAGGGCGCCACTAGCCAAGATGATGGCCTGCTCCTTCTCTTGGAGGGTAGCCTTCATTGCCTTGAGCTGGGTTTCCAGGCTAGCGGCTCGGTTTTTCTCCTCCTAGGCCAAGGCGGAGAGGGTGTTGCGCACCATGGAGACTTCAGCGAGATTGGCCTCGAGCTAGCGGATCCGCTCCATGGAGCCTTGAGCCTCCCCCATGAGTAGCTTGACACGCTCCTGGGCTCGAATTCTCTCGCCCTTGGCCCTCTCCGCTTCGGCCTTGGCCGCATCAGCTTCCTCCTTGGCAAGCTTGAGCTCCTCCTTGAGTTGGGCGGCTTCCCCTCGAGCAGCCTCGGCGTCCTCCTTCGCCTGGGTGGCCTCCTCTTTGGCTTTGGCGGCCTCCCCCTGGTTCGCTTCACCTCCTCCTCGACATCGGCCACTCTGCCCTACGCAGATCGACCGGCTTTGAGTTGGTGAAGCACTTCCTCCCAGCTGTTGAGCATGTCATGGAGGAAGTATGACTTGGAGTGGGAATGCCTCCGCACCTCCTGGAGACAGGAAATCGAGGGTTAAGGCATTCCATACGAAAGAATTCAAAAAACTGCATACGGTCTACACAGGGACTCACCGTGAGATTCCGGTCGAGGCCTTCGGCGAGCTCGACGCCCAGCTTCAGCAAGTGCTGCAGCCATGCCCGGAACCGCTCCATGTCCTCCCAGCACCTGACTTCCACCGGGTCATCCACCTCGATCCCCAGAGCGCTGGAGTAGCCAAGCTCCTAGAGTACGATGCGCTCCTTGCCCTAATGTGGGAGGACCGTCTCGACCTTGGTTCGCGCCAGGGACTCGATCTCGTCCACCACATCACGTGGGATGTCGTAATGCTCAGCCAACTCCGCCGGGGTGCTGAACTCCAACGCGACGTCGGCATCCCTCAGCCCGGGGTCGGAAGTCGACCTCCTCAGCAGGCCAGAAGCCACCGTCTCCTCCGGCTGCTCCATCGACGGTTGCGGCGGCTAGCTCGACGCTGCTTCTGGTGCCTTCGAGGGCAGTGGAGGTGTCGAGGCCATCGCTTCCCCCAATGCCACGTCCTGTGGCGCCAGCAGGTCCACCATCGACGCATTTTTCTATGGGCTTTGTACCGAGGCCTCCTCCAATCATACCCCCGGTAGCCGCGGGACCATTGACGCCTTTGACGCCGTTTCTTGTTCGGCCAGCAGCTCGTCCAGAGTGATCACGGACACCCATTGCTTGGGCAGTCCCGAAGTCCCCTCTGTCTCCGACGTCTCGGGCGGCTGCTGCGCCGGCGGGTCCAGCGGCGCCGTGTCCCCCGGTGGCGTCTGCTGCACCTGTTGATGCTGGGGCTGGCCCCCGGTTTTCTCCTCCTCTTCCCGCTACTCCAGCGGCTCTTTCTCCCCCTCCCGCTGCGACCGCGGTAGCTTTACTTCTTGCAGGGCCCCCTACTCCTACTTCCTCTGGGCCTCGAGCTCGCGTAGCCCCGTCGGCCAGGGTCTCCGCTCTCCCGTCGAGGAGGGAAGGGCTGTGGTCTCCTCACCCTCAAGGTCGACGATGGCTACCTCCTCTCCCGGCTCGTGGCCCTCGGGGGCTCCCGCCTTGGGTGCGGGGATCGAGGCCTCCGGTCGGCCAGGAGCGAAAGCTCCCGACATCGGGGCTCCGCCCCCTGGCGCCGGGCTGAGCTCGGGGACCACGGACGACAACGTCAAGGAGGCACTCCCTCCCTCTTGCATCCTCCCTGGCTCAGAGTCGCCGCCTGTCGTGGCCCCCGAGACGCTTGACCCTGCAGCAAGAGCGGAACCCCTCAGCCTACCACGCGCCATAGCTCCGAGGGCTGAGGACAACCACTTGGCTTCCCATGGAGCCAAGGGCCTCGACGTTGCACCTGTGACCGGGGCCTCCATCTTCGCAGCTGCGTCCACCTTGAGCCGCTTAGCCGGTGCAAGAGACGCCTCCTCAATTTGGCGCTTGGGCCTAGATGGGAAGCAGGACGGCAAAAAGCTTATTAAACTGCACGAGGAGGATGCAATGAAAAAGAATTGAATCAACAACACTTACCCGAAGGGGATAGAGGCCTTTTGGGTCCCCCTCGAACCGCCAGCAGATCTCGAGACCCCTCCCGAAGCCGAGCTCTTCCCGGAGCTGAGGCTGCTCGGGGCCATCGGTGGGGTCGCCGCGCCTCCCTGCTCCGACGGGGCCTCCTGAGCACGGCTCTGCTCCGCCCGCGCTGACGACCGGGACTAGGTTTCCCGGGTCAAAATGGATGGGGTCCCGCCTCGAGTACGACGGGAGGGGGGTGAACCCCCTCGAGTCAAGGCATCGGCCCACCTTTTCCCACGCCGACGCTCCGAGGCTGACATTACCGGCTGGGGGGCGCGCTGCTCCACCGCCTCCTCCTGCATGAAGGGGCGGTCAGTATGGGAGGAACCTGACAAGATGAGCTCGAGATGGCCCGCCACCCCCTCGACATCATCGCTGTCATCGTCAACATCATCTTCATCTCCCTCGGACGAGGAAGACTTCTCCTCTGGGAGCCCGTCATGCCTCTGCTGAGCGCGGCGCCTCGCAAGCCTTTCGCGCTCCTGGAGCTTCTTGGCCTTCTTCTTCTCCTCTTCGTCCTTACACTGCTTTTCTTGCTGGGCGTTGAAGCATCTTACCTGACGATCGAGAGCGTCCTCCCTCAGCGGGGGCCTCGATCTCCGGTAGTCAATTCTCCCCTACACGAAAATGTTTAGTCACAGGGACAAGAGAACGGGGCGGAATGAAAATGCGAAAGGCACGGGTCGGGGCACTCACCAAGTCGAGGCAACCCACCTCCGGCCGCATGGGGAGGCGGTTGACGTCTTCTGCCCTGAATGAGCCCGCGACCATCCCCTTTACCCGCGCAACGACTTCCATGGCGGACGGCTTCTCGCCGGACATCCGGCACCTCTTAAGAACCTCGGGCACCGCCGAGGGGAGCATCTCGTCCAACCGCAGTGGGCGCTCCATCAGAGGGAGCACCCGTCGACTGTGGAAGGCCGAGACCACCACACCTGCCGTCAGGCCCGCCTCTTGAAGGGCCTTCATCACGGCGATGAGGGGACGAAGTCGACGCTGAAGATCTCCCGCGACACCGTGCGGCCAGTTGAATGGACGCTCGATGATAAGCTGCCCGGTGTACGGCGGGAGGTAGCCTCCGTTGTTGTGAAGGTAGAACCATTGCTCGTCCCACCTGGAGTAGTTGGACATCAACCCGATGGGGATATACTCATGTGGCTCCTCTGAACTTTTGGTCTTCAACACGAAGTTGAGGCAGCCCGCTCTGATGACTCACCTTATTCCTGGTGCCACCGGGGAGGCAAACCACTCCCCCTTGTAAAGATGGAGCCACAACTCCCAATGTGGCGCCATCCCAAGGTAGCCCTCGCAGACGGCCGTGAAGATGGCGGCATTGGAGATAGCGTTAGGGGAGAAATGTTGGAGCTCGACGCCGTAGAAGCTCGTCAACCCCCGCACAAACTCGCTCGGGGGTACACCGAACCTATGCCGATGATATTTGAGGAAGCTCACCACATAGCCCTCGGCGGGTTTGGCTCTTGGTGGTTCCTCGGCGGCGCAATCCACTCCGGCCGATTCGGATCGGTGACGGGGCGGAGGAGTCCTTCTCCCACCAGCTCATTCAGCCTTTGCCGCGTCACGGTCAACGGGCGCCAGGGTTCAGCGGGCTGGAGGACAGGGGCCATGGCAGCAGCGGCGGCACGGATCCGCTCGGTGGACGCGGCGGCGGCGGCAACAACACGAATCTCCTCGGCAGATGGACGACCAGGAAGGTTCCCAATTGCGATTTCTTGCTCTAAGTTTCTACCCTCATGCATGCAGGAAAGCAGGAATTCGGGAGGATGGCGAAGGTGGGGGCGAACAGCGCCTGTCCCCTTCCATTTTTATACCCGGGAAGAGCAACGGGCGGAGTCCGGCGGCAGGGAAAAGGTAACTTCCCACAATTAATGTGCTTACCTGACCATTCCCCCCCTCGATCCTCGACCGGATGCGCGCGTCACACCTCTGGCAAAGAGCTGTTGCTTGGGCCCACCACGATCGCACCGCTAAGGCCTTCTCCTCAAAAGGCGTGTCCAACGATAAGAAAAAAGAGCCGCTACTCGCCAACGGAGATTTCTACAAAAGGTAAAATAGGCTCTGGCCCTACCTCAAGGTATCGAGGGAGCGAAGGCCGACCCTCGAATGAGGGTTCAATGGCCGCCCTTGAGCACCAAAAAAATCGGGCTCCGGCCCTAAGCCTCGAGGAAGCGAAGGCTGGCCCCACGATCAGGGTTCGACAGCCGCCCTCGAGCACCCGAGTCAGGGGTGACCAAGGGGGAGCCAACATGAGGCCTTGCTCGAGAACGAACTCTTGAGACCCCTTTGGACACATCCAAGGCAAAATGCTATGGACTTTATGGAATCCCCCCGAAGGGAGGCATCGAGCCGCCGAGACCTATCGAATGGAATCGGTATCTGTAAGACCATGCGTTTTGCTCTAATGAGACCGCCTCCGGGCCACCAGCCGACCACTATCAAACGAGGAACGGGCTCTCACTTGGATTTTCCCGTTACCAGCCCACTGAGAACTTCGCGGCTCGCCCTATCGAGGGTAGTCCGACGCTTCTCGCCTCACGTCCTATCGAGGGTAGTCCGACGCTTCTCGCCCTATCGAAAGGACTCGTGAGATGAATGCCGAGGCCGGCAATGCCCCAGCCGCATGAGGCTCGAGAGCTCGACTGTGCCCAGCACCCCTCGACAAAAGAGGGTCGAAAATCCCCCTGGGGCTCCGCGTCCCGACGCACCCCTCGGTAAAGCGCTGTGACTCCAGTTCAGGCCTGTACCCGACTGGACAAGCACCCCTCGACCAAAGACAAATGAAGCCCTCATAGGAGTCTTCCAACTCCTACGAGGCCTCGGGGGCTACCCCTGCGGGGGTCGCTCGAGCGCCCCCCACGGAAAGATCCGAATCACGTCCCGTTTCCGATTCTTGACCCCCTGCCCGAGTGCCATCACTCGCGCAGGGGCTCGGGGGCTACTGTCATTACCCAGGAAATGGGTACCCCAAACCCTTGGTTTACCGGGCTAAACCCTGCAAAATCAGCAACACGAACCCTCCAGTGACCTCCCACATTAACGTTCGAAGGCCCATAGGCTAAGGCATATTGGGCTGACCCACGAACGGGTTACGACGGCCCAAAGCTAAAGCCTGCTCGAGGGGCTACCGTGCGGACTGGGACAGTACACTCGAGGGTACAATTCGGGCGACCCCTCGAGGACGGAACTTCGCCCGGCGAACGAGCCTACCCTCGAGGACGGAACTTCGTTCGCACGAATGGGCAGTCCTCGAGGACAGTGCACCCCTCGGCTACCGATTCTCCTGTACGGATCCAGGCGCATTTAATGCGTTTTACCTACCCCCGCCTCACCGTATGGCCATAGTTACGGTAACAGTTGTGGGTGCGGCGGTCAAATCTTAGCTTTTACCGCCCATGCCCTGGAATCCCGCGGGTCATACTTCGCTGTTTGCGCCATGCCGAGCACTGTGCCCTGTCCAGCACCCCTCGAGACACATAAATCAGCACGTTTCCTGCATTTCCTAGGATTTGACCTTATCCGGTGAAGCTCGACCCTCTCGACTCGACCCCCTCGACTCAAGCCAGACCCTCGATCGCCGCCTCTCGACTTCGTCGGATGAACCCTCGAGCGGGATTCCAATGACTCCGGGCTGCACTTCAACAACTCCCGACGCGACGGCTGCAGAACCTCCCATGCCGACGTACATCTCTACAGCAGCACCGACGTGATCGACCTCAACGTCATACATCACCAGCCATGTGAACTCTAAATATATGTACTCCTGTGCCCCTTCTTCACCTATAAAAGGAGGCGCCAGGACATTAGCCAAAGAACGAAGAGAGGGAAGGACGAGAGGATCTAGAGCATAGAAACGCTAAGGCTTTAGATCACAAAACAATACCGTGAGACAGTGTAAAGTAGAGAGCTAGGCGCCCGAAACACCCAAGCTCCAGCTCACACTCCTCACACCTGCTTGTATTTTCCCCTGTACTAGCACTTCGGTGCAAGATAACATGAAATATCCTCCCCCCGCTGGACGTAGGGCCTTCTTTGCCTGAACCAGGATAAATCGCCGTGTCCTTCTTGCATTACCCACCAGATTAAGGGAGCATGCAATTACGAACATTACTCGTTGGTGTTAACCCCTGCGGGGTCGAAACACCGACAGGTTTAGAAGGTCTCATGCCTGCGCTGAAGATGGTTGATGAGGATCCTTCCGTAAATGCTCTTCTACTTCCGTAGCTGTTCTAGATGTTTGTACTCTGATGATTCGCCATGGGGTGATGTATGGAATGATGTAAGCCCCATTATGTTACTCCTTTATCTAGTTTCGATGTATGGATTTGATTATCAACTGTTGTATAATAATGTGATAGCCTTTATTTCACATTATTATCCATTCTGTGGATTTTCCCTTCGCGGAAAATTTGAGGATGTTTCAGTTAGTCTAGATACGCAACCAATGTCTACACAAGCGGTTTTAATTCAATAATCAAACTAGACACCATGTTTAATTTGATTAAGGTAGGCTTTTTAACCTAAGCACCATGCTTAATTTAAAAGCCCTATGAAAGTTTAATCATCACATCCAAATTTCAAACTAAGCACCATGCTTAATTCAAAAGATGCATGATCATCATCCAAACCAAAGCTTACTAGCATAGATAAGGGTAGTATATGTATGATAAACATGAGACTGATTCAAATGGATGTGTGACCAATGGTTGATGAATAAGAGAACCAAAGCTTTTTATATGCAAGGCAATGCAAATGGGATGGATGAATGCAATTAAACAAACATGCAGTGGTGGAAATAAAATTAGAATGCATAAAATGTTTTTGGGTTGGTTCTCTCATGCCTTGATCGATTCATCACTCATAATTTGTGATTGAATTGCGGATGATGTAATGTAGTTGCTCTATCACACATATGATGAATTTCTTTCAGCTTGAGGGTGACCTTTTCTTCATCTGCACAGAATTAATGTACACATATACCTATCTACATGATGGCAGGGTGGTGGCTTGATTGTTCAAGAATGATCAGGCACCCTAGGCTTGTGATAAATGTTTTAACCACAAAAACTAGTGGCAACTAAGTTAGTAGATATCAAGATCAATAACAAAATCTTTACGCCAATTGCTTCCCCGACAATGGTGCCAGAAAGCTTGTTGGTATTTGTTAACACAAACAGATAAATCTGCAAGCACACGGATACCGTTGTAGCTTTCACCCAAGAGTATTCCAGGGTATCGTATTTATCCACAGGGAAGCAATGGTTGAAGATAGTGATAGTGAACCATCCTATATCTACTATCTAGTATACCAACTAGACTAAAGTGGGCTAAGCGATATTTAAGATAGGATGACACCCAAGAGGTTCTACTCATAGATAAGTAAATGCTTGAGTAGCTAAGAGGGAGAGCATGGGAGTCTTATGTTACTTCTAAGCAAGCACAACTCTAGCCATGGATTATTGTGATATATATGTACCAGGAAATAGAGGGGTTCACATGCACTTCAGAGCGCACCCGCTCGGAACTCACCACAGCAAATGGTTCTGACACAAAGCACCTGGAGCTCTACTACACAGACTAAACCTATCGTGATGGACTAGGCAAATAGGGCTGTCACCACCTATTGCTACCACCTCTGGAGATTTAGGAGCAAACACAGGTAAGCATATAGCCTAAGCACCACGCTCAATCTATATACTTACTACTCTAATCGCATATGACTAATTAGGGCACCTTAACCGGACGGTGTTCCTGCGCAGGATATAACCACACTAAACAAGGCCAACATGGTTATCACTAGAGCATAGCTAAAGGACAAGACTATTACTTGAAGTAAAGACTTGGAAAAGTACTTGCAAAGAAAGTAATATCTTTATTGCAATAGGGAAAGTGTTACCAGAGCGGTACAAGGCTATACCAACTCCTGAAGATTTCCTCCTGACTCTGAGCAGAGCTCCCGCTAAGACTACTACTAGAGTTACATATTGAAGGGTAGAGAGAGCTCCTTCTTGGTGTGTGTTACAAATGAAGGATTAGGGACATATTTATAGTGATTTGGAAGTTGGTAGCTCTGGTCCCGGGGACGGGCGCCTTGGGTCCAGGGTGGGCGCCCTGGCCACATCGTCCACTCGCACCGACCTTCGATCCAACAGCGATGGCTCAGTCCCCCAAGTCAGTTGCATGCGAGATAAGTCAGCTTGGAATCAGTTCCAACCGACTTAGCCTCATTGGGTGTATGACAATGGACCCATGAATCCAAGTGACATTCATCGAGCGCCCTTGGATCAAACTGACTTGGTTTCGGCGGTTGGGAGACATGGGATGTTGTTGTCACGGATTGGTGATGTGGCTGGGTTGGTTTGGTGGCACGGCCTGGGTGGGCACCCTGAGTTAGGGTGGGCGCCTTGAGTCAGGGTGGGCGCCCTGGCCAGGGTGGACAACCTGAGTCCAGTGTGGGCGCCCTGGCCCTGGCTGGGTTGCTAGCCCTACCACATTCCATTGCCTCCATTTGGTCCATTTGCACTTATTTTTGGTACTTTTCCTGCATACAAATATAAACTCCAAGTACAAGTGGAACTAGGTGAATTATAAACATAAATCATTACTTGTGTTATTGGTTATCCTCATTTTGATGCAATGATGGTCAAATTTGGTAGTTAAGGACTGTCAACAAGCTCCCCCACACTAAACCTTTGCTCGTCCCGAGCAAAGATGAAGCATGTTGGATCAAGAGTTGCTACAATGTGACACTCTGCAAAAACTCATATACAAACTAATACTACTCTTGAGTTGAGCAGGTTAGAGATAGAAATCCATCATTAATCTTAGCCATATGGGGCTTATAGCTTTCACCTTGTAATATGCAAAAGTAAGATAGAGCAGTAGGTAGAAACTTTGTACCTTGCGTTGGTAAAGCCGAGACACATTCTGGAGGTTTTTAAGACTTTTAAAAGAAAAGCATGCCTAAGTTCCTCAAATGGTACACTCAATCGCTCAATGGTGTTTGATAATTCTCACCAAGGCCAAAGATAAAGACCTTTTGTACCTATACTAAAACTTATGTGGAGCTCATAGGTGGGAAAGCATAAGCAGACTTGAACTGAATATATTGCTAAGTTAGACACTTAGATCAAAAGGAGCAACAAGGCATACAAAATGATCAAGATGTGCAAGTGTGAATATTTGGTGCAGCTCCTTTGAGACATTCTGATGGTAACTTATTTTTGAAGACAACATGGTTGCCCGCTATTCTACATGGGACAATTGGTCTTTTTTTTTGCTTGACTTTTTTTCTTCGAGAGCACTCATTTTTTTCTCTCACAGCGGGTATTAAGGCTTCCACTGTATCATCCCTCATTTGGGGACTTCACCATGATAATTTAATCTTGATGATCGACTTGTAAACTTCTACTCATGCGAGGGGTAAGGTCACTTTGAGTGTGGGATCTCAAGTGGCATAACTCAAGGAGCAACCAAGGACCATTCATTGGGATAGTGAGTCTAAGTAACAACACATACAGATCACATATAACATACGGGGTGATAAGCCAAGTAACTAATTGCGATCATTTTGTTCATGAAATTAACTTGAGGGTGGCACCGGGTTTTTGAATGCCTGAGGTCTTGTATGTTGACCAATTGTACACCTCAAGTTTTTGAATGCCTGAGGTCCCTTGAGATGGCCCCCTTTTTGTTGTTGTTTCTTCTAGACCCTTTGTAGAGATAGTGCTTAATGGAATTATGAGATTAACTAAAAGGTTGATCAATTCAATTATGCTATCTACTACTACCTGTAATCATCTTATAAATTTAATTTAAGTTAGATAAGAATCATGATGCATGTCATTTTTAAGAAACACCATTGCTTTTCGCAAATGTACAAATGCCCATTAATATCCCTCGCATCTACCAAATACGTATATGTTGAAATTAAGTTCACTAGTATAAAATGTACTCACTTGCAATTGATAAGTTTTTCGTAGGTAATCTTGTTCGGTTGGAGTTGAACCATGATTAACATGCAAATGGCTAGCTAGTAGTAGACCTTGGGGTTAGCGACCCTAAGATGAGCTGAATGTTTACTCCAATGGTAACAATGAGCGACATAACGAGAGTGCAACTTAGTCTGAAAGATTATCTAAGTTAGAAGAATTATTCTCTAATATGTAATAGTTATTTTTCAAGATAATTTTTTTGATTATAGGTGCATCTAATGAAGTTGTGTAAAGGTTTGATGAATGGACAGTTGTGTGTCACTCGACTGTTAAAGAGATCATGAAGAGATGCGGATAACATTCTTCTACGGGAACTGGTCAACTTACAAGTTGATCAAGAGGATGACACTTGTGTTAACCTAACAAATACGAGAACTGGTCAACTTAGGGCATGTTTGGTTGGTTTCCCAACCCAGCCTGGCTCGCATGAGCCAGCTAGGCCCCCTCCAGCCAGGCTAAGATCAAGCAAGGGGCTCTTATTTGGTTGGCTGCATCAGTTGAGCCAGGCTGGGTGGAGATTGTTGGCGGTCCTTAACGGTTATTTTACACTGCTAATTAAAGACCAAAAAGGGGCGAATTATATATTTACATACGCATATACATTTATTATTAACCCAATTCCACTTGTACTTGGAGAAATATTATTTTGCAGGAATATATATAAAAGTACAAGAATTCCACACAAGAAATACGCTTTCTAGAAAGCATAAAATCAAGGGATTGGGAAAAAGTTCACTTCGGGGCCAAACTGGGCCAAGTGCACCATTTGGGCATGGTCCAAGCTGACTCCACAACTGACCATCCAAGGTCGGTCAGGGGGAGGCGTGAACCAGGGGCGCGCACCCCTGGCCTGGCGCACGCCTGAGCTAGGCGGCCAACCGGACCCAGCCTTGGCAAGATGGTTTGCACCTTCCATCTGAGGCTCAGGCGGTTGTGCACTTGACGAGATTGCCCCTGAACCACCTTTGGCCACCTATAAGAAGAGGAGGAGAGCACACCTCTACAGACACACCATTTGGAGCACTCTACCTCTCTCTCTATATTTGTTCTTTAGCTTAGTAGTAGTTGTTGGAGCAAGGCTAGAAGCTAGCAAGGAGGGCTTGTCTCCTGGGAAGCAAAACTACTCTTGGTAATATTTTTATGGAGAGTTCTTCCCAATTCAAGTTCTCTACACTTATATACATTGTCGTATGTGAACTAGAGTATAGTCTTGAGCATGATATATTCGATGAGTATGAACTAGACTATAGTCCATATGAGAATAGTTCATCTTGCTCATACATGTTCTTCATCATTCATATGATATACGAGAATAGTGATGATGATAGGAATAGGGCAATGGTTCGATGTTCCTTCAGGTTTGCCTATGTCCTAGCTCGTCCATCCGTAGGGTGGGAGTCCTATGGGGATGTAGGTAGTTCCTTAGTATGCGGGCGTGGTGTCCGGATACGAGGGGGCCTTCGGATATGACAGCATGCCCCGGTTGAGGGGTAGACGGCGGGGAGTGACCTAGTCCTGTCCGTCCTTCGTAATCCCCCACGTTCGTATGTCGTGTAGGAGTTCGTAAATGTCCCCATCGATTGATAGATCAGCTGTCGGGATCTCCCTTTTATCTTAGACCTTGACTTGCTGCTTGACCTGTATATCATGTGACTTAACTATTCAATGCATATGTATAATATGTGCCTGCTCCACGTAGTTGTTCTATTATTCTTTCATTCATTTATTCTTTATTTTATGCTTATCCTTATGGTAGATCCAAGTATGTGTCCACTATCTATCCAAATGATTATTGCTTACCCCTGCATAGAGGCGTCATAATGTTTCTATGCTAGAGGCGTATGTACCCGCCTTCCTTTGGGAAAATATAGATAACGATACCCTGATAATACTTCTGGGTGAAATGCTACAATGATAGATCCGTGCGCTTGTGGATATCTCTAAAAGGTTAAGATCTATCACACGGTAATCCTTACATCATTGCTAGAGAAACAATTCTAGTAGCGATGCTAAGAAACGCCAACAGGCATTTCTGGCGCCATCGCTGGGGCATAGGCTTCTCGCCTATCTTTAGTGATTGCACTAAGAAATGTCAACAGAGATGGTGTTTGGTTTGTTTCTGTCGCATCAAATTCAAATCCCATGGATGCACCAACCTTGTTTGGTTGGCTGAGAACTAGATTCAGTCATGAGGTTACCACTTGGTTTGAGTGGTGAGGTTACCACCTACAAGTTCAACACTACTACAACTTGTAAAGCAGTTCTAAAGCAGTTTCCAAACTAGAAAATCTATTACTAGAAACACAACTAGTACTATTACAATTGTAACTAAAATTGAATAGTGCCAAATAGTGATCTGGTGATGTGCAGCTGGTTGGAGAAGTGGAGGCTGAAGTGATTGCAGCAGCTCATCATGTCCATAACCATAGAATGCTTGCAAAAGCTTCATTTCTTGTGTTGTACTTTTTATAGCACTGACTAGGAAATCAATAAACTTGGTCATGTGCTTCGGCCTAGTTGAAGTAAACACCAGGTTTCCTCCCACAATGAACCACATACCAAGTCATTGCTGCAGCAAAAATTGCAAAAGGCATATAAAAAGATCATTGGCATAAGATATGTGCTCAGCATAAATAACATCTACATTGGCATGAGGCAAATGTGCTTAGCATAAATAACAACATCATTGGCATGAGGCAAATGTGCTCAGCATAAAATACAACATCATTGGCATGAGCTATGTACTCAGCATATAAAGAATTCATCACATGCATTTGGCATAAGTAAGAGCTCACAACAGATAAATAACATCATTGGCATAAGGCTTATGTCCAGATTGGATGCAGAACAACATCAATGGCATAGGCAAATGTTCAAATCATAGGCAACAGGCAAATGTTCCAAACATCGGCACATGCATAAGTTCACATCAATGCCGACCCAAGCACACACAAATGCATCAACTATGGTTGATGAGCTAAAGATGCAGGAGATCTATACTCACTAACTATATGTTAGTGTAACTAAAGTAAGCAGAGTTAGGTCATCTACACAAAAGAAGGGTTAACCCACTGCACAACAACCATCCACTAGGTAGAGGAAGCTTTGCACAAAAGAAACCTCCACTGCACAACAGGAGCATCCACCATGAGAGGATTAGGCACTCCACTAGGCTGGCCAAGGTAGCCACCAGTCCAAGGCAGATAGCTCACAAAAGAATGATCAACCACCAGCTACCATCACACTCAGATATAGTAGTGTTTAGCCAAGTAATTCCTTAGCCACAGCACACGATGAGCATCATTCATGCCCACAAATGTAGATCCCAGGGCCTTGTTGTCCAGCAGATGCCCATAAGCACACATCAGGGCATCCTCAGTGAATCCTGGGATAAACATCATAGCACCATAGAGCCAGGGTGGGAATCCTCAACCTTGGTTTCACGAATAGCACTTGTCACATCCTTTACAGCCTCTGCCATTCCAGAAAACAGAACCACATCCTCCTTTGACAGCAAGGATCTCTTTCTCTTGGAACCAGCCCCTCCTTCAATCTTGCCCTCTGCTGTATCAGTTGGCACCCCATGCTTGATCTCATCAAATGCTCCAGTCATCATGGAGCTTTTAGCAAAGTCTGAAGCTGAACCAAGTGGCTCACTTGACCCCATGCCAAACTTGCCAGTTGCCTAACCATTTGCAAAAATTGTCATCATCTCCTTGTAGTACAAAATGGGCTTGTTCAGGACTCAGCATCCTTGGGGTGTGCCTGAAAACACAGCAAACTCATAGTTAGAACAATGAAACTCATAGTTAGAACAATGAAAAACAAACAATGTATATGTTGACCTCTTACCTTGGTATGCCTAGTGTAGTGCTCCTCCTCAAGTCTGATCATTGAGTGCTCCTCATCCCATAAAGATCTACTGAGCTCTCTCAGCTTGGTCACCCTCACAAACCTCTGTCTCCACTTTCTAAGGTGATTGTACACCTAGGTACTAGTGACCTCATTGCCACAAAACTCTTGGAGAGCCTTGGCAAACTTGTTAAGGTGGACTTCCTTGAAAAACTTGTCTGTTCTCACACCAGTAGAGATCAGCTTGCACATTTGCCTCAGCATAAACCCAAACATGGCATCAGTCCAACTAAGCATCCCCCTCTGCTGTGCAGCAGCACCAGCTACTGGTTGAGCACTAGTAGCAGCACCAACAGATCCACCAGCACCAGCAGCCCCAACATCAGCTCTACCAGCACCAGCAGCCCCAACAGTAGCACCAGCCCCAGCAACCCCACCAGCCCCAACAGCCCCACCAGCCCCAACAACAACTCCAAGAATAGCACCAAAGGAAGGTTGACCAGGTCCAGGGAACACAAGGTCGTCAGCCATGAACTCCTCAGCCATTTCCTAAGTACATTTATGCCATGTCCCACTCAGATAGATGCATGACAACACAAGCCTTATGCCTCAGAATGAAATGTACAATAAAAACAACATCATAGCACAAGCCTCATGCCTCAGAATGAAATATACGATAAAAACAACATCATAGCACAAGCCTCATGCCTCAGAATGAATTGTACAATAAAACAACATCACAACACATGTCATAGCCTCAAAAACAATATTGCCTCAAAAATAAAGCATCACAACATATGTCATAGCCTCAAAAACCATACAAATTTTGGTAGAATGAAAGAAAAAAATATCAATGTAATGGTGCTCAAGATCTAGACAGAAACATCATGGACATGGACAATTGCTCAAATTTAATTAACAATGGTCATCATCGACTAGGACATATGCTAAGAGGAATTTTGCAATCATCAACGACTATGACAACAACTCAGGAATAAATTTGGCATCATCACACAAAGAACCACAATCATCATCAGAGAGCACAGGAATAAAGGGATGGGAAGAGAGGGGGGTGACATGTATCTTATACCGATCGAGTACTTGCAGGACCCAAAGCAAAATGACAGGAAGAGATGAGAGAAAGCAGATCTGCAAGCCTGCACACAAAACAAACACAGTTTGCATAAAGATTTCATGAATATTGCATGAATATATCAGAATCAACCAAACAAAAAAGCACGAGCAGTCAAGAACACATGAGCTAGGGTTTACATGCCTGAAGAACAGGCAAGAACACATATCTGGTGTGCCTGCATCAAGACTAGTCAAGAACACATGAGCTAGGGTTTCAGAATCGGGAAGAAAATGGGAGAATAGAAGGAGAAAATCACTTGCCTTGCGTGCTCAGATCCACAGCACCTGCAAATCCAGAAGATCAAGAAGATTACATGAGGGAGCTGCAGATCGACAAGAATAACTACACAAAAGAGGGAAAGGAGGCGGAGCACCTACCGGCGGCGGCAGAGGGGAGCAACAAGTGAAGAATCGAGGAGGAGGTGCCGGGGGAGGGGTTATATAGCGTGGTGAATGGCGGAAAAGGGGAGGTAAACCTAGCGAGTTCGCGCTATCTCCGCGCGGCCGAAATCCGCGCGCGCTCGCTGCTGCACCACAGGAGCCTGGCTCTGGAGGAACGGCCGATTCGGGCGTTTTCGGAGAGCCTGGCTAAGGGGGAGGGAGTGCACGCGGAGGGCCGGGTCAAGTCGGGCGACCGAAAACCAAACACGGAGTGGTATCCCGAGAGCCTGGTCCAAACGCGTCCTTAAATGTCCCAGTCTACGAAATGAAAATGTCACTTTGAGCGCGAGCTTCGGTCCGGCCACTCGGACGAAGATTTTCACCTGGCCCCTGGCTTCGCCACCAGAGATTTTTTTTTTATTATACCACTGACGAGAGATGATAAAACTTAGATGAAAGCTCGTCTCCGCTCAATAGGAAAAGATGATAGCTCGTCTAAGGCCTTGTTTAGATTCCCAAATTCACTCCCAAATTCCACTATGCAGAATTCCTATTCTCCATCACATCAAAATACCGGCAAATGCATAGAGTACTAAATATAGATGAAATCAAAAACTAATTACACAGTTTTATTATACTTTACAAGACGAACATTTTGAACCTAATTAATCAATGTTTGGACAATTATTATCAAATAAAAGCAAAAAGCAACAGTGTTCAACAGTGCCGGCACAGTGAATCGGACGGCACCGATTCGGTGAACTAAACGAGGCCTAAAAATAACTTAGATTAGATGACAGCTCTCTAAAAATTTATAAACCTCCAATGTATATTATTCTTGTATTTTTGCTGCGGGCGGGAACAAGCGTTCAGCATAAAAAAAGGGCAGCAACAGATAGGGCCCACGGTGGCAGCCAGCGGGGGAGCCTTGCATTGCACACAAGCGAGCAGATCAGCCGGCCGGGGCCCTGGGTGGGTCCCGCGTCCGCTCTTGTCTTCCTCTTCCAACGTCAATAGCCGGTTCCACTCCCAAAGTCCGTCCCAACCCAACCTCTCCAAACCCATTTCAATTTTCAAATCTGCTCCTGCTCCTCCGCCGCCGCCGGACTTCCAAACGCCACCCCGCCGTTCTGCCTCCAAACCCCAAATCCTCAAGCCCCCCTCCGCCAGTGGCACGATGGGGTTCCTGGATCCGGCGGCGCCGCTGCTGGCGACGTGCGGCGGCGATACGGTGAAGCTCTTCGACGTCACGGTGGAGACCGGCGACCCCTGCGTCCTCGCCTACACCCCCGCGCCCGCGCACCCCGTCAACGCTGTCAAGTGGAACCACACCAGTGAGTGCCCCCCTACGCGTGCTCTCAGATAGTCAGATCCCCTGAATTCGGTCGCTCTGCTTCGTCACGCGAGGATCTGTAGCTGCGAGCTCTGTACGTGTGAGTATTGGATGGTTCGATCCAACACTTGAAGTCCTCGTTGAGGTCGCTTGCTGTCGTTTGTTGCATTGTGGTTGGATCATGGGATAAGTAACCATTTAGTGCAGTGGTTATGCTGTTAGGTAGTGTAAGACCATGCCCTGAGCCATCAGCCCTCGGGTGCTCGTGATCTAAATTCTCCACTGATTAGTTGATGAGCTTTATCTGATCCCATAGACGCTGATGCAGTATCTACAGTCAGGATGCCATTTGGGGCTACTGAGGTTATGCATATCCTATCTCTGTTGCTAGTATCTTTCTTTGTATTAGGAAATCAGAGCTTTATTTTCAAAAGGAAACCAATGTCAACAAATGCACCACTGCTTCTTCTACTACTGCAATTTGTTGCTGAGAACTACATGATCCTGCATATTTGCAGTTTAATGTTCACTAGGGAGCACTTTTGTACTGCACTTACATTTTCTTTTATTCTGCACTACTGTGTACGAACTATTGGCTTTATGTTTTACTTGACAATGCAGCTCTGTGATTTCGCACAGCAGTATCTAACAAGCTTACCCATCTATTGGCCTGAAGTTGTATTTGTAGCTTCATCAAACAAACCATACACTTTAAGTACTAAGAAGTACTCTTTGTCCCTTTGCAAAACTATCATACCATGGATATTAGTTACGGCTACCTCCCTGCTAATGCTTGGAGTTAAATGCAATATACCCTAGAGCAATCAGGCTAAAATGTCAACTTCTACCCTTTCCATCATGTTTATCTGTATTTACATGCTTACACATACATCAACCAAACCAGTGACCTGTTATGGTGAAGGACAGGGTATCCATTTCTTTCCTGCAGTGAGTGATAGAGAACTTTATTAGTATATCTTTTCTATGTTTCACAATTAAATGCTAAGAAACAGTGTTGGTTTTATTTATTTTTAGTGTAACATCTGTTATGTTACATTTAGCATTCCATTATTTCCCTAAGTGAATATATTTTTACAAGAAATTATCCTCAATATGTTTTCTTTTATGAAACAGAACCTCAATATGTTGAAAAAATGATTCCTCATTGTATTGCACTGTAAAACTGCAAATAAAAGCAGTAACACTAACAACCATCTGCTCTTAACATGCAGATCTTATTGTAGCAAGCGCTGGTGATGATAAAAGGATCTCATTATGGCATAAGAAGGGTCAAAATATAGGACAACTGCCAACATCAACTGTTGACCGTGGTGATGACATAGAGGTATCAGGCATTAGTATGATTCTGTGCTCATGTATTATGCCTACAACCATGAATGTGCCACTCTTATTGGGGATTTATCTAGCATTTTCTGAAAATGTTACTTGTTTATCTATTAATAATGTCAGGATGGAAATTTCACATCTTTGTTCAAGGTATTGCTATATTGCTTATTCATTTCTTACATTTTTCTTTTAATGATAAACATGCTAAATTTGGACTAAATACATTCACTGAGCCATGCCTTTTCTCTAGACAAAGAGTTTTGAGGACAAAAATGAAATGATCAACCCAAATAATACCTGAGGGCCAAATAGTTCATTTTAGCACTACAGTTTTTGTGTTTTAGTCCATTTGAATTTTTGTTTTTTAGAGTTTTTCGTGGCATTGGCAACAAAGCAATATTGGCGACTAGAATGACATCTTTTTCTTTTATTGGGTTTCTTTCTTTTATATCCTTCTATAGATTTATTATGCTATTCTTTAAATTTTAAGCCACTTTAGAAAATAAAGAGCCTCACAGTAGTGCTTGGTTCCTCTGAAATTTCCTACCCAGCATCTAACATTAACAATTGAGCATATGGCACCGCTCTCTGTCTTCCCTCTCTCTCTCTGCATGCATTCGTGGGAATACTGAATAATTATCTGATGATATTTCAAACCTTTATAACTTTATCTGGTAAATATGTGCCCATGGCTGATCCTGGCAACCTATACACTCTTATTAGGAGTGCATTTATTCTATCAGTTTTAGCAACAAAGGTTCTCGATATCTCTGTTCTGGTGGAAGCGGCCATATTGTTAGGATATGGGATTTGCAGCGGAAGAGATGTATCAAATGGCTAAGTGGTCACACTGACACAATTACTGGCGTATTGTATAACTGCAAAGATGAACATTTGGCATCGATCAGCATGAAGGGGGACCTGATTCTTCATAATCTTGCTTCTGGAGCACGTGCTGCTGAACTTAGCGATCCAAACGGACAGGTAAATTTGTTTGCTTATGTGTGTTAGTATGTAAAATGCGCATGCCTCACATTGGGTCCTAGGAGTACCTGAATTTTAAATTTTGACCTCTGAATTTATTAGTTTTCCTGAAATATTTATGCAATGTCAGGTTCTGAGAGTGCTTGATTATTCACGAAATAGTAGGCATTTGTTGGTGACAGCTGGAGATGATGGTTCTGTGCATCTTTGGGATACAACTGCAAAGTCTCCTAAGGTACCGGAATCCATGGGGTTCTGTTTATGTTGTACTTATTCTTCTGTTGTTCAAGTGTTATAGAGTTAACCATTAAAATCAAAGTAAAATGCAGCCTTGAAGATAGCTTATCATATAGATGATAGGGAAAGCTATTATGATGTTCCCTAAAAAAATGACAGTAGTGTTGTCTATCCATCTATATACCATTAGCTCCATTTCCATTTATTCTAAAAGGTGCTAAGCTTGCAGTAGGGTGCCAGCTAGTTGCTCCATAGGGCATCTAGGCCCTGTTAGGCACAGCTTCTCAACCAGCATTTTCTTAAGAATAAGCCCACCATGTGCAAACACATAGATTTTCCTGTCAGCAGGGCCCAGTGGGGCAGATCAGCTTCTTATACTGTCTGTCCCTAGGAAGCTTGTTCGCTCCCCTGATATCCCTCTGCCTCTGTTTGCACGGCCATGCTGCCTCTGTCTGCTTTCTCCAATGGCTGAGACCCCACTGAGATCACCTCCATCGTCGAGCTCCCCTATGATCTCTGTGAGTTTGGTTCCCTTGGAGGCGTGAATTGTAGCTATGGGAGCTGCATGTGTGCCATGGTAGGAAGCTACGGCCATGTGCTGAGGGAGGAGCTGTAACTGACTGGCACGGCAGCTTCCTCGATTTGGGGTTGCGTGAGTGTTTGATTTTTGGCTGCATCACTAGGGATTGGAGCTGGAGGAAAGGGATGACGAATGGTAGATGTTCATAAAAAGCTATAAATAAAGTCCCAAACATCCAGCTTTTGTGCAGCAGCTTGTCTAAGAACCAGATTTTCTGGGCAGGTGGGAAAGGCCAGCTTATGCATAATTTTACATTGTGCAAAAACAGGGCTCTATGGGGCAACCTGGACATGCATAGGAACATCGCTGAACAGAGCAAGACAAACAGAGATGGGGCCATATCTGGGCCTTGAGGGCTTGATTAGCCTAGTGATTACAATGGAAAACTGTTCGGTGACCCAGTGTTGAACAACCCTGTCTAATGCCCAAGCCCCATCCTGAAGTTTTTGTACTAGCTTCTTTCCTTTTAAAAATAGAGGCTCAAGACATTTTATTTTAGTTATGAAGTCCAGACCTGAGATTAAGTTAGAAGCTTGACCTGTGCCAATTTGATGGGCTGGCCAATTGCCTATGGGTGGAACAGGGTGCATTTTAGAACATTTCTAGCTATATATTTTTTTTTCCCACCGGGACTTTTTGTTTCTTGGAAACATTTCTAGCTATATATTTTTTCCCCACCGGGACTATTTGTTTCTTGGAAACTTAAATTCACATTTTGTTTGAAGGTAAAATACATGTAGTACTGTCACGTGGGGGCAGCAGTATAACTGCCTGCCCAGCGCACGAGATGCAGCCATGGGAGCTCCCAGTGGCGTGCAACAGCCAAGGAGGCACAGGCGGCTGTGATCAATGGCGTTTAGGGGTTAGTCGAGAGTTAATGTTGGGGAGGGAAACAAGGAGCTAGAGGGCTGGGTGCCAGCTCGAGGAGTTAGAGGGCTGGGCGCCAGCTAGAGGCTGAGGTCCCTCTATTTATACCACGTAATCAGATTCAGATGAAGTAAGCAATGAACAAACCTATTCTTGATCTCCCTTTTCTCTCTTAATTCCATCCCCTTCACCATATGGTGACCAGGGAAACCTCCTGGCACCGTTATCAACCCAAGCTACAAACTGAGAAGTCGAGGGCCTGCTACCTTGAGCACAGACGCCCTTGACAAGCACTCATCTTGATTCTTGAGTCTTTATGTAGCTGTGATTATTATTTTGTTGTTTCTGGTATTATAAAATTACTTTTTTGAATTGATTTTTCACTGGCTAATCATATAATCTATTGATATACCCTGGTTATCATTGTTTGTTTCAGAAATATTAAAACAACTGATCAGCATGATCAGCTTTCTTCTGCTTATACTTGCTTTAATTTTCTCGAATTGACTAGCCGCTGTTGTGCAGGTTTCATGGCTGAAGCAACATTCTGCACCCACAAGTGGTGTTTGTATTTCACCATCCAGCGATAAGGTTTTGTGGTTGTAAATGCAGCTGGCATTTCATATCCGAATAAATAACATCTTTCTCACACGTGGTTTATATTTTGGTTTTGCAGATAATTGCTACAGTGGGCCTTGACAAGAAGTTATACACATTAGATTCAGGGTCAAGACGACCAACACAAACTATTCCTCATGAGGCTCCATTCTCCTCATTGGCATATAATGATGATGGTACTATATTAGCAGCGGGCACAAATAGTGGACGTGTCGTGTTCTATGATGTTCGAGGAAAGCCAAAGCCATTGACCATCCTTCGTGCATATAATACCTCTGAGGTGAGAAACCACAGTCATCTTTTCTCTTTGGTCTGCAAACTGTTGTTGACTTGCATAAATTCTGTTTCCTGCTGTCCTTTGTGCATTGATTTTTGCACGTCATGTTACAGCAGTT
>CM041630.1:34696247-34706939 GCA_023333625.1 Bothriochloa decipiens | reverse complement strand
CATCTAGTGGCAACTGGTGGGATGAGCATGGAAGTGATGATACAAAAAAAGATGATAAACCAGGAGAAAAGAAATTTTCAGCAACCAGGAAGTATTCATATACGGAAGGCAATGGTGAGCCACATCCAGTCGCAGATTGGTGGTCTACTGCAAATTTAAGACAGGTTCTTCTTGAAAAACTTATATGCTTATGTTTAAGGGGGCACATGTCTCATCGTGAAAGGATAAAGCATATAGCTTTTTTTTTTCTGATGTTGCTATACATGTTTGCGTTGTATAGGATAGCATCTCATCTGTGACTACTACATCCATGGCATCATGGAAGAGTGAAGTATCTGTATCTTCACCAGAGATAGCAAGTGGAAATGCATTACCAGACAGGTTAACTCAACGTCAACAGATCTCACGCTTTGGGTCTTCAGCCTTTCCAACTGGTGGCTTGGCATTTTCAGCCTTACAAGATTCAGCTTCAGCACCCAGTCACTCACTGAAGGGTTCTCTTACAAGTAACTTTTTAATGAATCTACAAAACAAGGGCACCTTGAGCAATGCACACTCTTCCCTGGACGCATCCTCTCCAAATCTTCACAGTTCACTTCCCTCATCATATGTTTCAAAAACTATGCCATCTGGGATTCCTGATCAACCAGGAGCAGCACAATCCACTTCTATGTGGAGACCCACAACATATACTGATAGAATGAGCTCATCATCTGTTTTTAGTGATGGATTAGCTTCAGCATTTGGTTCACCAAAATCAAAGAAGACAGGAGCAGAAACAAAAGATGAGTTGCTCAGTAGCATTTTGTCAAGACAAGAAGCAGCAGCTGCCTCTTCATCTGCAATCCCTCTTGCAAGCAATGTAAGAAGTTCTTGTTTACTAGTGCAACTAGTACGACTAAAATGTTTTAACAGCATGATTTGCTGAACTGTTATATTCTATTTATTAGGGGGTAGTGTCACCACAACTGGCGAACACAGGTTCTTCATCTGATCAACACGGTGCTTCTTCCTTCTCCCTTCAATATGTGCAACGCATGCTTGAAGAATCTCTTGGGTCTGTCCAGAAGTCCATCCATGAGGATGTGAGAAATCTCCACATTGAACTTTTACGACAGTTTCACATGCAGGAGGTAAAATTTCTAGCTCAATATTGTGATGTTTCTTTGTGCTTCAAGCTTTGACTCAGATTCAAATTTGATTTTAAGCTTTTGTTTTGTTCTCAATGGCACACACCTGTATAACCTGCTCTAGTGCCATGCAAGATCTTCATAAGTTTTGTATGGTGGGCTCACCTAGATCAGATTTGTGGACAGAAGCATCATAGGGAATTTGGTTGCCTGCATTAGTTTGTGCAGTTATCTTGCCCCATAGAGGCCCATGCAGGCTTGCACAGTGCTCAAAAGAGGTCGAATGCCGCATTAGTTAGTATGCTAGATTTGGTCGTTGCTAGAGTGGAATAATTGGATTCATTAATTGGGGGTGAACCCCCTGGGTACATATATATAGGCATATGGTGCCTAACCCTAACCCTAATGGGCCTTGCCCTACATGGGCTGACCTAGGCCTGGTGGCACACACACACACACACATACACTCCAACATCCCCCCGCAGTCACAACAGGGGCGAACACACGATGAGACTGGAAAACTAGAGAGCAAAGCCGAAGCGATGACATCGCCCCGCAGTCGGAATTGTGTCGCGGTCGGTGTGGTTGGAGCGAAGTGGAGGATAGCCCTTGTTGCCGAAGTAGTCGAGGTCGAGGTTGTCTTGGTTGTAGCCGAGGTAGAAGGTGCCGAGTCGAGGTACCAGCGAAGGCGGTCGAGAACGAAGTCGCAGCTCCGTGTCCTTGTGGTCGCGGGACAATGAGCCGAGCCATGCGGCGCAGACGGCAGCCAGGCCATGGCAACGCACCCGGATACCTCGGAGGCCGTGCTCAGAGCAGGGGTGGCGGAGAAGTCAAGGTCCGCGCTCAGATCAGGGGTGGCGGAGAGGGAGAAGTGGGGTGGCGGCTTTCCTACCCGCCCTCGTAGAAGTCTGGCGCTTAGAGCAGGGGTGGCGTCGACGAAGGCGACGAACGGCGGGGCGATGCAATCCAGGTCGCGGACCAGGCAAAATAGAAAAGATAGCAGCAGCAGGTGTTGAACATTGCGGGTACAATCTCTGGGTACATGTAGCAGCCCATCCTCCCATCCACCTTATCTCTTCACACTGTGTGAGTCACGGGTGAGAAGTATGGGTCACAGGTGGCTCTCGTCCCTTCCTATCGATGGAGAGAGAGGGGCAGAGAGAAACAGAGGAGGAGGAGGGCGCTGGTGTCCCGAGTAGCTCCTCCTGAGCAGCAGCGCAGGGCAGGCCACCTCCTCCCCGATGGCCGCATCCGCACGCAGACGGCAGCAGCGGCGGTGGCGCTGGGGGGGAGGAGGATGGACTGCAGACGACGCAAAGGAAGGAGCCGGTGAGGGAGGCGGCCCCCACGACGCTCGAGCTCGCCTGCGGCGGTGGAGAAGCGGCGTAGGGGAGGACGCGCGGCGCTGGCTCCGGTGACGGCCTCCGCGCCGAGCCGGAGAGAGGAGGAAGATGGGGGGGGCCCGGCAGCAGCGGCGGCGACGGCGGCGACGGCGGCTGCGGCCCCACGCGCTCAGGCCGAAGGGGTGGCGGGAGGAGGCCCAACGGCGGCGGATTTGCCCGGCCAGGGGCGGGCGGCGGCGGATCCGGCCGGCGCTCGGCTGGAGGAGGTCCGGCGGCGGCGGATCCGCCCGACCAGGGTGCTCGCGCGGAGGAGGAGACGGCGCTGGCGATGAAGGGAGGTAGGTCCTCTGCTGCTTCATTATTGACTCGACGAGCGGCGGCGCAATAGGGGCCGGCGCCGAACCAGGGGCGCTGCCCCCGGCGGAGAGGCGGCTCTCCCCGGGGGCGTGCTGGGTGGCTGGTGGCAGCAGCTGGTGAGGGAGGAAGGGAAAACCTAGCTCGATACTATGCTAGAGTGAAATAATTGGATTCATTAATTGGGGGTGAACCCCCTGGGTACATATATATAGGCATATGGTGCCTAACCCTAACCCTAATGGGCTGACCTGGGCCTGGTGGCACACACACACACATACACTCCAACAGTCGTATTAGGCAATACAGGCTTGTACAAGTTCATGAGGTCCACAAAAATGGATTCTTCACCTCGCCGACTTCTACTAGAACATGGATGTGATCACGTGCAACAAAATATAAGCAGCCAAACACAATCTTACTAGACACAGCTTGCATCTGCAGAACAACTAAACACCAACATATTGCATATGTTTATGCTGCCTTGTGTTGTGTTTCACAAGGCCTAATACATGATAAGACTAGTGCAGGCAATAGTAAAGCTGCACTGTTTTTTTTTATACAGAAATAATTTAAAGTAGTGGATATATTTGTGATAACTGCCCCCCTGATTTTATTGTTTTTCTACCACTTTCCTTTGCCATGCTAACTGCATCCTTCTGAAACTGTCTTAGTTGCATTAAATATTCAGTTTCCTGCACCTGCATCTATTATGGCTGTAGTGGCTAACCACCTATGATGGTTGAAGCAGGTTGTTAGCTTTAGGAGTTTGGAATCTCCCTATGTGTCAATAATGTCATTTGTTCTGAACTCTAGATATATCTGCATAATTCACTTTAAGTAAAAAATTCATTGGAAATTCAGAAAAAAAAGAGATCTAAACCAGAACATTGGAGGTCAGATAAACACAATTATTACAGTTAATTAACTTCCATTTTTGAAATCAATGCCTTATAAATCTTGAAAGCTTTTACAAAGGATATTAAAGTTCAGGAAGGTTACATGATATCAAATCCTGTAGACAGCATTTTAATCGTCTATAAAATGTACAAAAATACAATTATGAGCTTGCTGCTGCGAAACGCAAATGTGTATATCAGCGTACTCCCAATTTTTTCAATTAATTTCTTGGAAACACATAGTTCATGGTTTCTGTCAAACATTCACACTAATTTTGAATCCATTTCACAGAACCCATTGCTGCTCTTTAGTTTTAGAAAACCTCTACAGTTCTGTTGTAGAAAACACCTGCCTGGAATAGTAATTTTACAATGATCATGGTGTGCTTGTTTTCTCGCCCCATTGAAGTGAAAAGCTTGCGCATACTTTGCAAAATAGTAGACTAGCTGAGGCTGCCTTTACCAATATCTATCTGATCTGTTTTCAAGTTAACACTAGGAATATTTACCAATGAAATAGACTATTCCTCTAATTTTTCTTTTGTTTTGAAAGAGGAAGGAAGCTTGCTATTTTTCTGTCTTGCATTTCTTTGGCACAATCATAAATTGTTGACCCTAGATGAGATTGCACATTTGTCACTCTTTGATTACTTGTCTAAAGTTCTGATCCCATACATATGATTTCGAATGCTTGTTCGCTCTATGTGCTCATTTTTTTGTATAGCCTTTGTTTTAATACTTTCTTTTTGACATAACGAACCTTCTGCGAGAAACAGATGGAAATGTCAGGCGTGCTGAACTTGGTCATGGAAAAGGTGGAAGGCCTGACAAAAGAAGTTCAGCAACTGAGAAGGGAGAACCAACAGCTCCGGCAACAGCTTCTCTAATATGTACCTTCGGGAGCCTCTGGCATTTTTATGCTTTGTGGAAGAGTGCAATTTGCTCCGGAGTCCTAGGTAGGCCTGGCCATGGTCGATTCTCATATTGGTTGTCTAGCGCATGACATATAGGAAGCTCGTATTTGACACGGTTGTACATAGAATCCTCTTAGTTTAGAAGCATATTGATATTATTGTTCTCTGTTTGTCATGTTGTGTTGGACTGGTTCCATGTATCTTGGTGGACCTTGGGGACCTTGGGCGGCCTGATTTTGGATGGCATATGTCAAAGGTTAACAGATGTTTTCAGTGTAGCTTTTGTTAATCGGATTCCTTGTGAGGCTAAAAACTCGTCCTGAACAAACATATGATAGTTTGCTTCTTGTTATGGCAGATGTGAGTAGCTTATTGCTCCTTGTATAGTTTATAAGGCATCTTCTGATAATGGCAAGGTTCCTTAAATTGCACTTAACAATTTCGAAGTTGATGTTATTGAGCCTGGTAGAGAAGTGTCCGGCGATTCATAAGTCTGAAACCCCTGGGCTTTGGACTAGTTTCTACACCAACATGAAACCGAAACTGTCCAATATGCCCAAATCCTGTCCCATCCATTACATCGCTAGCTTGTTTTAGCATATCCGACTCTTGGATTGGTTGCACTTCCCTTCAATTCTCAGTTATTTCTAGCGGGTGTCTCCGGTGGGGAGTTCAAAGCGAGATGGTGGTAGGGAGGAGGCTCTCACACACACACCACACAACAAGAGCCTCTCCCTCCACAGTTGTATCTTTTCTGTTTAGTGGTCTCGATGAGGAGCTTCAATGTAGATCTTTAACATCTTTGCGTGCAACTCGTAATACCTAGAATCTTTGCAAACATATGTCATGTTTGCGAAGTCCAGTTGAAGAGATGATCTCACATTCTCACGTATGCTTTTGGTCGTGGATGTGGTTGACGCTGAAGGCCGGATGATGTTGCCTCCCGTGCCTAAAATGTGAGTCCGTTTGGAAACAACGACATCTAGCCTGGCTGACGCCTCGTGTGAAGGCCGTTGTTGGCTCGTCGATGAGGACATGCTACCTGGTTGATCTTGCCAGTAGTCATATGCTTGTCTCAAAGATTAAGCCATGCATGTGCAAGTATGAACTACTTCAAACTGTGAACCTATGAATGCCTCATTAAATCAGTTATAGTTTGTTTGATGGTACATGCTACTCGGATAACCGTAGTAATTCTAGAGTTAATACGTGCAACAAACCTCGACTTCCGGAAGGGGCGCATTTATTAGATAAAAGGCTGACGCGGGCTCTGCTCGCTGATCCGATGATTTATGATAACTTGAAGGATCGCACGGCCCTCGTGCCGGCGACGCATTATTCAAATTTCTGTCCTATCAACTTTCGATGGTAGGATAGGGGCCTACCATGGTGGTGACGGGTGACGGAGAATTAGGGTTCGATTTCGGAGAGGGAGCCTGAGAAACGGCTAGCACATCCAAGGAAGGCAGCAGGCGCGCAAATTACCGAATCCTGACATGGGGAGGTAGTGACAATAAATAACAATACCGGACGCGTTAGTATCTGCTAATTGGAATGAGTACAATCTAAATCCCTTAACGAGGATCCATTGGAAGGCAAGTCTGGTGCCAGCAGCCGCGGTAGTTCCAGCTCCAATAATGTATATTTAAGTTGTTGCAGTTAAAAAGCTCGTAGTTGGACCTTGGGCTGGGTCGGCCGGTCTGCCTCACGGCGAGCACCGACCTACTCGACCCTTCGACTGGCAATGCGCTCCAGCCTTAATTGGTCGGGTCGTGCCTCCAGCACTGTTACTTTGAAGAAATTAGAGTGCTCAAAGCAAGCCATCGCTCTGGATACATTAGCATGGGATAACATCATAGGATTCTGGTCCTACTGTGTTAGCCTTTGGGGTCAGAGTAATGATTAATGGGGATAGTCGGGGTCATTCGTATTTCATAGTCAGAGGTGAAATTCTTGGATTTATGAAAGACGAACAACTACTGTGAAAGCATTTGCCAAGAATGTTTTTATTAATCAAGAACGAAAGTTGGGGGCTCGAAAGCGATCAGATACCGTCCTAGTCTCAATCATAAACGATGCTGAGCAGGGATTGGTGGATGTTGTGCACCGAGATCAGCTATACCTAAGCTTGCACATATAGCCATCTGCAGAACAACTGAATCCACTCCTTCTACACATATGGCCACTTTGGATTCGTATAGAATGCCATCCACCACATCCACCAGGTGAGCAACGGGCAATCTAGCACCGCACGAACAGTAACTGCAGTTACAACAAAACCTTGCTCTGTTAATGTTACACTGTTCCCTCTAACAATTGTTACTCTTACTGTAGACAGGGCAACATGAGTAACCTACTCCGACACACACTGTACAAGCAACCCAAAGATGGCGACGATGCAGGTCCTTCTGAACAAGCAGGTGCACATGGAGCAGGTCGTCAACATGTAGGTATGGTGCAACTAGTCTGTACATCATTCCTAGCTACATCCTTGAGCACCAAGACAATCCAAAAACTGCACTACCTCATGCGGATCCTCATGTAGGTGCCATTGTTGAATCACCCATTAACTCACCCCTTGATTCACCCATTGATTTGCCTCAAGACCCCAAAGGTGACACCCAAGTACCTGAGACACCAGATAGCAACCCCAAAGGTGCCACCCAAATACTTTCCACACAAGTAGCTGCCACAATTATAGCACACAAGGAGGAGCTTCAATATAGAGCCTGAATATCTTGGAGATATTTGGTATGCTCATTGGAATATTCTTTATCCATGTTGTTTGCACCAAAATTTGGACTGGCGGACACGCGAGTAAAGCTTCTCCTAGAAGACACTACCGGAATCGGCTAAATGCTGGTAATAGCCGGATATTGGGGAATCGGCTAAATTAGAAACAATCGGCTAACCAGAATTGGCTATCTGTAGAAGCACGCAGGTCACGTCGACTCCGACCCGATAAGATGAAGGACGGCGCATTGACTGCACGGGACTCTACAGGACAAAATAGTAGGACCCAAGTTATATAGTTTAGATAGTTTTTGAGTCTTTTCCTTATTTGCAAAAGTCGTATTAGGTTAGGATTTGGTCAAAGCCCAGGGTATAAATATGTAAGCCCTGGCACCTTGTAAACTCTCTCTTGACATTCAATACAATTTTTCGGCTCCGGCCATCAAACCCTTAGTTTTTAGGATCTCGGTGAGTTTCTTCATCAAGCTAGGCTGCATCGGGTCGTGTGACCTCTGGTTTGCTGTAAGTACCATCATGACTTTTACTCTTGTTAGATAGGGCTGGTTCGACCTCCTATCGACCATTAGTATGGCCAAGGGGCTCGTGTTTTTGCTTGATTTGGCTGGTTCGACCTCTTATCTATGCATTATCACTTGTCAACAGTTTATGTTATCGTTTGATAGGACCGGTTTGACCTCCTATTGTATGCGTTAGCATAGGCTATTTATCGGCTCTATTAGGTTTGGCAGCCTAATAGATTCATTAAGTTACCTACGGCCAGTTATCAGCTCTGCTAGGCTTGGCAACCTGGTAGATTCATTAAGTTACCGATGTTGTTAGCTTTTATTGTTTATTTTATTACAACAACATCTTTGCCCGATCAAGATTGGTAGATTTGGCTTATATCCTTTTAGATTCGATTGTCATCAATGCTTATTATGTTCATTCTTCTCGGTTTGATGATCAATCTTGTGTTTGCATTAGCTAGATCTTATCAATCTTGTTCATGACATGTGGCACATTCTAGGGTATAGATAGTTTTACATTAGTTTGCGCTGTCTCTGTTCATGCACCTAGTTCATTCTCATGTCGGTATTGGCAAAATTAGCCGATTCACCAGAGCTATCACCCAAGACATCATTCTATTTAAAGCTAGTTGTTTTGTTCAGCTTGCTTAGTAGATCTGTTAGCTTTAATCTAGATTTTTGCACACATGTAGGAACTTTTATATGTTGTATTGAATAAATTAGATCGGCTAATGGTTTTGTTCTCTTTATGTTTACTTAAATAGCCGATTTAGCTAGTTCTTTACTATTTATAGCATGTATCATGATTGGTTTATGCTTTCTTTTGCCCTAGTTATTTATACCATGTCATGATCGATTGCTTTATTCATGCATGTTTATTTACCAAGTTTATTTATAAATGCATGTTGGATGTTGACTCCCTAGTCAATGCCCTAATCAGGTCGACTATTCAGCCACATATGAGGAACTGTCTGGAATCACACCAGCAGGTTTCATAATTTGACTATTTTTTCCTCCTTGTCAATTTCAAGGTCAAATTGACTGGCACGCCTCGGACTCGATCAACCGGATCATCTATTGGAGAAAGTCATGGGGATCGGAGAGACGTTCATGCTCCAGTCTGTCTGGCTTGCAAGAGGCAGTTGGCATGAAGAGTCACATTTTTACGCCAACACTATTTTTGGCACGCCCGGTGGGACACACAATCGTTGACAATGACTAAAAATTCATCTGAGCTCGACGTCAACAACATCCTTGACGTCACCATGGAAGAACTCAAAGATGCCAAGAAGCAAATAATTGGAAAGGCTCTTGAACAACTGGAGCAGAATTGCTTGTCTTGCTTTGGTAGAGTGCGTGGTGGCAAGGTAGTTTTAAAGCAAGCAATGCCCAGAATCTTGATGGCAGGAGAAACTATTGAAGGAGATGAAGTAGACAGAGAATTCTTGATAGAACAGTTGAACAAGATAATCAATGAAGCTATTACAAACCATCAAGCATACTTTCTGCACACGTTCGGCAACATCATGAAGGACATTTTTGCTGGATTTCCTGTTGATCAATTTGGGCATGCTTATTTTAATTTGAAGATGACATCAGGCACTGGTGGCGATGCATAGAATTAGTCCAAGGCAAATATGGTGTCAACTTCCAATGGAGGTGCAAAAGGCAGTGCTGCTTCTCATGCACAATAGCCGAAGGGTGGTCCTCCACCTAATTTTGGTACAACTCTAAATGTACCAGCTTCGGCTCATAAAATAGCTTCCTCAGTTGATAGGATCAGGAGAACTGTAAATTACCATGTGAATCAAGCTTTGGGAGGAGAGGCTGCTCAAGACCAAGATGATGATGAACCACCAGCCGGTTTTGCAAATGTTTCAAGCTATAATCATTGGGGAATGCCTGCTTGTCCAAAGATTGGAGGATCGGCTGATCCTAATGACCAGTTAGTCAGCAAGCTTGCTGAGGTGATGGAGAAGCAGTTTGGCATGAAGAGGAGTCATTTCAGATCATACAACATGCCATACCCTTAGTGGTACAACTGTCTAGAGCTTCCACGCAATTATAGAATTATAGAGTTCTCCAAGTTCACTGGAGAAGATAATACCAGCACGATGGAGCACATAAGCAAGTATCTGGCTCAGTTAGGTGATGCTGCAGTTGAAGAAATCCACAAAGTCAGATTCTTTGCTTTGTCACTATTAGGACCAGCTTTCACTTGGTACTCATCTTTGCCAAGAAATTCTATTCATACTTGGGATGAGTTGGAGAGCAAATTCCACGCTTACTTCTTCAATGGGACTGTTGAGAAAGAAATTGATGATCTAACTAGCATCAAGATGAAGAGCAATGAATCAGGTCTTGACTTCATCCAGAGATTCAGGCAAACGAAGAGTCTATGCTTCTCGTTGAACTTGTCTGACAGCCAGTTGGTGAAATTGGCTATCCAAGGGATGCAATCGTACCTGAAGAAGAAGCTAGTTGACATGGGCTTTGAAAACCTTGGAGCGTTAGCATAGAGGGTGGCTGTAATATCTGAATATGTCCAACCACCACGCCAACAGAACCGTTTCTAGAAGGCAGCTAATGTAGCTAGTTACTATAAAGCTCTAACTCAGTATGGTTCAGATGATGAAGCAGAAGAAGTTGATGCAATTGAGTGGAATCTTAGTAAGAAGTGTGTTATCGGCCATCCTTGGGGTAGAACACAAGAGATGTTTGATTTTAATACTTCAAAGGCTGATAAAATCTTTGATTATTTGCTGAGTAAGGGTCTTATCAAAGTGTTACAT
>CM041630.1:34643218-34696237 GCA_023333625.1 Bothriochloa decipiens | reverse complement strand
GCTAGAGTGCTGACTTCTGCTAGAGCGAAGGAGTCAAAGTCAATAGACACAAGACTGTAGCTCACTGATGAAAAATATTAGGAAATCAAGAGAAGGCGTGAGAAGCAGGATAGCCGATTTGACCAAACTGAATCATCAGCATCGGCTGAAAGAATACCACGTGTGACATCTCGTATTCTCCTTAACAAGTGGCATAGGCAGCAAGAGAAAGATGGTAGAAGATGGTTTGAAGAACATGAGCGTTTGAGGATGCTTGAAGAAGAAAGGTATGAAAGGGAGCAAGCTGAATCACATTGTAATTGTCCTTTCTTTAGGCATTGCTGGAATGAAGGCTTGAGGTTGCCCACTAGGAGGAATTGCCCTGAATGCACTGATCAATACAGGGAATATCGGTAATCTCAAACCAACCATCGGTCTATTCATGATAGACTTGGACAACCTATTGAGGATCGGCACATAAATAAATGCAGACTTCATGATCATTGTGATGCTTATGATGAAGATGTAGAGGAAGTACAACATGTTTGGTGAGCAAATCAATGGTGCCCTAGTAGTCTCTCTTGGAGTCAAAAGAGAAGAGTTCAACGCTTGAGAGAGACTGAGATCAAGCTGGAGAAGGCTAAGAAGGCACAGGTTTGGAAGGCTAAACAAACAGCCGATTCAGGAAAATCAGCTCCTATTGGTATGCAGTGTATTTTGCCTGCTGAGTTCAGAGCATCAAGGGATCAAGAAGTTTATTCTGACTTTGATGAGTCAGAGTATGAGGAGATAACTGCTTCTTACTTCCCAAGCTGTGTTCGACAAGCCAATGCGTTACAGACATTTGAAAGCTCTATATGTCAAAGGACTTGTTGATGGGAAACCTATGAGCAAGATGCTTGTGGATGGAGGAGCTGCAGTCAACCTTATGTCTTACTCAACATCTAGAAAGTTAGGCAAGACCCCTGAAGATCTAACCAAGACAGACATGCAGCTAAGAGATTTTGGAGGAAATGTGTCTAACACCCGGGGGCAATAAGTGTGGAATTAACAATTGGCAGTAAGACATTGATCACCACATTCTTTATCATTGATGGAAAAGGATTCTATAGTTTGCTTCTAGGAAGAGGTTGGATTCATGCCAATTGTTGTGTGCCTTCAACCATGCATCAACATATAATTCAGTGGATAGACAACGACATTGAGGTTGTGCCCGCTAAGGATTCCATCAACATCTCCTCTATTGATCATGTCTATTGGGATTTGGAAAGCTTTGATTGTTTTTCTGGTAAAGAATTTCATGGAGATTTCATCTCAATCAATGATGAAGATCAACAGCCAGCTCAGGCCGTCGGTCTGAAAGTATCTTTTAAGAAAACATTGAGTTGTAAATAGCCGATGTAAACAGACAATGCAGCCAGACATTATTAGATCATCGATTCAAGGTGGCTTAAAATGTCTTGGGGCAATTGGCTTGTTTTCTAAATTAGAGGTTATCAGATAGTATGCCAAGCATAATAGCCAAAACACTAGTATCGCCTTCAGTGTAATAAAAAAACCAACCGAACGTTGGTAATAGCCGATGTGACATACATCGCCTTTAGAGTAAAAATAAAACAAAATGCAAATGTTTTATTGAAAGACATGAGTAGTTCTGATTAACCTAATTCAAAAGATGTGCTGCAAACGAAAGTGTTCATTCATTTACACAAATTTCTTACAAAATATGAAGTTCCCTACAAAAGACTAGAGCATACTGCATGTCTACAAAGGGAGCCTGCCAATGACGTAGTGGGTTGAAGCTACATGGGCGATAGCTTCTACTGCTTCCTTGAAGTGCTCGAAGTTAGCATCGATGGCATCCATGATCTGCGGAGAGACATCCAGGTTCTGTAGATTTAGGCCTGTGATGACGCCTTGATTGGCCACCTCATGCACTCTGGCATGGATGGTCTCCAACCTCTGAGCAATGGTCTCTCCAGGAGCGTGCACAACAGCTATGGCAGCGTTCCCAATGAGCTGGAGCTCCTCAAAATGCCTCGTAAGATATAAAGGACCAAATGAGAGGATTAATTGCCAGAAGATATCAAGAATCAGCAACTGAGACATTATACTCACCCACGACGCGGGCATCGACAGTGATTTGCCGGTTGATGGCTGTCTCGGCCTCTCGCTGGGCTGTTAGAAGAGCAACCTGGAAGTCGGCAAGGATGCTCTGCATATGAGCCAGCTCCTTGATGGTCTCATCATAGCGCACCTCCATCTCCATCCGCTCCAGGTAGATGTGATCGTACAATGCTGCAGACACCTTGGCGGACCTCGTGGAAGATCCCAATCCTATAGAACCACCAGACTCCGTTGGAGCAGTCCCGATCAGACCAGGGCCAATTCCTGGTATCTGAACTACCGCAGGCATAGCAGGTGTAGCCGGAGCTCCTAGAAGGATGGTAGCAGCATTGGATGGACCTTCGCCATCCATCCTAAGGAACAAGAGATTAGATTGGAAAGCAAAGGGATTAACCGATGAAGAGTGGATTACCTGGCACGAGGGTGAACAACGCGGTAAGAGTTCACCTCCTCTTCCTCCATGAGGCGCTTGCTGAGGTCACGACCCACCATGAATAGTGCTTGAAGGATGGGGTTTTCTTAGAAGAGGAAAATGTTTTGCTGGTTTGAAGACAGAGAGAGCAGAGGTTGCGTATAGATTGCAATACGTCAGTTTATAGCCCGGGGGGCACGTATCAAGGTGAATCGACAACCTGCTATTAATTACGGTACTGTTCAGGCAGGTAATCGAGTGGCCGATCAAATCAATTCCAGAGCGTTTTCTCAAAAGTCCTGTTATTTTGTACTATTTGGTTAGTCGAGAGAATGAATTAGGACGAACGATCGGCTAAAAGACTAAACAGAAGGGGCCATCTATCAGTTCTTAAATCAAGAATCCACAGATCGGCTAAATACAGAGTATAGAGTAGCATTGTCAGATAACATTGAGAATTCAGAACATTCAGAAATCTAAAGGCCAATACAAGTTTAATTACAGCACAAAGAAGTTCTTTAATGCATCAAAGGCATTCTTCCTAGAAGAGTCAGTTTGGGATAATAACACTTCATCATCAACCAAAGATGCAGAGAGGGTCTTCAGGTTCTTCATGATCCGTCTGCCTGTTTGAACTGATTCAGCCAACTCCTTCGTCTTCAGCTTCAAGCTATTTGTAATTGGAGTTAAGGCTGACTCTTTTTGGTTTATAGCAGCATTTACTTCCTGAAGCACTTTTTCCAATTTGGCCTTCCTGGTTTGAAGAATAGCAAGGTCTGGCCTTATATCTTCTGCAGATTTCTAGAGATATTCTAAGAAGAACTTAAAGCCTGGACGTTTTTCACGTTTGAAGCCTTCTCTTTTGACAAAGTGTTATGCTCATGAACGGGGTCCTGAGCCCTCTTTATTTTTTGGGCTTCAATGTTGATGGCATAAATCTTGGAAAGTGGTCCCAGAAGATTTGGAAGAAGAAAATCCTTAACCTCTTCAATGATTCGACTACTGATTTGAGAATTCTGAATTAAATTTGTTGTACTTTGAAGGAAAGGCAGAATGTCCATCAATTGATCCAATGATGGTGCACTCGGGTTATCTTCAGCAACAAGGAGGGCGGAAACTTCTTCTCCAATAAAGTATTTGGAGATGTCTATGCCATAGTCTGGTAGTGAAGGGGAAGGGTGTAAGGTCCCAAATGTCTAGAGGGGGGTGAATAGCCAATAAAAAGTTCTTGCAAAACACTAAAACAAAGTATTAGTATAAAAGATGGCGTAGCAATACTAGCACTAGCTCAACTAATATTATGCAAGCCCCCTAAACAATTCTAACACAAAAGGCTATGATCTCTAGTCACACCAACAAGGCTAGGTTGCTAAGTTACTTCTAGAGAAAAAGATAATTAAGACAAAAGCTAAGCAACACTAGAGAGCTAAATTATGGAACTACTACTACACAAGATACGTTGCAAGATTGAAAGAGAGAGGGATTGACTTTTATACCAACATCGATGAGTAGAGGATGATTCCAATCACCAAATAATCAATTCCAACAATATATATCAATCAATGTAATTCACCAGGAGACAAGAGATGACACAATTATTTTTCTCCCAAGGCTCACTTGCTTGCCGGCAAGCTAGTCCCCATTGTGTCCCCCTACACCATGTGGTTCGGTGCTTAATCGGTATCAGACACCGAGCCTCTCCATGGCACCACAAGAACCGACCAACGGTGAGAAGTTGAATGACACGAGCAATCCACTAGAGTTGCAATTTGGCCCTCTGCCAGGGAAGCACAATCACCCCTCACAAATTCACCTTGATTGGGGGTGGATACAATCACCAAATCCCCTCACCAATCAATCCAACTCTAACCGTCTAGGTGACGGCAATCACCAAGAGTAACATGAATACCACAGCTGCAATCACCACCTAGTGCCACAAATATGAATCACAAATGCATATGAACACTAGGGTTCCCAACATCCTCTCATGAACAAGCACCAATAATGAAAATAGAGAGGAGAGGAAAGGGATCCTCTTGGTGCTCTCAAATCAACTCTAGAACATGCTCTCTCAATTGATTGAAGCACAAATCAATAGATCGAGAGAGGGGAGGATGAGAGCTATCACTTTTCTGTTCCTAGGGTTTGAGCAAGCAAAGCAAGGGAAGAGGGCTTTCTATTGAACTGACCAAGAGGGGGAGAGCGGAGGCCGACGGGGTGGCCTTATCCAGCAGCGGTGCTGGCCGACAGGGCCTGCCCCCAAGGGTCGGCAGCGCCAGTCCCCCACGTGCTCCCCTGTCCCTACAGCGGCCAACGGGAAGAACTGGAGCCGCTCTCTCTCGATTTGTTTCCCAGTGAACCAAGCAATAGGCGACGGCATCTGTTTCCACGAAGGCAAGCCAGCGAGCAAGGCCAGTGGCCAACAGGAAAGAAAGACGGTGGTCCAAGTAGCAATGCTAGTGGCCCGCGAGGCCCAACAGGAAGCCTGCCCTTGCGCACGGCCTAGCAAGCAAGGCGACGGCTGGCCCAGGGCGGCCAGCAGCAATGCCAGCAGCCGCAGCACGAGCGGCCCAGCACCTGGCGACAGAGGCCCAGCGCAGCGCGAGGTGGCAGCGCACAGCGCCAGCAGCAGCACGCGGGCCAGCCTGTAGCGCGCGAGGCCCAGCAGCAGCAAGCAGTGATGGCCGGCCGGCCTAGCAGAGGAGCCAGCTGCAGCGCCAGCAAGCCAGGCGGCCCATTAGCGCGGGAGGCCAACCGAGGCATCGACAGGCCGGCCCAAGATGGCTTCCCACGCGGCCAGAAGAGGCCATGCATGCCAGCAGGGCCTCCCAGGTTGCAACAGCAGGCCGGCAGCAGTTCCAGAAGCAGGAGGCTAGCCTAAATGCGCCTCCACCAAATCAAATGACCACCAGAGCACTTCCGGGTTCCAGAGAGCACAGCAGATGCAACAATAAGCGGAATTGCTCCCTTTCTTTTTCAAGTTTTCAACAAAACATAATCCAAATAATATGCCATCTCATCCAAAGATTGTCAAACCTCATGAGCACAATATATGACATTTCTCAAGAGCTTCTTAGGGATATCTCAAACATCTCATCATGCCACAAAACCTCAATGTATATGCAAGATGAAATTCAATTTTTGTGGCACTAGATGAGAAAAGCAATTATAGTACTCCCCTCTTAATAGTATGGTTATCAAGCCTATATCACTCACACCCTCTATGGTGTCTTGAGTGTCAAACAAAATCCAAACTATACCTTTGCCTTGTTCTCTATAGTTTTGTCCTTCTATTTCTCGTTTTCCAAAGATGAATCAAATGGTCATCACAACATGTACACTATCTCCACAATCATGAACTTGTGGCCTTCTCCACTTAGCCATCATGCTCCATAACCTAGTGTCACCAACCTATCTCATCTCCACTATAGAGTCAAAGGTTAGTAACTAGGTTTCATCGATTACCCAAAACCAAACATGGAGCTTTCAATCTCCCCTTTTTTGGTAATTGATGACAACCTTCATAAAGATATGTAAATTAAATTCAATTAATGAAATTGAATTGCTTGCCCAATGCATTTTGTTCATGAAGCAAAAATTGGACAACCATTTCAATTTCGAATTTGGTAGAATAGCTCCCCCTACATATGTGCTTTCATGTGTTTGGTTCAATTCATCACATATGCATGGATAGGAATTGTGAGAGAGTTATTTCTACCAAAATGATGCTAAGGTTTATAGAATGGACCTTTGAAGCATGATACCAATCGGAGTGCGAAAATGAACCATCCTTAGCACCATTGTAGCTAGACATAGATCAAAACTCAAGATACCTTGTGAGATCAACATTATAAGCATGATATCTTGATTTGCATAATAAGACACTATGTCTACTTACCACCTATGCATACTAGTACTTCATTTCATCATTCAAGTTTTATACTAGCATACACCATTCAAGCATGAGTATTGAATTTAAGTCTTGCAATGCAACATTTCATCATGTAGTGCACATACAAATGCAACAAATAGTCCATGGGCTTGCTCCCCCTATTTGTTTGCTCAAATTTTAATTGATCCCCTACCATTTCCACATAGCTTTTATGACTCACTTTTCTCCCCCTTTGTCAACAATCACCAAAAAGGGTAAATAGTGGAGAGAATTAAGTCAATCAAGCCATGGCGAGAATCAACATACGGTTAAATCTAGATCACTTGCCTAGATTATGTAATTCTGTTTGAACCAAGGGCAAGCTTCTTCACACCTCATGAAAATAAGGGTTATCTTGACCATGTTGAATTACACATCTTGAGCTCATTTTCTAGAATCAACAGTAGGATTACAAGCTCATAAACATGTCATATGTTACCACTAGATCATATCAAGCATAGAAGCAATAGTGGTACCATACATCCATCAAATTCATTTAATTTTCATGAATGATCCTAAAGATGCACATATGTCTAGATGATCTAAAGCAAGTCCTAGACAAGAATGAATGTCATGCCAAACAACTTTACATTGCTTAAGTCGAAGGAGACGCATGTCAAATATGTGGGGGGTGCATCAAATCATGTTTGAAAAATCAAGTATGTTCAATTCATTCCTCAACTTGCAAAATCTCTTCTCATCAAGTGGCTTGGTGAATAAGTCGGCTAGTTGATCTTCGGTGCTAATGCTCTCAATGCTAATATCACCTTTTTGTTGATGATCTCTTATGAAATGGTGCCTCACATCAATGTGCTTTGTTCTTGAGTGTTGGAGCGGGTTGTTGGCCATCTTGATAGCACTCTCATTGTCATAGAACAAAGGCACTTGCTTGAACTTGACTCCAAAGTCATTCAAGGTGGCTTTCGTCCAAAGTAGTTGTGCACAACAATTCCCCGCACTAATATATTTTGCTTCAGCGGTGGAAAGTGCCACACTATTTTGCTTCTTTGAAGACCATGAAGCAAGAGATCTTCCTAGCAATTGACATGTCCCACTTGTGCTCTTTCTATCAATTTTGCAACCGGCATAGTCGGAGTCTGAATATCCAACCAATTCAAAGCTAGACCCCTTGGGATACCACAATCCAAAATCTTGTGTGCCCTTTAGATACCTCAATATTCTTTTAGTCGCCGTCAAGTGACTATCTCTAGGTGAGGCTTGATATCTTGCACACATGCACACACTAAACATGACATCTGACCTAGAAGCGGTGACATAGAGTAAGCTTCCACTCATTGATCTATAGAGCTTTTGATCAACCATGTTGCCACTATCATCAAGATCCAATCCTCCATTGGTGCCCATTGGTGTGCTAATTGGTTTAGCATCTTGCAAGCTAAACTTCTTGATCATGTCCTTGATGTACTTGCTTTGACTCACAAATGTACCATTCTTCATTTGCTTGATTTGAAGTCCAAGAAAGAAACTAAGCTATCCAAGCATTGACATCTCAAACTCACTAGCCATCATCTCACCAAACTCTTCACAAAACGCTTGATTTGTTAACCCAAAGATGATATCATCCACATAGATTTGCAATATGAACAAGTCATTTCCAATCCTCTTGGTGAAAAGAGTGGTGTCAACCTTTCCCATCTTGAACCCTTTAGAGAGGAGATAATCTCTCAACCTCTCATACCATGCTCTTGGTGATTGCTTCAAACCATATAATGCCTTCTTGAGCTTGTAAACATGGTTGGGCTTCTTGATATCTTTGAAGCCGGGAGCTTGCTCAACATAGACCAACTCATTGATATACCCATTGAGAAATGCACTCTTCACATCCATTTGATATAGCTTGATGTTGTGGGCACAAGCATAGGCTAATAAGATTCTAATTGCTTCCAATCTTGCCACCGGTGCATAGGTTTCTCCAAATTCAAGACCCTCAACTTGAGTGTATCCTTGTGCAACCAATCTTGCTTTGTTTCTCACAACTATGCCATCTTGATCTTGCTTGTTGTTGAAGAACCATTTGGTGCCAATCACATTGTGGTTCTTTGGTCTCTCAACAAGCTCCCAAACTTTGTTTCTTATGAAGTTGTTTAGCTCTTCATGCATAGCATTTATCCAATCGACATCCTTCAAAGCATCTTGTATCTTGGTTGGCTCTTCAAATGATACAAATGAGTAATGCTCACAAATAGTTGCCAATCTTGTTCTAGTTTCTACTCCTCTTCTAATGTCACCAATGATTTGATCTAGACGATGATATCTTGCAACACTTGTTGGTTGAAGCACTTGAGGTTGATTGCTTGAGCTAGCTTGTCCTTGATCTTGATCTTGATCTTCATGTTGAGTTCCACTAGTACTAGCTTGATTTGTATCAATGTGAGTATCTTGACTAGTCATTTAAATCTCATCTTCATCATCAACTTTTCTTGGTCGAATATCACCAATGTCCATGTTCCTCATTGCATTGTTCAATTGATCTCCACCCACATCATCATGATTTTGAACTTCAATATGAGATCCTTGGGTTTCATCAAACTCAACATCAAGAACTTCTTCCACGGTGCCCTTTGCCAAGTTCCAAACTCTATATGCCTTACTATTGGTGGAGTATCCAAGTAGGAACCCTTCATCACACTTCTTATCAAACTTGACAAGTCTTGTCCCTTTCTTGAGAATGTAACATTTGCATCTAAACACTCTAAAGTATGCAATGTTGGGCTTTCTTCCATTCAATAGCTCATATGGAGTCTTCTCATGCATACCATGGCAATATAGTCGGTTGCTAGAGTAGCAAGCCATGTTGATAGCATCACTCCAAAACCTTTGGCTAATATTGTATTCACAAAGCATTGTTCTTGCCATGTCAATCAAGGTTCTATTCTTCCTTTCAACTACACCATTGGATTAGGGAGTGTAGGTTGGTGAGAATTGATGTCCAATTCCAAGCTCATCACACAACTCTTCAATTTTTGTATTTGAACTCACTCCCATTGTCACTTCTAATCTTCTTGATAGTGGTCTCAAACTCATTTTTAACTCTCTTGACAAATGATTTGAATAGATCAAAGACTTCACTCTTGTCATAGAGAAAGAACACCCAAGTGTATCTAGTGTTGTCATCAACAATAACCAAACCATACTTGTTGCCACCAATGATTGTGTATGTTGTTGGGCCAAACAAATCCATGTGCAATAGCTCAAATGCCTTAGATGTGCTCGTTTCACTCTTACTAGGATGTGGCTTACCATGTTGCTTGCCGGCTTGACATGCACTACATGGTCTATCCTTCTCAAATGTGATATCCTTCAAACCTCTAACCAAGTCATGGCTCACTAGCTTGTTTAATTGCTTCATTCCAACATGACCAAGCCTTCTATGCCATAACCAACCCATGGTAGATTTTCTAAGCAAGCAAGATGTGAGTTGAGTTTCACTAGCATTGAAATCCACCAAATACAAGCTACCATGCCGAAATCCCTTGAATATCAAGCTTGAATCTTCTTCACTAATGACTTCAACATCATTCTTGCCAAATATGCACTTATAGCCAAGATCACATAGTTGTGAAACCGACATGAGGTTGAAATCCAAACTTTCAACTAGCAAAACATTGGAGATGCTCTTTTCATTGGATATAGCAATTTTACCAAGCCCCTTGACCTTGCCTTTCTTATTGTTGCCGAAAGTGATAGAATCAAATCCACCATTGTCACTTTTATCAATTGACTTGAACATATAAGAATCCCTAGTCATGTGTTGAGTGCATCCACTATCAAGCACCCAATGTCTCCCTCCGGCTTTGTAATTGACCTACAAGACAAGATCAATCTCTTTTAGGTATCCAAACTTGCTTGGGTCCTCCAAGGTTAGTAACCAAGCTCTTTGGTACCCAAATGGCTTCCTTCCTTAAGCCCATCCATGGTGCACCAATGAACTTAGCTTTTACACCATTAGCACCCTTGGTAAGAACATAGGATGCATTGAGTTTAATTGAGGATACATTAGATTGCTTATTCATGCATCTTTGATCTACATGACCAACTTGCTTGCAACTCTTGCAATAGCTACCATTGTTCTTCACAAAACTAGTCTTGTGAGGAGCAAAAGTGGCCTTGCCTTTCTTGGGGGTATAGCCCAATCCCTCTTTATAGAGAGAAGCCCTTTGGCTACCCAAGCACATAAGCAAGTTGTCCTCACCACCATAAGCCTTAGCTAAGGTGTGATTGAGCCTTCTTACCTCCTCCTTGAGTGTCTCATTCTCAACTATTAGTGTGGAATCACAAGTGAAACCATCACTACTAGATGAGCTAGAAGTGGAAGTGCTACAAGAAGGGTTAGTTGAAGCAACGACAATAGGCTTCTAAAAAGATTCATCAAGAACATCACATGATATGCCTATGTTGCAAGTTTTAGCCTTTTTAACTTGAGGTGGCATGTTATCAAGTTGTTTACTAAGAGAGGAATGAGCCTTTTCAAGCTTAGTGTGAGCCTTTTTAAGCCTCTCATGGTCTTCCTTTAGACTCTCATGAGATGCCTCAAGCTCCTCAAATTTGTCCTTAAGGTGTTGCTTATCCTTAAGGGAATCCTTTCATTCCATCCTAGTTTTTTATAAGAATTTTTATAATCCTCAAGCATGATATATACTTCTTCTTTAGTTGGACTATCATCATCATCACTATCACTATCATGATCACTCTCATCATCGGATTGTACCTTGGAGGCCTTAGCCATGAAGCATGTCGATGGAGTGTCAAAGAGAGAGAGATCTTCTCTTGGATAGCAAGACTAGCATGCCCCTTCTTCTTGCTTCTCTTGACATTCTCATCTTCACTTGTAGATGCATCACTCTCCCAAGTAGCAACATGAGACTCATTCTTCTTCTTTTGAGAAGCCTCTTTCTTCTTCTTTTGCTTCTTGGCCTCTTTCTCTACGACATCTTCATCACCACTATCATAGGGACATTTGCCAATAAGATGATCCTTGCTATGACATCTAAAGCACTTCATGGTGTGCTCACTCTTCTTTCATGAGGATGAGGATGAAGACTTCTTGCTTCCTTTTCGGTGAGTCTTCTTCTTCAAGAGCTTACCAACCTTGACAAATAGAGCACTTAACTCATCAACATCTCCATCATCCTTATTGCTAGAGCTAGCTTCTTCTTCACTTGATGATTCTTGATTCTTCTTGCTCTTGCTCTTGGAGGATGAAGCCTTGAATTCTAAGCTCTTCTTGTTGTCATCATCCTTCTTCTCATTTTCCTTCTTCTTCTTCTTCACCAACTCTTCCTTCTCATGGTCTTCTCTAAACTCATCAACGGCCATGACTTCTTGAAGGACTTGATTTGGAGTTGGCTTCTCCTTCATGGTTGTCTTCATCATGATGGTCTTCAACATATCAAATCTCTTGGGAAGACATCTCATAAACTTGGTTGAGAATTGATATCCTTGATCTCCTCACCAAGTGCTTTGAGCTCATTGAAAATCACTTGTAGCCTATGGAACATTTCTGGCACACTTTCATCTTCCTTCATAGAGAAGCTAGTGAACATCTCTTGAAGCATGTATGTTCTTACCGTCTTCACATTTTCGTTGCCCTCATATGCCTCCTCAATCTTTGCCCAAATGTCATGGGCAACCTCTAAATTCTTGATGTGCTCAAAAGCCTTGTCATCAAGAGCCTCATGGAATGAGCTCACCGCAATATCATTGGCTTGAAGTTTCTTTTCTTAAACCGGTGCTGGTACTTTTTCCTTTGGTCTCGGTCACAACCCAAACCTCTCTATTGATTGACTTGATATGACTCTTCATCTTTATCTTCCACTTTGCATAGTCATTGCCATCAAAGGGTGGTGCTCTCTTGGTGTTGTTGATGTGAAAGCTTAATGTAGCCATTTCTTCACCGTAGGTTGTTAAGCCTCAAATAAATGGTGCTTAGCTCTGATACCACGTGTAAGGTCCCAAATGGCTAGAGGGGCGGGGGTGAATAGCCTATAAAAATTCTTGCAAAACACTAAGACAAAGTATTAGTATAAAAGATGGCGTAGCAATACTAGCACTAGCTCAACTAATATTATGCAAGCCCCCTAAATAATGCTATTATCTCTAGTCACACCAACAAGGCTAGGTTGCTATATTACTTCTAGTGAAAAAGATAATTAAGAAAAAAGCTAGGCAACACTAGAGAGCTAAATTATGCAACTACTACTACATAAGATACGTTGCAAGATTGAAAGAGAGAGGGATTGACTTTTATATCAACATCGATGAGTAGAGGATGATGCCAATCACAAAATAATTAATTCCAATAATATATATTAATCAATGTAATTCACCAGGAGACAAGAGATGACACAATTATTTTTCTCCTGAGGTTCACTTGCTTGCTGGCAAGCTAGTCCCCGTTGTGTCCCCCTACACCACGTGGTTCGGTGGTTAATCGGTATCACACAACGAGCCTCTCCACGGCACCACAAGAACCGACCAACGGTGAGAAGTTGAATGACACAAGCAATCCACTAGAGTTGCAATTTGGCCCTCCGCCGGGGAAGCACAATAACCCCTCACAAATTCACCTTGATTGGGGGTGGATACAATCACCAAATCCCCTCACCAATCAATCCAACTCTAACCGTCTAGGTGATGGCAATCACCAAGAGTAACCAGAATACCACAGCTGCAATCACCACCTAGTGCCACAAATATGAATCACAAATGCATATGAACACTAGGGTTCCCAACATCCTCTCATGAACAAGCACCAACCATGAAAATGGAGGGGAGAGGGAAGGGATCCTCTTGGAGCTCTCAAATCAATCTCTAGAACACGCTCTCTCAGTTGATTGAAGCACAAATCAATAGATCGAGAGAGGGGAGGATGAGAGCTATCACTTTTCTGTTCCTAGGGTTTGAGCAAGCAAAGTAAGGGAAGAGGGATTTCTATTGAACTGACCAAGAGGGGGAGAGTGAGGTCAACGGGGTGGCCTTATCCAGCAGTGGTGCTGGCCGACGGGGCGTGCCCCCAACGGTCGGCAGCACCAGTCCCCCACGCTCTCCCCTGTCCCTGCAGTAGCCAACGAAAAGAACTGAAGCTGCTCTCTCTCAATTTGTTTCCCAGCAAACCAAGCAACAGGCGACGACATCTGTTTCCACGAAGGCAAGCCAGCAACAGCGAGCAAGGCCAGCGGCCAGTAGTAAAGAAAGACGGCGGCCCAAGCAGCAATGCTAGTGGCCCGCGAGGCCGTGCAGGAAGCCTGCCCATGCGTGCGGCCCAGCAAGCACGACGATGGGCTGGCCCAGGGCGGCTAGCAGCAATGCCAGTAGCCGCAGTGCGAGCACCCCAGCACGGAGCAACGGCCCGGCAGCGCACCACTGCCCAGCACCTGGCAGTAGAGGCCCAGCGTAGTGCGGGACGGTAGCGCACAGCGCTAGCAGCAGCACGCGGGCTGGCCTGTAGTGCGCAAGGCCTAGCAGCGGCAAGCATTAGCGGCCAGCCGGCCCAGCAGAGGAGCCAGCAGCAACGCCAGCAAGCCAGGCGGTCCATTAGCGCGGGAGCCCAACCGAGGCATTGACAAGTCGGCCCAAGATGGCTTCGCACATAGCCAGAAGAGCCCATGCGTGCCAGCAGGGCCTCCCAGGTTGCAACAGCAGGCCGGCAGCAGTTCCAAAAGCAGGAGGCCTACCCAAACGCGCCTCCACCAGATCAAATGACCACCAGACCACTTCTAGGTTCTAGAGAGCACAACAGATGCAACAATAAGCAGAATTACTCCCTTCCTTTTTCAAATTTTCAAGAAAACTTAATCCAAATAATATGCCATCTCATCCAAAGATTATCAAACCTCATGAGCACAATATATGGCATTTCTCAAGAGCTCCTTAGGGATATCTCAAACATCTCATCATGCCACAAAACCTCAATGCATATGCAAGATGAAATTCAATTTTAGTGGCACTAGATGAGAAAAGCAATTATAGTACTCCCCTCTTAATAGTACGGTTATCAAACCTAAATCACTCACACCCTCTATGGTGTCTTGAGTGTCAAACAAAATCCAAACTATACCTTTGCCTTGTTCTCCATAGTTTTGTCCTTCTCTTTCTCATTTTCCAAAGATGAATCAAATGGTCATCACAACATGTCCACTATCTCCACAATCATGAATTTGTGGGGTTAAGTGGGTTAGTCAGATGCACGTTTTCTCCTAGCGAATAAATAAATAACGATACTCTGGAATATCTCCCGAGTGAAGTGCTCACCGATATTCATGCGCTTGCAGATTACTTCTCTTATCTTTCATGTGCGTAACAAATATCAACAAGCATTTTTGGCACCGTTGCCAGAGAGAAAGACGGTCTGCTGAGATAACTTTAAGTCATGCTTAACCTTGTATTATACTTTTATCTTTTTCTTATTTCTTTTACCTTTTCTTTTCTATCCTTATGGATAACCCAAACTCTGCGCCTATCTATCAATTTCTTGCACCCATGAGCGCAAGCTTAGAGCCTCTGGAGCCCATGATTCTCTCATCTAGCTATGAGCTACGCCCATGCTTGGTTGCAATAGGTCAAAACCAACCCTTTTCTACAGCTGGAGTCCTATCTTCTAATCAAGAGGGTAATGTACCCAAGGTCCTATCCTCCAATCAAGAGGGTAATGAACCCAAAGTCCTATCTTCTGATCAAGTAGGTAATGAACTTTTGTCTATAATTTTGGAATTTTCTAATCTTCCAATCTATTTAGGTTTAGACCTAGCCTTACAAGACCCTGTTCTTCTTCAACATCTTTTTAGGGGGTCTTGATAACATCACCTTTGGAGGAGTTTTACTTTCTTTATCCATTAGTGAAGTGTGGTTTGTCCTTATTAGTAGACACACTCCTTGCACTAGCCTTCATGATGAAATCCTAGAGGTAGAGAAAGATTCATCCCCAAACTAGAAGAGGAAGTTTTCATAGCCACATTGCAAACATTCTAATCCCATGATTTGGCTATCTATCCCAAACTAGCAGTACTCTCAATTCCTATAAGGGAAGAAGTAATTCTACCCTTGGGAATTCTTTCTGATGGTGATTTTGGGAGGAGTTTAAACTTCCTACTTCATAAGAGATCTTTTAGTGCATATAGTTTGAATCTTCTCAAAAAGAGATCTCTTATAAAGCTTCTCAAATCCAATCCCTTTGAAGGATACTTAGAACGACTCAAGGATGGCATGTCAAGTGATGCTATAGAAGGAGAGCGAAGCCATCTAGAATCCACTCTTATCTTCTCCCCTTCTGTGCCCACATCAGATATAGAATTCGAACCCATCTTTAAACCCATCCTTGATCCCTATGACTCGTTCTATGATCTTTCTCCTAAACCTCCTGATGATCCTCAAAATCCATCTAAACATCTCACGCATAGGAATCATCAAGACCATATAGAGGATCAAGAAGAGCAACATCCATGGCTAGGGAGCATTAAAAGCCTATGTGCTATTGCCATTGAATGGATGGATAAGGACTTAGATGAGATCAATTCAAGAGATGATCCAAGGGAATTTTTGGACATTCATGGAGAATCACCCTTGGAAGTTGAAAATGATGGAGACTTCAATGAGCAAGGGAGCTACTTCACTAACACCCCATCAAATCCTTACTCATATGAGAAATATTCTGATTCACTTAGTCTCTCTAACATTGCCCCACACAAGATCTTCAACCCCCTTATGCTCCCTGTTCCTAAAGATTTTGAAAGGGTGGTTGTAGACACATATGCTTATCATAAATATATCAGATCATAGATTGGTGTGGGAGGAAAAACCACTCCACCAATTCATATCTTGAAGGTTTTCCAAGGACATGCTTAGTGTCCTAAAACAAGCACTGTTCGGACCATAGCATAAGTGTTCACCTTTTCGCTGCGCTACCCTTGTTAATTGAGCATAGAATTATAATTATGAAATACTCCTTCGGGTATTCTTGTTACTAATCTTTTCAGGCTTGGAGAAAAAAGATCAAAAGAATGACAAATGCAAGGTATGTCCAACCAATCATTATGCAACATTGATTTACATTCATTCAATCTTGATTTTTCCAAAATTCAAGCTTGGGGAATATACTTCCATACTTACATCTTTTGCCATGTTGCTATACTGTCTTGGTTGCCTCTACCTTTAACGCATGCTTAATTTGTTAAACAATAATCTTGCTCTATCATCATAGTTTGACTAAATCTCTAGAAAGCTTTCATGGTACCCTTGTCTGCTCTAGTAAGTGTTGGTCTGGAAGTACTGTATACATGCTTCTATTGGCTTTTAAATTAAGCGTGGTGCTTAGGTTAAAATAGCCTTCCTTAATATGATTAGATATGGAGTCTAGTTTGGTTATTGAATTAATAACTGCTATAGTAGACATTGGTATGTTTTGTTGGACTAACCCATGTAGGAAAACTTTTAATACGAAATTGGGAAAGTCCTGAGATGAACTCACACTGAAGATGAAAAGATACACAACAATTTTGTACAAGGGAGCACAACTCATTCACAACCAAGGAAAAAAAGAAGGGTGCAACAAAACATGATCCACAAAGTACTCACTACATGGAAGCAGATTGACAAGAGAAGACCAAGGAACTTTCTGCAACATCACTTCTAAGATTGAAAGGTCGACGCATGAGGAAGGAAGAGCAACTCCTCTAGATGATCCAACTCACTCTTCCTCCTCTCATGCTCCCATCACTTCGACACGCTGGTTTGCAATCTCTCAATTCACTTTATTTCTATAAGTTTGTGTTAACTCATAATGCCTATAAAAATCAATCCTTTAGAAAGAAGTAATAGTGAATAATAAATGTTCTATGCTAAGTATGCTCAAGCAAGTTCTTTTGTAGCATAGAAAGTGACCCTTAGCTTTGTGACAACATTGCCCTTGTCGTTACTTATATTTTCCTTCGGGTATGTATTGTCCACTAATGATTGACAGGGATAAAATAATAAGAAGAGCTAAAGGTCCAAGCACAAATTAGACAAAGAACAAATAATGGCATAAGGTAAGAAAGGAGTACAACAAAGAAGACAAGTTGTTCATGAAAAAGACTTGTCAAGATGTTATGGCTTCAACATGCTTCAATACTAAAGGTAACATCTCTAAGTAAGTGATCATTACTTCCAAAATATCTTCCTTGACTCTGGTATGCTCATAAGTAGAGAACCAAACATGTTCTAAGTTGCTGCCTCATTTGATCCAATCTAATTAACTCAACATGTTCAGTTATTTGTGCTTGTTCCTAGCATCACAATCTTGATTTTATAGCCTTGTTGTGCATCGTATCCTTGGAAGATAGTCATGAGGTAGACTACCCTTCCTTAAGGTTGAGTAATCTGATCTGCCAAATGTTTTAATGCTACATGCTTGCTCATCGTTTGTTCCTATCACCCATGTTTAGATAGAGTAAAACACATAACATATCAACTTTATCTCGTTCAATGTGCTTAAGGCTAGAGTATAATGAACAAACCTTTTGGTTATGTTGGTGTTTTCCCACCAACAGAGCCCATGCACTTGATCTCTGCCTTGTCTATATGAGCAGGACACACTTTGAGCAAGGTTAAAGAATCTTCCCCAAATTCTACAAGTGAAGATCCTAGACCTATGAATATGTGCACTGAGCAAAGATGCTGCCAGCTCCCAAAACTAGTGCTTCACTTCAAACTGCTGGAAGAGCAATGAACATGGGTGACACCATCTCAAGAGGTGCAACTATCATGGCCTCCACCTTTGGGCCAGATAAAGCACCTAAGGAATCAACATGGTAAGAGGTCCTGTTCGGAGGACCTAAATCACCGAACACCGTGCCAAGAGGTTATTTGGTAGTTATCAATGTTTCCCTTTTAGTACCGCATAATTTTCCTTTAGCATATTTACTTTCCCTTAAATGCATGATTAGTTGCATATCCACTTTACCATTTCTGCATTAGGAAAAGAAAATAAATATGTCATATGCATTGCGTCTAGAAAATGCTAAGCCCCATGTGAATAATTTTGTGGTGCGACAGCCCACAAAGATATCCACTGTGGTGGCATAAAAATAAGTTTTTATCTTAGTGTATTTTTTTGCATAACATAAAATATAAAAAACAAAAATATTAAAGATCCTACTAAAATATATGTGTTAAGAAGGTTCTAGACATCCAAGGCTTAGAGGTTTATCACTAATGCTTAATTAGTTCCACAAGCTTTGCTGTCTATTTGAGCTTCACAGAATTTAAAGGATCAAGAAGAGCTAACAGGCAGAAGGATGTCCTGTCCCCTGTCAAAGTGCTGTCTCCACAACAACCATCCCTAACACTCTAGGAGAACCAGTACGTCTTCACTGCCAGTCAGCAACACCAATAGACTACGTCACCATCTAGCTTGGGGGAGAGCACCCCCCGTGTATCCAGCTAAGTATCACTAGCTTATTTCCCTAATTATTTACATCTATATTTGTTTTTCTGTTCGATATTAAGTTTGCTAAATAAAATATAGGAGAGTATGTGAAGAATTTGCCTGCTAAAATAAACCCCATAGAGTAAGCTCTTATATGGAAATGATGAATAGTTGCCCTACCATAATTTCTTTTAAGTACCTAGTTTTCAACCTCGAACTCTCCTGAGTTTTGGACACAACTGTTTAGATTTGAGATTTGCTCTGAACTTGAAACTTGTGGGTAGCGAATGCTTGATCTAACTCTAGATGGTTGATGGATATGATATGAGAAGGTTTTGAGCTGTTGTCCATCTTGTTCCTAGAGATACTGGAGTTCTAGAGAATTTATCTTTGAAAAATTAAAATTGTTGCATGATGAGTTCCTGTATAATGAGAGTTTTAAATTCCTACCACAGCCATATACATGCTTACTAGATTAGGAAAACCCCTACACTCAATTTTGTTATTGCTTGTGAGCATTGAGTATGGTCGAACTGTGTAGACCCCTAGGAGCTGGTCATGCGTCTAAAATCAAGATCCACATACACTCCTCCTGCGTATGTGCTGCTTCTATCCTGGAAGTACGCACCTGCATTATTCACCCATATATGCTGCTTCTATCCTGAAAGTATGCATCCACATATATACATCCACTCATTCATGCCACTTCTATCCTGGAAGTGTGCATTCATGCATTCCACTTAGATCCACTCAAAAACTAGTTCTACTCCTACCCTGGGAGTAAGCTACCCAAAAATATTCCATCATATATTTCCTACCATTTTTTTGCTAGCCCAGAAAGCTCCAAATATTTCTATTGCTACCTCTTACCAATTTATCAGTTTCAAAGAAGCTTGGGTGCTGTTTGCTTTAAAAAAGAGAGAGAAAGAAGAAAATAAAGAGGGGAAAGAAAAAATAGTTATACCCCCATTAAAAAAAGAATAGAAAGAAAAAAAAGAGAAGAGAAAGAGAGAGTTCATATATATCATGAGCATCCCAAGTTTTCCTTAAAGTTTTTCAAAGTTCTAATAAGAGGTATGAGTTTTCCTTTAAAGGAGCTTTAGTAGAATTAGGTATTTACTTCTTTCATCCTTTCACCCCTTACCATCATTTCTATCTACCCCTTGTCCACTACATGTCATATAACCCATACACATGCATATCTTGATTTCATTGTATGACCAAGTTTCTCTGGATCCATGGTTTGATTGTGCACTAAATGTTTGCAAGTATGTTTTCCTTATCTCCCCACCTATGAGCTCCACATAAGCCTATTAGATGTAGGGTGAGAGAGAGAAGGCACAATGTCACTATGCCTTAATTCCACAAATACCACATATTTTGAGAGGAGAGAGCAGGCATACACCATAATTGCCTTGGTGAGAATCCAGAAATACCACAAAGGTGAGACTTGAGAGGGTTTTACAAGGAAACTCTGAGTTTTATTTGAAAATCTTACAAAACCTCCGGAATAATAGTTGATCAAAGAGCAAGAAACATGGCGCTTGACTTGACTGTTCTGTCTTTCAACTGCTCAAGACCCAAGTGATGGTTACAAGCCCCATGGTGGAAGGTAATAAGAGTGAGTTTTAAGTCAAAATAGTTCACCATAATCTGGAGGAGAGTCCTTGTTTTAACACATGTGTACTTTTGAGGCATAATAGCATTGTAGCAACTCTTGATCCATCACTGAGTTTAGCTTTGCTCAGGGTTGAGCAAAGGTTAAGCTTGGGGGAGCTTCTTGACGGTTGTTAACTCTAATTTTTAATCGTCAACTAAACATGAAAAAGGACTTAAATATATATATACCATGTACCATCTAGATATTGGGGCTATACTAATGGAATTCCACGAGTTTTGGTGAATGTCTGTTTCTATAGGGTGTCAGCTAAAAAGAACCAAGAAAGGCCCACATGTCAGGTTTACATAGAGATAATTGGGATCTGTGCACTTTTCTATAATCTAGAAGGTTCGAGAAGGCTCTGGACCAAAGGGGAGCCCGAACTGGCTAATTAGCTTCAGCCTCGCGGATCCTGCTTCCACCGCCTTTGAGGTCCAATCTAAGTTGTTGATTAAGGTCGATTTGATCTGAGGGCTACGGTGCATCCTAGGGGGCTATATAAGCAGGGCCCCTGACCCTTGGAGGAGGCATCCCTTGAAACCCTAATTCATTATTCTGAGAGAGGATCAGGTGAGAGAGGTCCCTTGAATGGATCTCCTCCCTAGAGCTTAGCATTCAAGAGAGGTTGAGAGAGTATAGGGTGGAGGTAGAGTTGGAGGAAGCCCGGCCTATCGGTGTCTCCTCTCCAGTTGTATATGTGGGATCAAGTCTCCTAAGTCGAGGCTTAGTTCTAGGATCATTCAGCAATTCATCTTCTAATACTAGTAAGTTCATTGTTATTATTGCTCTTTGGTTTATGAGTTTACTTAATTCTATTCTGGTTGAGGGTAGAGTAATCGTTCATAGCATAATCGTGGTGCTTGGGCTAGGAATACTCATAGATGCTGCCTATCTGGCCGGATCAGTGGTAGCAGTGGGGGAAACTGATAGTTTCCTTGTTGTCTCCATATTCCACATCCCGTCAGGAGGTTTGGTAGGAATAGTGAGCCAGGGTTAAACATTCTTTGTGGTGTATTTTCCCTAGGTATCCCTCTTTGAGCAATAGTCGCAAAGCTTGCCATAGGTTAGAGGAAGATTGACGGAGTAATCCTCTCTATATCGCTCATATCTTGCTATCTTTTCTGTAGCTCAGGGGTTAAGTATAGACTTGGGTTAGTTAGATGCACGCTTTCTCCTAGCGGATAAATAAATAATGATACTCTGAAATATCTCTCGGGTGAAGTGCTCACTGATATCCGTGCACTTGTAGATTACTTCTCTTATCTTTCATGTGCATAACAAATATCAACAGAGACATTCACGCTCTGGTCTGTTTGGCTTGCAAGAGGCAGTTGGCGTGAGGAGTCACATTTTTACGCCTTCCTTTGGGAAAATTTAAATAACGATACCCTGATAATACTTTCGGGTAAAATGCTACAATGATAGATCCGTGCACTTGCGGATATTTCTAAAAGGTTAAGATCTATCACATGGCAATCCTTATATTGTTACTAGAGAATCAATTCTATTGACGGTATTAAGACTTGCCTACAAAAGGTGTTTCTGGCATAACCGTCAGAGATGGGTTCTCTACTTGTCTTTTGGTGTTTGCACTAAGAAACACTAACAAGCATTTCTGGCGCCGTTGCCGGGGAAGGCATTGGTACAGTTAAATCTAGCATGAGAAAAGAAAATATATATATATGACTTCATTAGAAACGACCATTGTCTATGCAGGCTAACTTATGTGTTTTCTCCTACTGTGGATGAAAACAGGATAGTGTATGACTGGTTTCTCTCTGGTAGAAAACTTCATCAACAATCCAGAGGCACTCATCAGGAAGAACCAGTCTCGTGCCGCTTCTACCTGTGCCACCCCATCGACAGAAGAACCAGTCGCCACCGCACCTTTCGCTTGAAGCGAGATGGCCCAGAAGTCACTCCGCGAGTTCTCCACCCCGGCTGTTGCCAACGTGCCCACCGGGCCACTGTCAACATTGGGGATAGGAACTTTGAACTTCGTACCGAGCTCATCACTATGCTGCCTAATGAGGATGCCAATGCTCATCTATAGCACTTCTTGGAGCTGTGCGACACGATCATGATCAAGGATGTCGCACCTGACGCCATCAGGCTCCGTCTATTTCCCTTCTCCCTGGTGGGGAAGGCGAAATAGTGGTTTTACAAGGACAAGGAAGCTGTCAATATGTGGAGCAAATGCTCCACCGCGTTCCTCACAAAGTTCTTCCCCATGGGCAAAACCAATGCCCTGCGGGGAGGAATCGCCAACTTCCAGCAGACTTCAATGGAACCCATACTGGAAGCGTGGGAGAGACTACAAGAGTACAATCAGGCTTGCCCCTACCATGGCATGGAGAGTTGGCTGGTGCTCCAGAACTTCTACAATGGGTTAACACCCATGTCAAAGGGGCAGCTTGACACCGCTGCTGGTGGCTCCTTCTTATCCCTCACCGTCGACAACGCTACGGCATTGATTAACAAGATGGTGGAGAACCAAGCTCAGGGGGAAGAAAGAGCCCCCACTAAAGCATAAAAAGGCATGCATACCATAAAGGAGATGGATATGCTTGCCGCAAAAATAGACCTCTTGCTAAAGAAGATTGACAAACATGCCGCTGACACGTCCGACACCGTCAACACCATAGACACTCGCATGATGTGCGCGGTCTGTGGTAACGTTGGCCACTCGGGCAATGATTGCCCCAAGACCTATGAAGACACCGCATACATCAACAACGGGTATTGCCAACAAGGAGGCAATAACGGCTGGAACAACCAATCACGCCCTCCATTTGAAGGTAATTCAAACTATCAATCCAATTATAATTCAAATCAGCCTTCTTTGAAAGATCTTGTTCTAGGCCAGGCGAACATAAACGAAAATCTAACTAAAAAGATGCTTAATAATGATAAATTTTGGAAAACATAAATAGCAAGATAGGAGGTTTATCTTCTGCCGTCAAGAACCAGCTGAGCTTTAATAAAATGTTAGAAACCTAGTTAGCTCAAATAGTTGCTCCTATACCCGCTGATTGTTGGCGATCCTTACGGATCATTCTTAACCGCCAACTTATACCAAAAAGGAGAGAAACAATCATGCTTTAACACATAGACATATGCTATTAATAAATTCCATTTGTACCCCTAGTGTCCATGATTTTGTAGATTTATGGACGGAAACAAGTGGGAATGTGCAAAACTAAAAGAAGCCCAATCATGTGGAACACCAGGGCCCTATCAAGTGAAGAAATATACCCAACATGTGCCAAAAGATCGGAGGCCCAAATAAAGTTCAAGTCCATCTCAGGACTGCACGAGTAGGCCCGAGTAAGAAGCAATCGACGAGGCCCATGTGCTCCCAAAAGGCGGTGGCCAGATGGGCCCACCAGGGGACCGGCCGCCCCTTGGTGGGGTCTCTCGGGCCCAATTTTCTTCTAGCGGTTGTAAGACAGTTCCCCAAGGACGGTCCCACCTACGATCAACGCAGATGGAAAGCGGAAACCGCCCTTTGGAGGTCAATTTGGGTCCTTCCATGTTGGGATTATTCTTTTGCATAGAACCCCCTCCTCTCAAGCTATAAAAGGAGGACTCATCTCTACACCTATTCATTCATTCATCAACACAAAGAGCCACAATGTAGAGGAGAAGAGTGAGCCACATTGCCATTAGCTTCTAGCTAAATTAGTATAGGGAGTGAGAGAGGGAAAGAGTTGGAGAAAGAGCAGACTCAAAGTAGTTCAACCTTTGGGTGGACGAAGTGCCGGACTTGTCGGCTCTCGCTCCAACTTGTACCTCTACGATCGTCTTGCTACTTGGAGTAAGAAGTTCGTGTTCACCCTTTGAACTTAAGTTATTAAGTAAGTTATCTTTGTTCGCCTTATTCTTGTGGGTTCGTCATTTGTCCTTGTGGCGGTTGCTCTAGTAGAAGGACCCCGAAGACGGGTAAGCCTTGTCGACACGCTAGAGTACATAGTTGATAGCTTAGACGTGGAGTTTAGGCTTGAAGCTACCTTCATTTGCTCACGTAGCTCGATGGGTAGAGGGTAGGCGGGCAGGTGGTGACAGCCCTGTTCGTCCCTAGCACTCCCCCATGTCAGAGTACAGAGTAGAGCTGTACGTCGGTATCGCTGGGTAGACCTGTGCACTCTGATGCCCGAAGCAAGTCTATAGTGACAGAGCTATCTCCCTTAGGATCTTTCCTTAGAAAACCTTACTACCCAAGCTTCTCTTCATCTTATCATTCTAGGAGAACTAGTTTAGAGACTTTTTACACTTCCGTTCCTTGTGGAAATACGATACCCTGAATACTTTTGGGTGAAGGCTGCAACGGTACTTCCATGCGACTTGCGGACTTTTCTGCTGATGCTAAGAAGCACCAACACTGATACAGTTTAGGAAAGATCCCGAAGCAACCTGAGGTCTCACTCAAATCTATTAACATGATCTCGACAAGGCTTGGTAAACCTTCGTCGTGGGGTACATATGTTCTTGACAAAATGGGTGATCCTGGCCGTTCGATAATAATGATCGCCATCGGCCCCCACACGATCAACAACGCTTATTGTGATCTCCGGGCAAGCATAAATGTAATGTCCAAAGTGAAATACGACAAGGTCCTGGGTGGACCATTGTCCCCATGGCTTGCAGGTTGCAGATGGCGGATCAATCCACCTGGCGTCTCGAAGGGCTGGTCGAGGACATACTGGTAAGAATCAGGGACGAATATGTCCCTGTTGATTTTGTTATTCTTGATATGGGCGACATCACTGCACCTCCACTCATCCTAGGGAGGCCCTTCCTGTATACCACCAAGGTGGAAATCTACATGGGAAAGGGAAGTATCCTATATACCACCAAGGTGGCAATCTACATGGGAAAGGGAAGTATAGCCCTCAATTTTAATAGCAGAGTTACAAACTTGCCTTTCAACGGTTATCATAAAAACATTAAAAAGAACCAATTAGAAGGGTGGCTCGAACCTCTTGTCACTAACAAGTAGGTATGTCGGGTCAAGGCAAAGCCATCCTATTCCCCATCATCCAAGATCATCAAGGATGGGTGAGCCTACTATAAGGGAGAAGTGTCAAGATATGAGGAAAGATATCCTGAAGAAAAGAACTTCTTCAAAACACATTCAGGCATCTATTATAAGAAAGAAGGAACAGAATTGACACTTGAAGAGTATTCACTGCCATGGTACAATCCCTCCCGCCAAGAAGAATTCTCTCTCTTCTACACTCAACCATCAGAAGAATGCAACATGATTAGCATCAAGTATGGGGCCAATGCTAGAGGGATTATGGAAGTAGAAATCCAATCCAATAGCACAAATCTAGTCCCCAGAATCAGAAGAGCAAGAAAATAGAAGCCAGGGCAAAATGAAAAGGTAGCTCCTCAAAATAGAGAGCAAAAGATCATCATAGCTCTTATGCCCAGGACTGAGGAACAGAACATAGCTACTCCTCGGAAAAAGGGAATCTCTTCTTCACAAAAGAAGAGAGAAGAGAGAAACAAAGCCATCCATCAGGAAAGGGCAGAAAAGGAAGAGCTAGCAAATAAGAAAGGCCAATCAAATAAAGAAGAGAAGAAGTCTCCTCCACAGAAGAAGAAAGAATAGAAGGAGGAAACTCTTCCTCAAGATAAAGTCAAGGGGGAACAAAAGAGCAAAATAGTCCTCCAAAATAAAGAAGAGACAGAGTCCTTACCCCAAGACAAGCAGAAGAAACAGCAAAAAGGGGTTCCTTCACAGAAGAAGAAGGATAAAAAGGACGAATCTATCCCTCAAGATAAGGAAGCCACGAGGGAGGAGATTCCCACACCATCAAAAGACATGAAGCATAGTCAGAAACAGCCTGAACCAAAACATGCTGCACTGACCAAGGCCAACAAGATGGTGTGGAGGCCCAAAAAGGTACAACCGTCTGTTGCTCCCAAGAGGGACGTACCTTCATCAAATAGCTGATGAATGGGCAATAGTCCCGCTCAAGGACTATATATATATAATAAAAGCTACATCGTACATCTACACCACGGGCTACAAGCTAGCTTGGGGGAGGACCCCCGCTCAGGTATCTGCATTGCATATTTAAATTCTTGCACTTTATTTTCTTTTTTTGCATGTTTAAATTCCAGTATTTATGCATATAAAAAATGCTAAAAGTCCAAAAATATTTATTCCTTTCTTTATATATATGCTATGCAAATATCTAGTTCAACCCTTGTTGAGATGATGAACAGTTGCTCTGTCTTGTGTTTCATCTATACCCATGTTATAATCGAGCTTTCTCTAAAATTTGGGTTTATCAGCTAATAATGTCTCATCCTAAAAAACTTGTACTAGTGGGTTGCATATGCTTGATCTTGTCTAAGTTATTGCCTGATATGATATGGTGACATGGGTTGCGCTATGACTTTGTTCTGAGTGAGACTTGACATTCAGAGTTTTATCTTTTCAAAAATTCAAAAAAACAAAAGTTCCTCAATGATTTTGAAATACCTATCAAGGCCATATGACATGCTTCATTGATACAAAACCTTTAGTCATATGCTGCTTGTGAAATATTGAGTTGGGTCCAATTGTTGTGACCCTAGTGAGATTATGGTCATGCGCCCTGATTGAGATTCACTTGCACCCACCAAATAAAGCTGACTCATACACTAAGAGTTGCACACAACATGCACCCATCCATCCACCAAAAATACGCCAACTCTTACCCTAAGAGTTGCGCTCCACTTTAGTACACCAAATAAAAATGCAGACTCTTACACTGTGAGCCACGCATTCCATATACAAAACTGACATCTCTCCATACAAAAAACTCTTCATATGCCAATAAAGGATATGGGCTATGCTAAAATAAGAGAAAGAAAGAATCCATGCCAAGAGGAATGAGAGAATAAACGGGAAAGAAAAATCAAAATACCCGTTCAAAAAATGATAATCTTCAAGCCCATATCCCTTTGATCGCTTTTTCTTCATCTAATAAAAAAGAGTCATTGATGTGAACTAGGGTTCCCGATCTTCCGAAAGGTTCTAATAACTCTCGATTTGGTGGAGCACGACACACCGATCCGGCTTCAGATCACAAAGACCCGAACCTGCAAACTTAGCACCATGTCTCCTCTAGTTATCAACCGTGTCACCAACCGGTTGACCTTGCCAAGAAGGCTAATCCCTGCCTGCAAATCAAAGAACACCCGATCTTCTAAAAGGTTCTAATAACTCTTGATTTGGTGGAGCATGACACACCAATCCGGCTTCAGATCACAAAGACCCAAACCTGCAACCTTAGCACCACGTCTCCTCTGGTTATCAACCATGTCACCAACCGGTTGACCTTGCCAAGAAGGCTAATCCCTGCCTGCGAATCGAAGAACACAAGCAAGAACTTGAAAGTACGCAGCTCAAATATTAGGACAAACTGCAGATATATGATTAAGATCACAAAGTGGGGTTTCACAAACCGATAATGGCGACTGTTCAAAGACAGATTAATCTAAAGCAAAACCTAAACAATAACGAGGGTGGTGGCTATTGAATATAATGCCTAAGGGTCGTCACACCCCCTGGATGCGCCCCCCTAACGGGCTCAAACATGATACATGGCCCAATGGACCAAAAACTATGGTGCAGCACTGGAATAGATTCTAGACGCTGGCTTGTTTCAATGTTCCCTGATGACTCAGAAGGAATTTAGACCTCAAACCAATTCCATTGGTTTCCTTATGAAATTATCTTTGCAACCATAGGTAGAACGTCGAAAACGGAGTCCGTATGCGTCCTGGGCTTCCGTTTTAATCTGTGCTGGTCCTGGAGGCCAAGGCAGACTCGAACTCGAATTGGGCTGGGCCTCCGTCTTATCTTGGACGCCCTTGCTGGCATCCAAAGGTGGTGACCAGGGTGGAGGACGTCCAAGGGCTTCCTTGGTGAGTTCTCCATCTACTTGGGTCATGCTTCCATTTGGTCCAGGGTCCCAAGGATGAAAAACAAGCCCATGACGACGACGTAGCTTCTGACAGAAACAGCAACAGAATATTTTGATAAACAGGAGACCTTGCCGATGTGATATTGATATGGGACCAGATCTATTTGAAAGCCTATCAAATAAGCTTTCCACCAAGTGCTCATTGACCTCGATTGCATTCCGGATGGATGAGTTATGGCCTTCTCAATGAAGCATCGTTAGCCTGCCGATGAACCGAAAGTTGAACTTTGTTGAACTTGTATTTTGAGACACATTTGTACCTACAATCAAATAATGACACGGACATGTGGAACCAAGTGAATTATATCCAAAGTCACTATACAAATGTAGGAATGACATCACCTTATAATCAATGGTCGTATCCGAAGGTGTCATGTCCTCATCAGTCATGATGCACGGAGTAACAAAAATATTTAGAATTAGGATTCCACCACCATCATATTCCACACACTTGCACATCTCAATCAAGGCGTATGGCTTGTATCTCCTTGTGGTTCAGTTTTTGACTCAGCAATATATGTGCCGCAAGTATGCCTACCTTTATACCTACCCAAAACTCCACTCTCATCTTTTTAGTGGTAGGATAAAAAAGGCAACACTACAATGCCTTTGGTGAGGAAATCATACACTTTGAGTGATTAAGAGAATCATTTGAGGAACTTACTTTTCTTTGCAAAAACTTTCAAAACCTCTTAAAAGAAGGTTAATCTTGGGATGAATGATATGCAATGCCTATTGATTTGTTCTATCTTGCAATCTCCCAAGACCTGAAATAGCTAAAAGCCCCATCAGTTCTGAGATAATAACAGGGTGGATAGCATGCTGATTTATTCAAATTGAAGTTGAAAACTTTGTTATAACCTTGGTAAATTTGAAATATGATCAGCATCGCAGCAACTCCTGATCAATAACCCAAAAGCCTAGCTTTGCTCGGGACGAGCAAAGGGTAAGCTTGGGGGATCTTTTTGGCAGTCCTTAACGGTTATTTTACATCGTCAATTAAAGATAAAAAGGGGAAAATTATATATTTACATACGCATATATTTTTATTATTAACCCAATTCCACTTGTACTTAGAGAAATATGTTTTGCAGGAATATACATAAAAAGTATAAGAAATTATTTTCAAAAATACACTTTTCTAAAAGTGTAAAATCAAGGAATTGGAGAGAAGCCCACCTCGGGGCCATACTAGGCCGAGTGCACCACATGGGCACAGTCCAGGCCCACTCCACAACCGACCATCCAAGGTCGGTCAGGGGGAGGCACCAACCAGGGGTGCGCACCCCTGGCCTGGCTCGTGCCCGTGCCAGGTGGCCAGCTAGGCCTAGCCTTGGCAAGGCGGTTCCTACCTTCCATCTAAGGATTAGGCGGTTGTGCACTTGATGAATCTACCCCCGAACTGCCTTCAGCCACCTATAAGAAGAGGAGGAGAGCACACCACACACACAGACCCCCCATTTGGAGCAATCTACCTCTCTCTCTCTACATTTGTTCTTTAGCCTAGTAGTAGTTGTTAGAGCAAGGTTAGAAGCTAGCAAGGAGGGCTTGTCTCCTGGGAAGCAAAGCTACTCTTGGTAATATTTCTATGGAGAGTTCTTCCCTATTCAAGTTCTCTACTCTTATATACATTATAGCATCTGAACTAGGGGTAGGCAGTGGGGAGTGATCTAGTCCTGTCTGTCCATCATAATCCCCCATGTTCGTGTGTCATGTAGGAGTTCGTAAACGTCCCCATCGGTTGACAGATCAGCTGCCGGGATCTCCCTGTTGCCTTAGACCCTGACTTGTTGCCTGATCTATATATCATATGACTTAGCTGTTCAATGCATATATATAAGATGCACCTGCTCCATGTAGTTGTTGTTTTATTCTTTCATTCATTTATTGCTTACCCCTGCATAGCAATTGGCCTCACTTTGATGATATGAAGTCATAACATTTCTATGCTAGAGGTACTTGTACCCACCTTCCTTTCGAAAAATATAAATAATGATACCCTGTTAATACTTCTGGGTGAAATGCTACAATGATAGATCTGTGCGCTTGCTGATATTTCTAAAAGGTTAAGATCTATCACATGGCAATCCTTATATCATTACTAGAGAATCAATTCTATTGATAGTATTATGACCTGCCTACAAAAGGTGTTTCTGGCGTAACCGTCGGAGATGGGTTCTCTACCTGTCTTTTGGTGTTTGCGCTAAGAAACGCCAACATCTGCAGCCATGGGTTTGAGGAATATGATGAAAATGAAGCAAGACAAGAATGACATGGTAATTAGACAATTCTATGCCACACTTGAAGTTAGGAAAAAGAAGGAGAAACTCATCTGGATGACCAACATTGGGAGATTGGAGGCATCTTTCTCTAATATTGCACAACCATGCAAATTTGATTACCAGGCAATGAAGCAAAGGATGATAGTAGTGAAACTTGAGTAATTGAATGATGAGGAGGAAGAGACCCTTCACTATTAGGCAACTGAGAATGGTGGTTGTCGAGGTTTGAGAAGGATACCCAAGGTTATTTGGAAGCTTCTGAGGCAGACAATCATGCCCGATGATCAAATGGCTATGAACACACAGGAAAAACTAAAAATTGTAGAATGGTACCACAGGCAGGACCCAGACTGCCCTCTGATCTTCTAGCCTTACATAATGACTTTGGTGCTGCTCAAGCTGTCCGACTTTGTAGGTCGCATGGAAATAGCGGACCACAGCTGCAGGGTCCACAACCATGAGTGGCAGATCTTGTAGAGGAATCTGTAACCTTTGACCTTTGTGCCATCAGACGAGGAAAACAAGTCACCATCAGATGATGAGAACATGATGCCATCATATCCTATAGGTTAGAACTTATCTGTTTCCTTTACTTCATGACACATGATGTTTTTTGAGTTATTTTTATACTAACTTGTCTTGTCATCAGTGCCAGCAACCTCGAAGAACATGCCGACATCCTATTATGATGGTCAAAGCTTATTCTTGTGTCCCTTAAATTATGGTACATGATCCATATTGTTGGAGTTAATTGTACACTAACTTGTCTTGTTTTCATTGGTACTATTCCAATGGAAGTCGGGGTCATCCTCATTCAACTCCTCTGGGTCCTCATCCACACCGAGGTCGTTAGGAGATTCATAGGATGGGGACCTATCCTCGTCGAAGGAGTGGACATATGGCTTGTCATCATCCTTGTTGTTGAAAGAAGAGGGGTTGCGGAGTGGGTTGTCCGACATGGTGGTTTTGGTTTGGAGCGGGACAAAGAAGAAGGCCGGAGTGGAAGAAGAAGCCAGATGTAGGTACATATAGTAGTGTATGGCTCCTAGGCATCCTGTGGAAGGATAAAAAACTTGCAAATTTTGTTTGACGTTTGGAAATTTTGCCATAAAGGATAGTAGTCCTTAGATCAGAATTAATGGTGAAGTGACGCCTATTGGGCTTCAGACGACGACATTAATAGTGAATTAACTGCCTTGGAAGTTGAACTAATGGCCTTGGAAGTTGTGTCGACTCAGGTCTCATTAATATGTTTGTCCGGGGAGCGATATTTTCTGATGGATGGATGGTTCATTGAAATCTTCATTATATGAAAAAAATCCAAACAAAATAAAAGGCCACATGGGTTTCGAACCCAAGGCGACTTTGTACAAGGTGCCGGGCATAACTGCTTCACTATGGATGATTTGTGCATTTGGCTATTGTTGGCGGTCCTTATGGATTATTTATATACCGCCAATTTAGACTAAGAGGAAGAAAGACAAATGTATTCTAGCACATATGCCTTTACTACTAAAAAATTCCACTTGTACCCTAGTATTCATGTTTGCAGTTTTATGGTGTAACAAGTGGAAATATGTAACATCACAAAGAAAGCACAAAAGCCAAAAGACAAATTCAGAAAATGCGTAAACAAAGAAAATAGCGAAGTCCACTTTCGGTGCATACCTGGGCCTGACCGTAACCACGGGAGAGGTCCAGGTCCAGGGAGGAACTGACCACCCAAATGCGGTGGCCATATGGCCCCACCAGGGGGTGGCCGGTCCCGGGGGCGGCCGGTCCCCACAGTGGGCCCTCCCAGCCCCATCCTTCGGAAGCGATGCTCTAGACGGTTCCCCATAGGTGGTTTCACCTCCTTCCGTATCTGGAGATGCCCGAACCATCCTAGTTAGCTATAAAAGAGAGGGAGCTCCCCTATTTCCAAAACACACATCACTTTTGGAGACATTCACCTCACACCTCTCATTTGTATCTTTAGAATGGTTCTAGTAGTTTGTGAGCAAGGCAAAAGCTATCAAGGAGAGCTTGTCTTCTTGGAAGAAGGGATCTTCTTGGTATGAATACAATTAGGTCTTCTTCAATGAGCAAGTTCTTATCATATTTATATGATCATGCATATGAACTAGAGTATAGTTATGATCATGTTATGAGCACAATATATGAACTAGTATATAGTTTACATATCATGTTCTTGACTTGTTCATCATCGTTCTTCATCGTTCATCGAATTAGTATGTATAGAGGAAGAACTAGGGATGAGGTGATGGTTCGTCATGCCTTTCTGGTTGCTCTTAACCTAGCCTGTCAATCTGAAGGGTTGGGGTCTGCAGGGGTTAGGAGTTGTTTCCAAGTACGTGAACATGGTGCTCAAGTATGCGAAGATCGGCGGATATGTGGGTACCCCACGGGCAGAGGGGTAGGTGGGCTGGTGGTGATAGCCCTGTCCATCCCTAGCACTCCCCCACGTTCAGGTATTCAGTAGGAGTTCGTAAAGTCTCTATCAGCTGGCAAACCAGCTGCGGGGATCTCCCTATCATCCCAGACTTTGTTCTAATGCTAGACATGCTAGTTAGATGTTTTGCTAACAGTTCTTTGCATAGTTATATATGACCCACGCCTGCTCTGTTAATTATATTCTTTTATTTTTATTTCTCTTTTATCCTTAAGGTTGACCTCGATGTGTGTCCACTATCTTGAAATCATGTCTTATTCCTGTTTACTCTATGTCTACCATTGCACTTAATAAGTGATCATGTTTACACCACGCTTGATGCATATTGCCCTCCTACGGGAAATTATAAATACGACACCCTTGAATACTCACAGGTTGAAATGCTACAATGATGGTTTTGTGCGCTTGCAGATTTAATCTTATTTCATACTGAACTATCGGTTGGCGTAGCTAAGTACCATTACTTAAGAATTGTAATTCTTGTTGCACCCCACGGCACCATGCCACAGTTTTGCCTATCGTAAGTAATGACGGTTAGGATGGATAATCTGGAACTTCTAACTGTTATTACCAGACTGCATTACCTAGGCCAGTGCCATTAAGGGCCAAGGGTTACCTTTCTGAAGTAATGGTGGTTAGGAATGTCAATTTACATTTCTTGTATTATTATAAAGGATGGACTTATTGTCTAACTTTAGTAGTGATGCTAAGAAACGTCGACAAGCATGACTTATTGTCTAACTTTAGTAGTGATGCTAAGAAACGCCGACAAGCATTTCTAGCACCGTTGCCGGGGAGGGCAAACATCATACTGGCATAAACACCGATTGCATAATAAGCATTGGTAGTCATAGTTTAAGCAGGCTAACTTTCCTGTTTTCTTCCTCTTTTTATTGGAATGAAAATAGGATAGTGTATGAGCGGCTTTGCTCTGCCGAAAAACTTCCTCAGCAATCCGGAAGCACTCCTAAGGAAGAAAAGGTCGCGTACCATTTCTTCTTTTGCTACTCCATCGGCAGACGAATCGGTCACTACTGCACCATCCGCTACTACCGCTATGGCCAAGACACTCCGTGACTACTCCACTCCGGTCATTGCCAACGCGCCCGTTGGGCCCGCTATCAATGCTGGGAGTGGAAACTTCGAGATCCATATGGGCCTCATCTCGATGGTGCAGGCGAGCCAGTTCTGTGGCTTACCAAGTGAGGATGTGAACGCTCACCTGCAACACTTCCTTGAGCTGTGTGACACCATCATCATCAGAGACATTGCACAAGACAGTATCAGGCTTCGCTTGTTTCCTTTATCCCTCACGAGGAAAGCGAAACAATGGTTCTACCAGAACAAGGAAGCTGTCAACACATGGGAAAAATGTTCCGCGGCATTCCTCGCCAAGTTTGTGACAGAACCGACCAATTTATTAGAGCACAAGCACATAATTCGCCATTAGGACAGCAAACTACATGATTGAGACCTAATAAACCCGGTAGTCATACCGAAATCTCAAAGGATTTCAAACTTTTCTGGCACGACCAAGATCGTAATAGTTTAGCGTTACCATTCACAACGTACATAGTTCGCACATAGTTTTACACCATCGGAGTACAAATAAAGTTATTACAAACCAAGTTTAAAATTCAAAATAAAGCAGAAGCGATTAAGTTCAAATCCACACACACCAGTTCAAATACTGTGCCAGGTTCTGGATCAACATCCAACAAAAGCATTAAGTAGAGAAGAGTGACCATGTCCAAGGTCTAATCATCTCCCAAGGCGGGATAGAAGCAGTTCTGATAATAGCCATAAAATATCTCACCACCTGCAAAAACATGGGAAATAAAACCCTGAGTACGAGGATGTACTCAGCTGGACTTACCCGTCATAAACTAAAAATAAAATTGACTCCAAGGAGTATGCAAGGCTGTATAAGAGGGATAGCTGACCCATTTAATTGCGGAAAAGCTGGTATTAAAGAAACAATTATTAAGAACCTTCTAGCAATGTATTTTAATCTAATTAACCTTATCATGCTACATTAGCACCTGTACTAAACAAGCATGGTAATAATTATTCAACAAGAAGTAACCAAACCTGGTTGAGTATCGTTCAATCTCAACAGCTCAACCATCTCATTTCTTGTTCAAGTTCTTACTACGATGCCGCTGCTCAAGTCAAGTGTTCACTATCCAGGAACGATGGTGATTATAATCAATTACTAACCAGCTGGCGGGTATTCCTCACACAAACCACACTCACCAGCCACAGTGAGCTACAGATCACCGACATTCAATTCGGGAAAAGCGCGAGATCAACAGGTACCATCGTATCCAGGAACCGCCCGGCTGCCTTATTCAGGGCGACCCTGACCTCGGACTTACTCTCCACGTAACCTGTGGTCCCCGATCTTCACTAATACGATGCGTACAGCAGGTCGACTCCCGGCCCAAATCAAAATTAGGCTTCACGGTCGGAACGACTTATCCTTCCAGCTATATGTGAGGCATAAATTCAATATGATTTGAGGACGTACAACAGACGGGGTCCTAGTTCGACACAGACGGGATAACCTCACCAAACCTCCAGTTCAGTCTCAACACCAATCCCGCCCGGTTTCGATTTATTATCTCCACATGGTTATCCAAGATAACAATGTATTCAACCATTTTGAGTCACCACCTATAACTCACGGATGACAGGAAATCAGCCGACTTCTACCGATCTAGTTAAAGCAAGGCTAAGCATATATTCGTACCTAAACCTAACAGGGTTGAAGTATAACAGTGGCAAGGAATATAAGTAATGCAGCAATGGTATAAAACAACGGCTATAACTTAATGCATCAAACAAGTAAAGGACTCAAGTTAGATATTTTGCAAACCACAGAGAGAATGCTCCAGGGCTTGCCTTTCAGGAAAGAGCTTGGCTGGTGGTCGGGACACTCTAGAAGATCAGCTTTGGGATCCTCTTCTGTTGCTACTTCCCGCGCCAAAGCTTCCTGCTGGCCTTCCTCTCCTTGTGCTCCGGAAACTACCGTTTTGAGCTCTGACGATCCTGTATGATGCATAGTGCGTATGAATACCATGTATACATAGAAATACAATGCTGATGGTGATGGTGAATGAATGCTCAGCTAAGATGAATGATATGATTTTGAAACATACAAGATAAGCACATGTCATCTGCATTCTCTTCTACCGAAAATTCTTAAACAAGCCTCGTATTACAATTTACTTACACATTAAAAGGAATTATAAACGGCTATTGTTTTTCACACTACCCCCTACTGAACCAAAGCCAATAACAAATTACACATATCATAAATAGCATAAAAAGCATTTTTACACACATAAAATGATAGCTTTAAAGCATTATTACTTATTAAAAGAAATCAGAGTATAACTACAACATGACTTTAGACTATTCAGAAAATTCTGTAAAAATTACAGGAGCTTAATCATGTCTAAAGTAGACTACCATAAAAATTTCAGGTCAAAACAGTAAGTAATTTATCCTACACAAAAATGACAAGGCAGCACAATTTAATAGACCTAAAATACTTTGTACATAAAAGTATATCAAACAACAGATCTTAGAATATCATTAGCTCTAGATTGACATAAAAACATCCTCCAAAAAGTTTCATGCATAAATTCCTTATATATTATTTATTATGAATTATTTATCATCACATGGAAATAGGCACCATAACTAGACAGAGCAAACTTTCCACAGGACATAGCCTCACAACATTTTTTACAGATAGAGCATGACATAAGAAGATTAACAAACTTGGTCTCATATTTTTTTGAGCAACAGAGAATTACTTATGCATTTTCAAAGATAAAAGTAATTAATAGGGATAAATAAATCTATACAGAAAAGTATCACAAAATCCACATTTCATATTTTTAATGCATAGAGCTTCTCATAAGAAAAATACTGCAAGTTGAACTAACTCATTTGGATGAAAAATGAGGAAGTTATGATTTTTCAAAGATTTAATCAAATTCTGGAGAATCCTTTTTCTTTAATCCGGCTGGAAAAACAATTTACAGAAAAGCCCTTTCTGTTTTCAGCATTTACCCGAGCCCTAAACTGAAATATACTGTTTCTGGCAATCTTGCACCAAGACCCCTAGGGTTTCCTATATTCTAACACGATGGCCCTCGACGGCGGCGAGGCTCGGCCGGTCGTCCTGGCGGCGCTCCAGCGACACCAACCAGCGGGGTAGAAAGAGGAGAGCCGTGCGCATCGATCAAGGGTATAAAAGAGGGAAGGGAGCGGCTGTGGCGGTCAGGACACAAGCACGGCAGAGCGGCGTCAATTCGCACGGCGGTCCGACGAAATCCGGCCCTATGGAACCCTAATCGACCTCATTGACTGGCGTCCTAGCACCTACACATCACGGCGCGTCTGATGTGCACCAAAATGACGAGAGAGGATGGCCAGAGCGGCGGGACCACGGTGAGGTCAAGGTGCGGCCATGGCGGCCGGGGAGAAAATGAGTCTATTCGTGCAAACCTTGACGCGACGGGATGAGACGAGGGTGCAGGATGATGGAGCGAACTCAGGCGCTGCTTGATTGCGAGGTCAAGCGAGAGGATGCGCGGCTGACGGCGGTGGATTTCAAACAGCGGCGAGGTGAGCTCGGTCCTGCGCGGCGGTGAGCCAGAGGGGAAAAAGAGCGAGGAGGAGGAGGAGAAGGGGAAAATGGAGCGGGGGCAGAAAGGAGGGAGCGGCCGCGGTCGCTTTAACGCGGTCGGGACGGTCGCGGCCTCCTTGGACCGCCGATGGACGCGCGCCACGCGGAGCGCGCGGGCTGGGCGACATGGGCAGTGGCCGGCCATTTCCCTGACGGCTTTGACCAACCGTCACTGAAATGCTATTTTCATGATCTCTAATACAAACTTTTCTGCCCTATAACTCCCAAACCAAGCTGAATTACCCAAAACTTATATTGAAGAAAATGTAGCTCTAGAAGAGTAGAACATTTCATCTATACAAAGTATGGCCAGATTCTACATAGATTTTGAAATATAAAAATCCAAAAAAATACCCCTTAAATCCCTAAAAATGGAAAAACAGCCCCCAAATCTGCCCTTTTTCAACATTTTTGAACATCTTCCAAGCATTTTCATGAAAAGTGGTAATAACAACTTTTGTTCCTTATGAAATTCTCTACAAACTTTATTTAGGGTGCACACACATGCAAGTAGTCTAGCTACCACTTTCAAATCAGTCAAACAAAACTATTTTCATGGTCCACCTTGGTCAACCATGACAACAAAGCTTAATTAACCAAAACCATGAACATAAACCTAGGTTCATTTGGTGTCTTAATCATGCCTAGGTTGCTTTAGAGGTCATCAAACACCAAACACTCATACCACTTATCCAAGTCATGTGAAATGCAAACATAATTTGAATAATCAAGCATGATACATGAAATGACAATCAATCTTTTCATCAATGTCATGCATAATGATGCTTATGCTTAAGAATGCAAGTAATTATGCATGCTTAACACCAGAGTGTTACAAAGTTCTTCCCCATGAGCAGGACCAGTGCTATGAGGGGGAAGATCTCCAACTTCCAGCAGTCTTCACTTGAGTCCATCCCCGAAGCATGGGAAAGGCTCTAGGAGTACATCTGGGCCTATCCTCATCATGGAATGGAACATTGGCTCGTGCTCTAAAACTTCTATGAAGGCCTCACGGCCATGTCGAAGGGGCATGTTGATGCTGCAGCTGGAGGTGCATTCCTCCCCTCACCATCACAGATGCAACCGCACTCATCGAAAAGATGGTGGCGAATCAGAGTTGGGGAGAAGGAAGAAAAACACAAAAAGGCACGCATACCGTGAAGGAGATGGATTTGCTTGCTACAAAAATAGACTTGCTACTAAAAAAGATGGACGATCGTGCCATCAACCCTACCACAAGCACTGTCTAAGCCATGGACTCACACATGATGTGTGAAGTCTGTGGGAATGTTGGCCACTTGGGGAATAATTGCCCCGAAACCCGAGAAGAAGCTTCCTACGTCAACAATGGGTTTCGCCAACCACAGCAAGGTAATAACGGGTGGAACAACCAGCATCGCCCGCAAGGTAATAACTTTAATTCAAATTTCAATTCGAATCAACCTTCCTCAAGAGATTTTGTTATAGGACAAGCTAAGATCAATGAGAGTCTTACCAAAAAGCTATCCTTTAATGACAAAATATTTGAAAGTATAAATGCTAGGCTTAAAACTTTGTCTTCTTCTGTTAAAATTCAAGCAAGTTTCAATAAAATGATAGAAACTCAAATGGCTCAAATAGCTGCTTCTATCACTGTCAACAACACGGAAAAAACCCCGGGGCAACCCGAGACTTCTCTCGAGTTTGTTCATACAGCTGCAGAGCAATGAAGGAAGGAGAGTCTGGCCAACGGACTATAAACGTTGAGCCCTTGCCGAAGGTCATCGGTAGTTATCTGAGAAAAAAAGTTATATTTGAAAATATATATAAATAAGAATAAATTACCTGAAGGGGCCCACACCGACATTCAAGCTTGGGGGAGGCGCCCCCACTCAGGTATTATATCTTATCCCTTTAAAAAAATGTTTTTATATATATGTATATTTTATAAAATTATTTTCTTGCTCTCAAATAGAGTTTCCTTCTTTCTACTTTTATAAAACTCTATTTTTTAAAGTTTCTTCAAAAATCTTATAAAAATCATTTTCTAAGAGTTTGGATTTTGTTCTTTTCAAATATTATTTTTAAATAATTTTTGAAAACCAAAATGTTTCAAATAAATTTATGGAAAATCAAAATCTAGAGCAAGATTACGAATGGGAGTCATTCGTAACTGGCTACCTCATGGGGGTAGCTGTTGGAGGGCGCTGCCAAAAGGTGGGATAGAACCGGCCCCACCAGGGGATCGGTCGGTCGCAGGGGTGGCCGCCCCTGCGCAAGAGCTAGGCGGCCCGACCTTTTGCCAACGGCTACTAGCTGTTGCAAGTGATGCTCCCCCTCCTGCGATCAGCTCTATAAATAGCAGGATCCTGGGTGGAGCTCCTCACCCCTCTCATTCTCACATTTCTTCACCCCCTCCGTCACTCTCTTGCTCCACCACTCTCCAAATATTCTTCACAAAGCTCAAGTGCAAGAAAACACAGCAAAAACCTCTTGCACTCCCACCACAAGCAAGCTCAAGCTCTCGTGCTTAGCTCACTCACCATGAGTGGGATCGGAGGTCGGATTTCTAGCAGGTTCCAAAAAGTTCATCGCTCTCGCGGGGAGTCTAGTCAAAGCACTCCCATGCGGGAAGAGCACCTGCCGCAAGGAGAGGAGGAGGTGCCCACAGGCCACGCCATCGACGAGGCCGATGCCCCCTTCATCGACATGGAGAACGAGCGGGAGATGCAAGCGTACAACCTCCTAAAGGAACACGAGTTCCTACACACACCGGCTTTTGACCCGATCCTTCTTTAGTAGATAGGTATGGATCATGAATTTAATACTATTTTTGAGAATATTGGTTGGAGTCGAGTTGCCCCTGTGCATGAACTTGGATCCCGTCTTTTGACCATCCAAATTTTGGGCACTTTTCAAATTGTCGATTATGGTATTACTTTCCACTACTTTGGGAAAGAGCATAGGCTCTTTTGGAAGGATCTTGCTACACATTTGGGTTTTCATGAGTGGTGCTCTGTTGACTTGGGTTTTTCTCTCTCGGGTTATCATCGTCATACTTTTTGACATTTGATAACTGGACAGAATGTGACTGGGAAATTCCAACCCAATGTCAACATCATCCATCATCCCACTCTGAGACTTATGTACAAGTGAATTGCTTATTCTTTCGTTCCTAGAGAGGATACGCATCATGCTTATGATGTTGAGTTGAAGTTGCTTTATATCGCGCTTAAAAGATTAAGGTTGCTCCTATTTATGACCTTGTTAAGCATTGGCTTAATTATTTCAAGACATCCACTCCTATCATGTGCACTTCACTCATTACTTGTCTTGCTGCTAGTGTTGATCCTCATGGTGCTAACACTATTGTTTATCTCTCTACTCCTCGCATTATGCTTAATGAATCTTATTTTGGGCAAGCCCACACTTTGAAACGTGATGAATCGGGAAGGAATTTGGTGTTTTATTTTCTAGGATATATAAACGAGATTCCGTTAGCTAACCCAGATCTTGCTTTATATACTTCCCCATCTCTCACCTTCGACCTTGTTGAAAAGGAAGAAGCACGTAGGAGTTCTGTTTCCCATAGGAGGTCACAGAGGAGAGGCGTACAGGAGGAGGAGCCAGCACAGCCCACACAGCGTACTCCTCCACCAACCATGCCCACCATGACATAGGGATGGAGTGGACTCCTGTCATGTCTATGCCTGGATTCACCCCAAGGTATGGATTTTGCATGGGTCACATTCCTCACCCTCATGAGGCTGGAGGATCAGGATGGCAGCACTCACATGAGGCAGGTGGATCAAGACATCACGAGCATGCACACTCCTTAGATTCAGAAGGCATGCCACCCCTAGTCCACCCACAGCCGATCACGCTAGATGTCCTCAACACACGCATGGGAGGACTAGAGCTACAGAACAGATAGATCCAAGGTACATCAATGCTCACATTCAGACTTCTACTCCATGGCACGAGCAGTACCAGCAGCACTTCGTGGACCTCAAAGATGCAAACCGGCGATAGCACGAGGCACAGATGGCCTTTTTGTGGTCTATGGGACATTTTCCTGGACCACAGCCTTGAGCTAGCTTGGGGGAGGGGACCCCGTAGAGGTAACATGTATCTTTAAAACCCTTGCACTTTATTTTTAGCATTTTAATTCTGTAATTTTATTTTATTCTTCCAAAAAAATTCCACTCCCATGTGCGCTTTTATATGTTAGTTTCTCTTCTGTTGAAATGATGAATAGTTGCTCTATCTATAATTTATTTGTGTCTAAGTTATAACTTAGTATTCCTCAAGATTTAAGTTTGTTGGCTAAAAAATGTCTTATTCTGAGAACTTAAAATCTTGTGGGTTACAAAATGCATGATCCTTTTTTAAGTTGTTGCGAGATATGAGATGGTACAAATAGACGTTGCTATGACTTTATTCTAACAGAAACTTGACATCCAGAGTTTTTCTCTTCAAAAAAATTCAAAACTCAAAAGTTGCTCAATGATTATGAAATACCTACCAAGGCCATATGACATACTCTACTTTTATAAACCTTAGTCATATGCTGCTTGCAGAACTTTGAGTTGAGTCAAATCCCTGTGACTTAAAGTGAGATTATGGTCATGCGCCCATGATTGAGATTCACAAGCACCCACCAAATAAAACCGGCTCTCACACTGAGATTCGCACACAACATGCACCCTTCCATCCACCAAAAATACGCCAACTCTTACCCTGAGAGTTGTGCCCAGGTCTTCCACCAAATAAAAATTCCACTCTCGCCCTGAGAACCGCTCATTCCTCATACAAAAGCTTTCACTCCTTGCATTCGCCATCATGGCATCTCTCCGTCAGCTTTCATATGTCAAATAAAAGATATGGGCTATGCTAAAAAAAGAGAGAGCCAAGGGGCATGAGGAAATAAAACGGGAAAGAAAAGGCAAATATCCGTTCAAAAAAAAGATGTTTCTATAGCCCGTATCTTCCCAAAGAATTTTTGTTCCATCTAATAAAAGAGAGTCATGATGCATGGAGTGCCAAAAATTAGAAATAGGTTTCCACCATATACATTCCACACACTTGCACGTCTCAATCAAGGTGTATGGCTTGTATCTCCTTATGGTCCGGTCTTTGACTCAACAACACAGGTGATGTAAGTATGCCTACCTGTATACCTGCCCAAAGCTCCACTCTCATCCTTAGTGGTAGGACAAAAAGGCAAGCATTACAAATGCCCTTGGTGAGGTGATCATACACATTGAGTGATTGAGAGAATCATTTGAGAAACTTGTTTTATTTTGCAAAAATTCATAAAAAACCTCTGGATTGATGGTCTATCAAAGAATGAATGAATGGTGAGTCTGTTATAACCATTATGTCTTGCAACCGCCCAAGAACTTGGAAAAGCTACAAGCTCCATAGGAAATCAAGGTAAAGAGTGGATAGGATGCCAACTTATTTAAATTGCGAATGAATGCTTTGTTATAGGTATGACATTTATGAATTATAACGGCATAGTAGCAACTCCTGATCAACCACCATACTTAGCTATTTGCTCAGGACAAGCAAAGGTTAAGCTTGGGGGTCTTGTTGGCGGTTCTTATGGATTATTTATATACCGCCAATTTAGACTAAGAGGAAGAAAGACAAACGTAGTCTAGCACATATGCCTTTACTACTGACAAATTCCACTTGTACCCCTAGTATTCATGTTTTGCAGGTTTCATGGTGTAACAAGTGGAAATACACAACATCACGAAGAAAGTGCAAAAGAAAAAAGATGAATTCAGAAAACGCGCAAACAAAGAAAATAGAGAAGTCCACCTTCGGTGCATACCTGGGCCTGACCATAACCACAGGAGAGGTCCAGGCCCAGGGAGGAACCGACCACCCAAAGGCGATGGTCAGATGGCACCACTAGGGGGCGGCCGGTCCCCCAGTGGCCCCTCTCGGCCCCATCCTTCGGAGGCGGTGCTCTAGGCGGTTCCCCACAGGCGGTTTCACCTCCTTCCATATCTGGAGATGCCCGTATCATCCTAGTTAGCTATAAAAGAGAGTGAGCTCCCCCATTTCCAAAACACACATCACTTTTGGAGTCATTCACCTCACGCCTCTCATTTGTATCTTTAGAATAGTTCTAGTAGTTTGTGAGCAAGGCAAAAGCTATCAAGGAGAGCTTATCTCCTTGGAAGAAGGGATCTTCTCGGTATGAATACAATTCAATCTTCTTCCATGAGCAAGTTCTTATCATATTTATATGATCATGCATATGAACTAGAGTATAGTTATTATCATGTTATGAGCACAATATATGAACTAGTATATAGTTTATATATCATGTTCTTGACTTATTCATCATCGTTCTTCATCGTTCATTGAATTAGTATGAATAGAGGAAGAACTAGGGATGAGGTGATGCTTCGTCGTGCCTTTTTGGTTGCTCTTAACCTAGCCCGTCAATCCAAAGGGTTGGGGTCCATGGGGGTTAGGAGTTGTTTCCTGGTACGTGAACATGGTGTTCAGGTATGCGAAGATCGACGGATATGTGGGTACCCCATGGGCAGAGGGGTAGGTGGGCAGGTGGTGACGGCCCTGTCCATCCCTAGCACTCCCCCACGTTAGGGTATTCAGTAGGAGTTCGTAAAGTCTCTATCGGCTGGTAAACCAGCTGCGGGGATCTTCCTATCATCCCAGACTTTGTTCTAATGCTAGACATGCTAGTTAGATGTTTTGCTAACAGTTCTTTGCATAGTTATATATGACCCATGCCTCCTCTGTTTAGTTATATTTTTTATTCTTTATTTCTCTTTTATCCTTGAGGTTGACCCCGATGTGTGTCCACTATCTTGAAATCATGTCTTATTCCTGTTTACTCTATGTCTACCATTGCACTTAATAAGTGATCATGTCTACACCACGCTTGATGCATATTACCCTCCCATGGGAAATTATAAATACGACACCCTTGAATTCTCACGGGTTGAAATGATACAATTGTCGTTACCCAGGAAATGGGTACTCCAAACCCTTGGTTTGGGGGACTAAATCCCCGCAAAATAAGCAACACGAACCCTCCAGTGACCTCCCACGAATAACGTTCAAAGGCCCGCAGGCTAAAGCATATTGGGTTGACCCACGAACGGACTGCGACAGCCCAAAGCCAAAGCCTGCTCGAGGGGCTACCGAGCGGACTGGGACTGTACACTCGAGGGTACAATTCGAGCTACCCCTCGAGGATGGAACTTCGCCCAGCGAACGAGCCTGCCCTCGAGGACGGAACCTCGCCTGGCGAACGAGCCTGCCCTCGAGGACGGAACTTCATTCGCACGAATGGGCAGCCCTCGACGACGACGCACCCTTCGGCTATCGACTCTCCCGTACGGATCCGGGTGCATTTAATGCGTTTTACCTACCCCCGCCTAACCATATGGCCACAGTCATGGTAACAGTCATGGGAGTGGCAGTCAAATCTTGCTTTTATCGCCCATGCCCCGGAATCCCACGGATCGTACTATGCTGTTGCACCATGCCGAGCACTCTGCCCCGTCGAGCACCCCCTCGAGACGTATGAATCAGCGCGTTTCCCGCATTTCTCGAGATTCCACCTTATCCGGTGAGGCTCGACCCCTTCGACTCGACCCCCTTGACTCAAGCCAAGTCCTCGATCGCCGCCCCTTGACTCCGTCGGACGAACCCTCGAGCGGGTCTCCAACGACTCCGGGCTGCACTTCAACAACTCCCGACGCAATGGCTGCAGGGCCTCCCATACCGACGTACATCACTACAGCAACACCGACGTGATCGGCCTCAACGCCATGCGTCACCGGCCATGCAAACTCTAAATATATGTACTCCTGTGCCCCTCCTTCGCCTATAAAAGGAGGCGCTAGGACATTAGAAAAAGGGAACCCGAACGACAGGATCCAGAGCATAGAAACGCTAAGTCTTCAGATCACAGAACAATACCATGAGACAGTGTAAGGTCGAGAGCCAGGCGTCCAAAACGCCCAAGCTCCAACTCACGCTCCTCACACCTGCTTGTATTTTCCCCTGTACTAGCACTTCGGTGCAAGATAACACGAACTATCCTCCCCCCGCTGGATGTAGGGCCTTCTTTGCCCGAACCAGGATAAATCGCCGTGTCCTTCTTGCATCACCCACCGGATTAAGGGAGCATGCAATTACAAATATTACTCATTGGTGTTAACCCCTCGAGGGTCGAAACACCGACAGTTGGCGCGCCAGGTAGGGGAGCCGCATGTCACTAACGATTTCCTGCCATTTTTCCGGATGGGCGACTTTGTTTCACCACTTCCGTGCGCTACGGTGATCTGGTTTGGGAGCCTGGAGTTCATGACCCTCGGCCAGGGCTATGACATGACCCTGCTCTCGATCAGTGACCCGAACGGAGGTTGCGGTATGCCCCCACGCTCATGGGGGCCGCTCGCCGGTCTCACCACCATGCTTCCACATCCAGAAGGAGGCACAATCGACGCCGTCATCGCCATCGACCTGAGTCAAGGTTGTTTCCCGCCGCTTTCTCCTCGCCCCTGACCGGAGATGAGGAACCCCTTGTCGAGGGATTGTCTAACACGAGTTCAGAGGTAGAGGGCAAACCGGCAGGACCCCGCCACAACCCCAACTCCACTTTCACAGTACGCTCATCGAGGAAGCACAACGAAGTCCCTGCTCGATCGAGCCTGCTCCCGCACGAGCTGTTCGAGCGTCATCGGCGGCCTTCGTTCGACTTCAACAATCCCACAACAACGATCCGACAGCGACCCACTCCAACATGAGCACGTTAGAGGACCACCCAGGCGCCCTTTTGCATGCAATGACGGACATGGGGACTGTCACATTAGCCTCCGAGGGCTTGGCCTTCGTGAGAGCGCCCGGCCCCTAGAGGTACACCGTCGGCACACTCTGACGACAGCTGCAGGAGGAGGCGCGGGGACAATTCCCCGTTTTCTACTGCGGCGACCCCAACTCTGACTCTGATCATTGGGATCCTACCCGCGAGTGCCTCCGCATCGATGGCGATGTCGACTCTAATTAGGACACCATCGATCCAGTGGCCGCGGCAGCTACCGCTGCGGTGGGAGGTGCTCTCCCCAGAGCAGAGGACCAACAACCAGATGCACCCCGAGAGGCGTGCCCCCGTCCTGGCGAGCAGGATGCACAGTTGGCACAAATTCGGGAGTTGCAGGCGAAGCTCGCCGATGAGCAGGAACGATTGCGCCTGCTCGAGCTAACCCTCGAGTAAGAGCGGCGACCGCCCGGCGGTAGAGCCCGAGCCAGAGCCCGAGAGGTCAACCTGCAGATCAACGAGGCAGGGGCACCAGAGCAACCCGCCAACCGTTACCCCTGAGCGAGCCAAAACATTGTCGTGGTGGCTATGCTCCTTCGCAATATGCCCGCGCCATCCAACTCGCAAGCTCGGCGGATACAACGCGAGGTCGAGGACTTCCTCCAAGTAGCTCCTGTTCAGCAAGCCGAGAGCTCAGCCTTGAGGCATCGAGGGGCAGCCTCCAAACCTCAGGTCGAGCCCTCCTGGCCTGAAAGGGAGAGCTTGGTCGATCAGGGGGCGGCCCCTCGACCGAAGAGGAAGCCGGCCCGAGAACGTGTCAACGACGACCGCGCTCCCTGCGACGCGCGCCTTGACATTGTTGAGAACCGTAGGCGCAAGCACGGGGATGCCAAGGATCGAGGGTACAGCGCCCATCGTGGAGGGCGTTATGACAGCAACGAAGACCGACGGGCCTCGGAGCCATCGGGTCCCCGAGTCTTGAGCAGGACGATCCGCTGCGCCCAGCTGCCCGACAAGTTTCGACCCCCCACGAGCATCGTCAAATACAACGGTAAAACCAATCCTGAGCTCTGGCTAGATGACTTTCGGCTGGCTTGTCAGGCGGGCGGGGCACGTGATGATCACGCCATCATACGTCACCTTCCCCTGTTCCTGTCCGACACCACGCGTAGGTGGCTCGAGGAGCTTCCCCCTGACCAGATTTGCGGCTGGATCGACCTTGTTCGGATCTTCGAGGGGAACTTCAAAGGTGCCTATGTGTGTCCCGGGAACTCCTGGGAACTGCGCAACTACAAGCAGAAACCATGGGAGACTCTCCGTGACTTTGCTCGACGATTCTCCAAGCTTTGCACCGAACTACCCCACATCTCCGATCTCGACGTCATTCTAGCGTTTGTTGCGGGTACAACCGGCAAGGACCTAGTTCGCGAGTTGGGGCGTAACCGCCCCGAAATCGTCGACGAGCTGATGGATGTGGTCACCAACTACACGGCCGGTGAAGAGGCGGTCGGTGCCTTCTTCAGCGACGGGAAGGACAAGGGAAAGGTGCCGGCAGCCGACGACGCCGGAGGCTCGAGAAAAGGGTCGAAGAGAAACAACAAGAAGAAGAAAAATTACCAAGGCAAGCGTGAGGCTACAGAAGATGATCTCGTCACAGTAACCGAACGCAAAAGACCTCGAGGCCCCCCGAGGGCGCCATCTTTAACAAAATGCTCGAGGAGCCCTGCCCTTACCACAAGGACAGGGCGAAGCACAAGCTTAAGGACTGCCGCATGCTTCAAAAGCACTTCGAGCAAGTGGGCGTGAAGAAAGGTGACGACAAGAAAGACCAAGGCGGCGGTGAGGGAGACAACGAGGAAGACAGAAAATTCCCCGAAGTCTATGACTGCTACATGATCTACGGGGGCCCCTCGACCCAGCTCACGCCTCGACAGCGCAAGCGAGAGCGTCGAGAAGTCTTCTCCGTCCAAGTCACGGCACCTCATTACCTCGACTGTTCTGACGCACCCATCACGTTCGACCGCGATGACCATCCAGATCGAGTCCCCAACCCCGGGGCCTATCCGCTCGTCGTCGACCCAATCATCATAAACACCCACCTCTCGAAGGTCCTCATGGACGGTGGCAGCAGCCTGAATGTCATCTACCTCGAGACCCTCGACCTCCTGGGAGTCAAGAGGTGCCAACTCCGACCCAGTGTCGGGGGATTCCATGGCGTCGTGCCAGGGAAAAAGGCCCTTCCTGTTGGCCGTATCGACCTTCCTGTCTGCTTTGGCACCCCTGCCAACTTTAGGAAAGAGACCCTCACCTTCGAGGTGGTCGGGTTTCACGAAACGTATCATGCTATCATCGGCTGACCGGGCTACGCGTAGTTCATGGCGATCCCGAACTACACCTACCTCAAGCTCAAGATGCCAGGACCCAAGGGCGTCATCACCGTAGCCTCCTCCTATGAGCATGCGTACGACTGCGACGTCGAATGCGTCGAGTATGGAGAGGCCGTCGAGCAAAATGCCATGATAGCTGTGACCCTCGAGCACCTCGCCGACGAGGTGCCAGATCCTAAACGACACGTCGGCAACTTTGAGCCAGCACAAGACACCAAGAAAGTCCCCCTCGACCCGAGCTGCCCCGGCGAGAAGGTGCTAACGATCAACGCCGACCTTGAGGGAAAATGGAAGCCGCGCTCATCGACATTCTCCGCACGAACACCGATATGTTTGCGTGGAGTCCTTCGGATATGCCGGGCATACCGAGGGAAGTCGCCGAGCATGCCTTGGAGATCCGGGCCGTGTCCAGACCAGTGAAGCAACGCTTGCATCGCTTCGACGAGGAGAAGCGTAGGATCATCGGTGAGGAGGTGCACAAGCTTTTGGCGGCTGGATTCATCAAGGAGATCCATCACCCCGAATGGTTAGCTAATCCCGTGCTAGTTAAGAAAAAGAATGGAAAAATGCGGATGTGTATTGACTATAGTAGTTTAAACAATAGCATGTCCCAAAGTTCCATTTCCTTTACCACGCATTGATCAAATGGTTGACTCTACCGCGGGATGTGAAACCCTCTCGTTCCTCGTTGGTTATTCCGGCTACCACCAAATCAAGATGAAAGAGTCCGACCAGCTCACGACTTCCTTCATCACACCTTTTGGCATGTACTGCTACGTCACCATGCCCTTCGGCCTTCGAAACGCCGGGGCGACGTATCAGCGGTGCATGCTCCACGTCTTCAGTGAACACATAGGCGACATGATCGAGGCCTATGTCGATGACATCGTGGTCAAGTCCAGAAAAGTGGACGACCTTATCCATGACCTCGAAATCACGTTCGGGTACCTTCGAGCCAAAAACATAAAACTCAACCCCGAGAAATGTGTCTTCGGAGTGCCTCGGGGCATGCTCCTCGGATACATCATCTCCCAGCGCGGAATCGAGGCCAACCCCGAGAAGGTGGCGGCCATCATGCGAATGGGACCGATTCGGGATCTCAAGGGCGTGCAGAAGGTCACGGGCTGCCTCGCGGCCCTCAGCCGTTTCATCTCACGTTTAGGGGAGAAGGCCATGCCTCTGTACCACCTCTTGAAAAAATCCGAGCGATTCACATGGACCACGGAGGCCGAGGAGGCTCTCAATGAACTCAAAGGCATGCTGACATCCACCCCGATTCTCGTCCCTCCTCGACCAGCGACATCGACTGAACCACCCGAGCCCCTCCTCCTCTATGTCGTCGCAACCACTCAGGTGGTTAGCGCGGCCATAGTGGTTGAGAGGCAAGAGGAAGGGCGCGCCTTGCCCGTCCAGTGGCCGGTTTACTTCGTCAGCGAAGTGCTTTCGAAAACAAAAATCCACTACCCACAGGTGTAGAAGCTGCTCTACGCCATCGTCCTTACACGTCGCAAGCTCTAGCACTACTTCCTCAGCCACCCGGTTACCATGGTATCTTCGTTCCCCTTGGGGGAGATCATCCATAACCGGGAGGCCGCTGGAAGGATTGCCAAGTGGTCGGTCAAGCTCATGGGCGAGACCATCACCTACGCACCGCGGAAGGCCATCAAGTCTCAAGTGCTGGCGGATTTCGTCGCTAAGTGGACCGACACGCAGTTGCCGCCAGTCCAAATCCAAGCTGAGCTGTGGACAATGTACTTCGATGGGTCGCTCATGAAGACAGGAGGAGGCGCGGGCTTGCTCTTCATCTCACCCCTCGAAGTCCACATGCGCTACGTCATTCGCATCCACTTTGCCGCTTCTAATAATGTCACAGAGTATGAAGCACTCGTCACTGGGTTACGAGTCGCCCTTGAACTCAGGGTCCGATGCCTTGACGTTCGAGGCAACTCGCAACCAATCATCGACCAAGTGATGAAAGCCTCGAACTGCCACGACGCCAAGATGGAAGCCTACTGTAATGAAGTGCGCAAGCTGGAAGACAAGTTCCGCGGCCTCGAGCTTAGTCATATTGTTTGACGATACAACGAAGCCGTGGATGAGCTTGCAAAAATCACATCGACTCGAGGTACTGTCCCTCCGGACGTATTCTCGAGGGACCTCTTCGAGCCCTCCATCGATTTGGGCTCGGGGGCTTTCACTTCATCCTCGAAGCTCCACCTCACAACCTCGACTGGGGCCCCCTCGACCGGGGCCCAGGTTATGGAGATCCAAGGGACTCCTCCTCCGTCGAACCCGCCGCCGGATTGGCGAGCCCCTTTCCTCGACTGCCTCATTCGGGGAGAGCTTCCGGAGGATCGGACCGAAGCTTGCCGGATCACGCGACGGGCCAAGTCCTACGTCATCTGCGGTGATGGCAAGGAACTCTACAGGTGAAGCCCCTCAGGCGTTCTTCAGCGCTGCATTACTATCGAAGAAGGCAGGAGGCTCCTCGAGGACATACACTCGGGGCCTGCGGCCATCACGTAGCGCCAAGGACCCTCGTAGGCAATGCCTTCCGATAGGGTTTCTACTGGCTGACCGCCATTTTTGACGCCACAAACATTGTCCGCTCGTGCAAAGGGTGTCAATTTTACGCCAAGCAGACGCATCACCCAGCTCACGCCCTACAAATGATCCCCATCACCTGGCCGTTCGCAGTCTGGGGGCTCAATCTTGTGGGGCCTCTCAAGAGGACAACCAAAGGGTACACGCACCTGCTCGTTTCCATCGACAAGTTTACCAAGTGGATCGAGGCCTGGCCTATCGGCAACATCTGCTCCGAACTGGCGATCGAGTTCTTCATCGACATCATCCATCGCTTCGGGGTCCCGACGTCATCATCACTGACAACGGCACACAATTCACCGGCAAGAAGTTCTTGGATTTCTGCGATCGCCATCACATCCGTGTGAATTGGTCTGCGGTTGCACATCCTCGAACTAACGGCCAGGTCGAGCGCACCAATGGCATGATTTTGCAAGGCCTCAAGCCAAGGATCCTCAACCGCCTCAGCAAGCATGGAAAAAATGGGCTGCGGAGCTGCCTTCGGTTCTATGGAGCTTAAGGACAACACCTAGTCGAGCCACGGGCTTCACCCCATTCTTCTTGGTCTATGGGTCCGAGGCCGTCCTCCCCACTGACCTCGAGTATGGTTCCCCTCGACTAAAGGCGTACAACGAGCAAAGCAATGAGGAAGCCCTCGCAAACACCGTCGACCAGCTCGAGGAAGCTCGAGACATGGCACTAATTCACTCCGTGAGGTATCAGTAGAAACTTCGACGCTACCCTGACAAGCACATGCACCCGAGGGACTTCCAAGTTGGAGACCTTGTCCTACGTCGACGACAGAGCGACAAGGGGCGTCACAAGCTGACCCCGCCATGGGAAGGCCCATACGCCGTAGCTGAGGTGCTAAAGCCTGGGACATACAAGCTCGCTAACGACAAAGGCGAAATCCTCACCAACGCATGGAACATCAAACAGCTACGTCGTTTCTACCCTTAGGGCACCGATGCCCTCGTACATTCTCGCATATTTTGTACATTTTTTCATGGCAAATATAAGGAGTACTTTCGATTATAAGTTCCAACTTCTTATTGTACATGCAAGAGGTAGCCTCGACCCTGTCTCGCCAGAGTCGAGCCTCCCTCGGGGGCTAACGGGGGGACCCCCTAAGTTCCTAAAAATACGAACGATTTTTTCATACGAATGATTTTTTTGAGCGTCTCCCTTCACTTCGTGACTAAGTTGAAAACGCCTCGAACTCCCTAGGGGTCAAGGGTTGTCGAGCCGGAGCTCTCCTATGCCTCCGGGCTACGGTACCTCCACTCGCTCCCCCCTCGAGGGATACG